>JAVLUX010000017.1:6347500-6827500 GCA_032164185.1 Moxostoma hubbsi | reverse complement strand
GTTATGTTACTGTTTTTTTGCTCTCTGAAAATTTTGCTCACATTTAAATTTTTCTTGTATGCTTACACAGTATCTTTTCTAGAGTAGAGTTTCATGTAAATCAGGTGGTGTTTTGCATTCCTATTGGTCCACTAGTTCTTGATCGACAGCTTCTCCTCAATCATTTGAAGAGGGCAGGTGACATCACTCCAATGCAACTCCGACGGCTGCTGCTCAATATTATATTATTTGTGGTTGATAGATACGCTGCTTGTGTCTGTTTTGAGTATTTTCTGCCACCTCTTGGAAACAATGTGTTGTCCAAGTAGGCCATTATCATAGTCCGTTAACACATGTATTGAGTCTGCTGAATTTAGTTAGCAGAGTCTTTAGTTTAGGGATTATTTAAGACTTCCTTGTTTGTAGGTTATTGGCTGCATATCTATAAAAAAAACAAGTCTGGGTTGGTGTGGATGTTTGATGCATGTTTTTACTAGCTGTACCAATGTAGCCGCGAGTTCAGAACCCAATTGATCTTCTTATCCATGTTACTGAATGTGACGGTATGTACTGATCCTAAGTTGGCATTGTTGTCATGGGTGCATGTAGTTTATTTTTCCACGATACTGCAGCAAAATCAGAAACAAGTGACCGAGTGTCCCCATGTAATGAAATAAAGTGGGCTTGTCATTGGACATTCTTAATTCACAAATAGTTGCAAATTTAGGGACTGTCTCTAAAGATACAGGCAACATTGGAGCATACGTATCCAAAACATTTACAAACATTTCCATAACATAGAGTATACAACTTCAGTAACATTTGAAGAAAATTACAGGGATACAACCAACCCCAAGGTGTGCGTGTAGGATTCACAATTATTATTTTTGGATCTGTGACCACAATAATTTTGACGGGATTTTGATCCCATACACGTCTAAGGCAAACATATGGCTACGATATGCCATAGGTTGTCAAACAACTAGTGACAAATTTGCAGCATGTCTGCAGCAGGGATTTCTCAGAACTCTAGATTTATGGACATGGCCTCTAATTTCTCTAACTCTGGCTATCTCGAACTCCATTCATAACTCCTTCATACGATTCTTTGCATTGGTAAACTCGCTGCTTGATGACAAAATCCAACATATCACTAAAGTTTGTTGTATAGGCTAAAAGGCATTATAAGATCCTGGAGATGAAAAAAGAAAAAGAAAAAAGTTGTTACAGACAATCCAATAATATCAGTCTGCCTAAAATCTAACAGGGATATCAAAGCATTCCATCAGACTTATTAAAATAGAATAAAGAGGGCAGAATTCACACTTATAACACTTACACTCTGTACTCCAACAATCTTACTGTATCAAATATAGCACAAGCGTGTGTAAGATACTGTATGTCATTTGTTAAGATTACAAGAAACAAAACTCAAATGTATCCAACAATTTGACTGGTAGTGTATGTGTAATGTAGATTTACAGAAATTATAAATAATATTGGTACAGAATAGAGGTACAGAACCACCTCAATTTTCTTCATGTAGAGCTGTATCAGGTTGATTACTGTATGTTCTGGCCAGGCCAGGGTCCAATAAGCAGGGCGGATACAGAACTCTGGCCTGACCGAGTTCCGGCTCAGTGCCATGGCAATTCGGCATGTTGGGTGAGAGACTTTAATGCCGTGCCAAGCCCACTAGAGGGGATGGAGCTGGCACACAACCAGGCCAGCGGTGGCGGAAAGCTAGTTCTGTGAGACTGGAGGGTGGCACAAAAAGCTGAGAGAGAACAGAGGAAGGCAAGGGACAAACCCATGCTATAGGAGCCTGATGCCAAGATCCTATTCACAGTTAGCCTGTAGTGCATTGGATTAATTCTACCACATGATATCAGCCATAAATTTTAGGGTACAATGGGACTTATGACTCTAATTGAAAATGTGACGATTTCTGGTCCCAAAGTACAATTTAATTATATATATATATATATATATATATATATATATATATATATATATATATATATTTATATATATATGTGTGTGTGTGTGTGTGTGTGTGTGGTGCAAATGTTTTGAATGATGTTCAGATTTTGCTGTTTCGGAAGGAAATTGGTTCTTTAATTCACCAAAGTGGTATTCAACTGATCACAAAGTAAAGTCAGGACATTACTGATGTAAAAAACAGCTCCATCACTATTTGAAAAAAGTAATTTTTTATCAATCTAGAGAGGCCCCATTTCCAGCAGCCATCACTCCAACACCTTATCCTTGAGTAATCATGCTAAATCGCTAATTTGGTACAAGAAATTCACTTGCCATTATATCAAACATAGTTGAAAGCTATTTGGTTCATTAAATGAAGCTTAACATTGTCTTTGTTTTTGAGTTGCCACAGTATGCAATAGACTGGCATATCTTAAGGTCAATATTAGGTCAAAAATGGCAAAAAATAAACAGCTTTCTCAATAATCACATCAGTCAATCATTGTTTTGAGGAGTGAAGGTTATACAATGCTTGAAATTGCCAAAAACTGAAGATTTCATACAAAGGTGTACACTACAGTCTTCAAAGAAAAAGTACAACTGGCTCTAACAAGGGCAGAAAGAGATGTGGAAGGCCAGATGTACAACTAAACAAGAGGACAAGTACATCAGAGTCTCTAGTTTGAGAAATTGACGCCTCACATGTCCTCAGCTGACAGCTTCATTGAATTCTACCCGCTCAACACCAGTTTCATGTACAACAGTAAAGAGAAGACTCAGGGGTGTAGGCTTTATGGGAAAAATTGACACTTTTGAAACAGAAAAACAAAAAGAAAAGGTTGGAGTGGGCAAAGAAACACATTGGACAACAGATAATTGGAAAAGAATGTTAAGCTGAGAGAGGCTGGACTGAGGGCTTGTAGGCCTGTTCTAAGGCAGGTCCTTACCAGACATCACCGCAACAATGTCGCCTATGGGCACAAACCCACCTTTGCTGGACCAGACAGGACTGGCAAAAAGTGCTCTTCACTGACGAGTCGTGGTTTTGTCTCATCAGGGGTGATGGTCTGACTTGCATTTACTGCCGAAGGAATGAGCGTTACATCAAGGCCTGTACTCTGGAGCAGGAGTGGTTTGGAGGTGGATGGTCCGTCATGTTCTGGGGCGGTGTGTCACAGCATCATTGGACTGAGCTTGTTGTCATTGCAGGCAATCTCAACGCTGTGCGTTACAGGGAAGACATTCTCCTCCCTCATGTGGTACCCTTCCTGCAGGCTCATCCTGACATGACCCTCCAGCATGCCAATGCCACCAACCATACTGCTCGTTCTGTGCATGATTTCCTGAAAGACAGGAATGTCAGTGTTCTGCCATGGTCAGCGAAGAGCCCGGATCTCAATCACATTGAGCATGTCTGGGACCTGTTGGAATGGAGGATGAGGGCTAGGGCCATTCCCCCCAGAAATGTCAGAGAACTTGCAAGTGCCTTGATGGAAGAGTGGGGTAACATCTCACAGCAAGAACTGGCAAATCTGGTGTAGTCCATGAGGAGGAGATGCACTGCATTACTTAATGCAGCTGGTGACCACACCAGATACTGACTGTTACTTTTGATTTTGACCCCCCCTTTGTTCAGGGACATGTTATTCCATTTCTGTTAGTCACGTGTCTGTGAAACTTGTTCAGTTTATGTCTTAGTTGTCTTAATCTTTTTATGTTCATACAAATATATACACATGTTAAGTTTGCTGAAAATAAAAGCAGTTGAAAGTGAGAGGACGTTTCTTTTTTTGCTGAGTTTATATATATTTACTGTCGTTCAGGTATGCTGCATTTTATTTTTGTCTTTTTTTATTGCAGACCTTTAACATCAACATCAAGGGGCTTTTTTACCATAAAAACAATGTTCACTTATTCAATAATTATTATAGATTTTGCAGCATGAAATCGACAAACTGCTTCTGAAAGTTCATATACCTTAAAATCAGCTCAAATGAAATCAACATTCTGTTGAATTACTGACAAGCAGCATCACCTTATAGACATTTCTGCATCAATTCAAGTGTGATCACTATGAACATTTCACTCTAGCACTACTACTGATAGGTCCCTCGAGACATGTGTTCTTGTCCCTTAAAAACTGGGAAGTAATTGCGTTCACATTGTTCATGATGTTTTTTCACTCTAAAATAAACATTTTACTCCACTGATTGTTAAGCTCAGGGTTGGCGTTTAGGCTTGGGGGTAGAGATAATAAGTTATGCATTCCTGTTGTCTGCATTTCATCATTTATATCTAAAACTGTAACTAGCTTTTGGCGCCACCCTATGGACATTTCACCTGGAAACTGGTCAACAACAATTCCAGTTTCAGTCACTGGGGACAGTGGTTAAAATTTCGGTAAGCACAGACTGATTTCAGCAGCAGAACGTTCAACCCCCTGTCACTGAATTCACAGTCTAATCAGGCTGTTTTCATAGGGGGGTTTCAATGGCATCCCGTCAGAGGAAGCAAGCGAGTCTCTTAAAAAATTTATTCAAAATAAGCGTAACAACAAAAGTGACACATTTAACAGCTGTTTTAATCAATTTACTGATAAATTTGCATAACTCTTATGCCTATAATGAAAAAATGTCATAATGTTTTATTTTTCTTTCAAGATCGAGGTGAGTTTAAATCACTGTAATCGGTATGAATGCAAGTGGAGGCTGATGGCATTCAAGCTCCTATCATTGGTAAACTGACAAATCAAAATGGATATTGAAAATGATAAAATGTCATCTACTTTCATCCAACATGCATCTAAAAAAGGCAAAATGGAGGTAAAATAATAATAAAAAATTAACCAATCATTATCAAAGGCAAAGACTATTTTAAAATATCAGGGAGAGAAGCTCATCTGTGTACTGGCGCATAAATCAAGCAAAAATATATATTAATAAAAGATAATATTAAAACCCACTGCATCTTTTATTGGTTTGATCTTTCAATGCTGATTTTCATATCACAGAAAATTCCCTAACATACCGCCAATGGGTCTCTAGCACTGTTGTACCCAGAAGGCCTAGATGTAAGTGGGTTTCTAAGCAGAATTTTTTGTTGTCTGCGAATGTTTTATCTGTACACAGTTTTAAAATATCACATCAACAGTTCAGAGCACAGAAAAAAAGTGAAATATAAAAGAGCACCTTACACTACACAAAATTCAATGTTAAGTTTACGGCTTATTGGATCTGCAGCACAATTGGAAGTCAGCACTGAAGTTTGTCAAGCTCACACACATCAGTCATCACATTACACCTGTCTCTCTCACAAATAAATGCTTCTGCTGGATTCAGAACAGTGTTGCATGAATGTCTTATATTATTATTTCTTCATTTCAATATCATTGTAATGAAATGCCCAAGTATATGGCCCAAGATATTTAATTTCTCCACCTCTAGCATCATTAAACAGAATGCCAGAATTTTTTCATGTTTAAGGAAGTTATACAAGCAAGGCATCTCCAAGCCCTGTCCAAGACAGCACTTTAGAGCAATTTAATTTATACCAGAATTTCAAGCCCGCCCTCTCAGTGCTGTATATATGCAATTGTGAGAGACGCTGACTCAGTAATCTTTGGTGAACCATTCCTCATCGTAGTTTCTTGGCCGACAGAACCATAAAAAATCACAGTACAGTGAAGAGCATCATGGCGCATTACCAGAGTGGGCAAACAGCCTGTGATGAGATACACAGGCAGAAGAACCGGCAACAGCAATCCATCATTCCTCCTCCTTAGCAACAGAGAAACTGTGCAATCCTTCTTAAGCTGAGGATGAGAGCGAAGCCCAGAATTATAAAAAAAAAACAAATGACCCACATGCAACGGAATTTATGTTGCATTTTTGGATATTCTCAAAATCTCTTGACTGAGATGTAGGTAGCTCTTAAATTAAATTAAGTAGAGGTCTGATTAAACCTCTGATGAATCATTTTCTTTTAGTTGCTCTCATTTAAACTTGACACACTATCTGAGAATCCACAAACTCCTGTTGACCTGTTTAACATAATACTATGAACAATTATTCTGTAAATATACTGTAAAAAGAATCTAAGAATTAAAACAATTTAATGTTAATACCTTACAATAAAATGTATTAAGATTTTGTCTGTGAACTCATTGAAGACAAGGTAATTTTCTGTGGCAACAATAAATTACTGGAAAAAAGATGCCAACGCTTTACATTAATTTACCTTTTTTTAAGGTTTTATAAAGGAGTTTTTATGACTAATAACTCATTTACAAATGCATTATAAATCACGGATATTTGGTTAAAGTAATATGAATAAAAGGGCATTTTTAATGCAATACTTTTTCTAAAAGTTGCATTTTACAAGTTATAAATGCATATGCATATAAGTTCATACTTATATTCATAAAAACAATAAAATATCCTAATTCAAGGAGGGATTATGTAATTTTGTTACAGTCAATTTTGTACAGTCAATAACCGAATTGTCTCATCTGTAATGTCTTGTAATGCAAAAACACTTTTCAGGCTTCATAAAGTCTGATAACCAATAAACAGTATGGAACTTTATATACAAAGGTTTGTCGTGATAGCAACTCTTAAAAAGAAAAAAAAGAACAAAATAAATAAAATGTATTAATTCTTCATATGTGTCCACTTTACATTGTACATTTGTATATTAGTACATTGTCATAGGTTAATAATGTTAAATATATTTTATAAAGCATTTATAACATTTGAGGCAAAATGTCTCATTAATTGGCAAGTATTGCATGAAATATAACCACATATAAATGATTTATAATGCATTTGTAATTTGAATATTAGTCAATAATGAACCCCTTTATAAACCCTGTAACAAAGGAAACATTAATGTAAAGTGTTACCAAAAACTTCTTTCCAGTTACCAGTTCTTTTTGGCTAGGAAATTATTTACTTTTAAAGGTGATGTGTGTAATTCATTATGTTAAAATAATTCCCCCATCCCAGATTAATTAGACTGATCTCATAGTGAAATCAGAAACAGTAGGTTGACTTTTCTTTTACTAAAATTGGCCTGTGCTTACCGAAATTTGAAACACTTCCCCCAGTGGCCAAAGTGGTAAATGTTGTTGGGCTTATGGGCACGTGTGAGCTCCATTTTCTAGGTCTAATGTCCACAGAGGGGCATCAAAAGCGAGTTGTGAAGCAAAATGTGAAGCGAGTTGTTTGCAGATGTACAGGCTGTATTACAGTGTAGAGGAATGCATATTTTATCAATTGTACCCCCAAACCTAAACCATCAGTGGTGTTAGAGGAGAAAATGCCACATTCAAATCACACTCTTCACTGATTATGCAATTATGCGATTACTTCTCGAGTTATCATCGCGATATCTAAACCCGGGTCTCCCACACTGCTGACACAACATGCTTCTGGTTGAACCACAGGGCAATGTAAACATACTGAAGCCAATGTGAAAATGTCTGATAGGAGTTGGCGGTTGTCGGTGTGTCTGCATAATGTGGCTAATCTTAGGATACTGGAACTCATGAAAACAACATGCCAAATTCCGGTGAGATCATGTTGCTAAATACATAAAAACAACTGAAAGTAATCTTTTTGTAGGTTGAGTCGAAATATAGTAAACACCATGACTCTATGATACTGTCAAAACATTGCTCAGTTTATTTGAGCATCCTGATCAGCCCGACAAAGTCATATTGGTTTAACCGATGGCATGAGTTTAAGGCAGAGCTGTCTGTTTGGTGTTTGGGATTTTTTTCTAAAAATAGGCATTTTTTTGCCATTCCATTTAGTGATGCTAGTGCAGCAGGTATTCCACAATATTCAGCACAAAAAGCTATCACATGGCCACAGAAGCCTTGGAATATAGCGCTCAAGTCATATGGACTTCTTGTATGATACTTTTATGGACCTTTGTTTGTCATTTTAGAGCTTTATAGACTCAATCTTATTTTATTTTCATTAGATTTATCAAGATATTCTTCCAAAATGTACCTCTTATGTTCCACAGAAGAATGACGACGACAGAATTGTCATTTTTGAGTGAACTATTTCTTTAAAAGTAGCTAACACACTGAATCGTTAAGTGCTAGACTTTTACAATAAGTCAATATACCTCTGCTGAGCAACCTCATTCTTTTAATCACTTTCGCTGAGCTCTCCTGGGAAGTCTAATGATCAAGCAAACAAGGGAAACGTCACGATTATGTACACTTGGCTCTTTGCTGACGCCCCCCTTATCTCTCTAGTCTCTCTCTTTTTCTTTCTATCTCTGTGCAAGTATAACAAGTACACTGATTACTTCTCTCAGCTGGGGAAATGCAGGATCACAGCGGCTGCATTAATCAAAGTCCTGTATGGATTTCTCTCACAACCGTAGGCCTACAAGTTTACCGGCTGCTGCTTTGGAGGAGTGCATACTGTGAGCAAAGGACCTTTTATGTTGTCAGTGTTGATGATTATTGCTCTGAGTTACGATATCAAATCATACTCTGATATCACATATCCATCTTCACAGCAACAGCATGTTATTTCAGGAGGATCTCAGTTGTATTCTTACATAAATTGTACACATAAGGGAAGATGGAGGAAGATAAATTAAAACATTTGTCAATTCAGATGTTATATATAATATGTGATATGTGAATATGCGAATATGTGATATTCAATTCACTGTGTTAAAAAAAAGTAAAGCTCAACCTTCAACCGTGATACTCAAGTTGTTATAAGAAAAACATGATCAAACAAATATTTTTCTCATATTTATGGGAAATATGAGTAACCTCCATTCCCTGATGGATGGAACGAGACCTTGTGTTGAAGAAGCGACACTAGGGGTCTCTCTTGAGAGCCTTATGCATCTCTGAACTTTGAGAAAAGGCCAATGAGAAATTGGCAGACAGAATTTGTATGTTCCGCCCCTGGACATACAGGTATAAAGGGAGGGAAATGCATCTGTTCATTCAGGATTTGTCTGAGGAGCCAGACAATGAGGTTCAGCTGCAACAGTGGCTCGGTTCAGCGACGTGGTCGGGAGGACACAACATCTCGTTCCCATCCATTAAGGATCGGAGGTTACAACAGTAACCTAGATGTTCCCCGTCTGTCGCTCACTTCGACGTTGTGTCGAAGAAGCGACAATAGGGGTCCAATTTTAATCACGCCATGTGCTGAACGTGTACGTGCGCTGCTGACACAGGTGTGGGCAGGTAGTTTGCGTGCCAAAATTACAGGCTGTGCCAGACTGCACGTACCCTTCCCCAACGCCCCAAAAAATCATCAAAACCTTCTGGTTCCTTACACCCTGATATGGGGGGAACAAGGCGACGTGCCAAGCATGGAAGCAAGCCGCGCCAGCCCTGCCTTTTCTCTCTCGATGTTTCTCGAATAGAGTTAAATCAGCTAGGGCCATCTTAATGCTATCACACGCATCAGGGAAGGCGTTCTTTCCCAGTCCTATTCTTTCAGGTGAGAAAGACCCTGCGGAGACCACACCTGCCCAGACTCGGGGAGGTAAAGAGTGGTGAAATACTTCATATGGGCTTTTAGGTCACATGTGGAGAATGGCGGTGGTAGATCCTACCTCTTTGGGAGGTAAGAGTTGCTACAAACACGGCAACCGGGGGTCAGTGAGGAATGCCCAAGGGATACATGGGTCCGCTCGCAAGTGGCCCGTACTGCGGAAAATGCACACATGGGGGCCCGACCTGTGGAGCGCCTATTCCAGTACAGGGAAAATTGAGTACCCGCATTGGTCTTGGTCGGCGAATTCCTCCGCTGAGTTCGCGGACCAGAGGGCTAGGGAGGAGTCATCCAGGGAGCCGAGTTAGTGGGATCTCCTGGGATAAGAGCGCACGGTATTGCCTCAGCGAAGGGAAAGGGTGCTAGGTGCAAGCGGTACAGCCGGTCAGTTGTTACCGCGTTACCGAGTTCTACCGGCTCGGACCTGAGAAAACACAGGATGAAATTGACTCAACCCTGAGATTGTAAAATCTCGTAAAGGTATTGGGTGTTGCCCAACCCGCTGCTCTGCATATGTCTACTAGGGAGGTGCCTTTGGCCAGTGCCCACGAGGATGCCACACTTCTCGTCGAGTGTGCTCAAACCCGCAAGGGAGAGGGCACGGTCTGGGTGTGATAGACCAATGTTATAGCATCAACCACCCAGTGGGAAAGCCTCTGTTTGGAGACAGCGTTCCCTTTCTGCTGTCCACCAAAGCAGACAAAGAACTGCTCAGAACATCTAAAGCTCTACGTGTGGTCCAAATAGATAAGCAAGGCACATACCGGACACAGCAACGAAGGGGCTGGGTCTGCCTCCTCCCGGGGTAGCGCTTGCAGGTTCACTACCTAGTCGTAGGAACCTTGGCGATTTATGTACGCTACCGTGGTGGTGCTGTCTGATCGGATCAAGACGTGCTTGTACCGAACTAGCGGGAGAAACCTCCGCAGGACAAGAAGTACAGCCAACAACTCTTGGCAATTCATGTGCCAGAACAGTGGGGGCCCTTTCCAACGGCCCGCGGCTGCGTGCCATTTCACACGGCGCCCCAACCCTGTTTGGAAGCGTCTGTGGTGATCAGGGGACTCTTGCCCATAAAATACAGAGGTTTGTCCAGGATTTGAAAGTTTGGTGGCAGGCGGGGGTGATAAACACATGGTGCGTGCTACGATGCCATGCTCATCTCGGGACTCGAGTCTGGAGCCAGTACTGAAACGGTCTCATATGTATCAACGCCAGCGGCGCGACCACCGCGAAGGATGCCATACGCCCCAGGAGCTTTTGGAAATGTTTTAGGGGAACCCACGTGCCTGGCCTGAATGAGGTGAGGCATTTCAGCACTGACTGCACGTGCACGCTCGTTGGTGAGGCGTGCTGACATTGTGACCGAGTCTAACTTCATGCCGAGAAAAGAGATGCTCTGAACCGGGGTGAGCTTGCTCTTTTCCCAGTTGGCCCAGGTGCCTGAGATAGTAACTCTCGGGAGTGGGACAGGATGAGCCAGTCATCGAGGTAGTTGAGTACGCGAACGCCTGCTTCCCGAAGCGGGGCAAAGGCTGCCTCTGCGACCTTCATAAAGACACGAGGGGACAGGGACATGCCGAAGTGGAGGACTTCGTACTGATACACCTGGCCGTCGAAACGCGAACCGTAGAAAGGGTCGATGTCGAGGCAAGATTGAGACGAGGAGGAACGCGTCCTTCAGGACGCAATTTAGGATGTGTCTTTGCGTGAGCATTTTAAACGGGAGTTTGTGCAAGGCCCGGTTGAAAACTCGCAAGTACAAGATTGGTCGTAAGCTGCCGCCTTTTTTGGGTACGATGAAGTAAGGGCTGTAAAAACCCTTCCTCATCTTGGCTGGAGGGACGGCTCTATCGCATCTTTGAGTAAGAGAGTTGCGATTTCTGCACGCAGGGATTTGGCATCTTCGCTGTGCACTGTGGTAAAGCGGATGCCCCCGAAGGGGAGACGAGGCCTGGCAAACTGAATTGCATAACCGAGTCAGATGGTCCTGGCCAGCCAGTGTGACGGATTGGGAAGTGAATGCCACACGTCCAAGCTTCAAAGCACTTACCTTGCTCCGCACACCCAGCAGGAAGCGGGTTAGTGACTGAGGAGGAGGTCCCATGGAGGCGTCCTCTAGATTCGTCAGAACCGGCCGGACAACAGTTGTGGGGCTGGAGGTGAAGGGTCTGCGTCCAATATGCTGAGACTGTTGAGGTTTGGCACCTACGTGCCGTGAGAACGGCATTTGCGGGCCAGGTGACCCAGAGACAGAGGAAATTGCTCTTTTATTGAGAATGTGGGTACCGCAGCCCGAAGGGGGTGCGGCAAAGTAAATAAACTTAACTGAAGATTCTCCTCCCGGCCCTCCACCAGGGGATGAAGTGGTCTGCTTACCAGCTCCGGAGCAAATGTCTTGGTCTCTGGGTCGTCCGTCTCAGGAACGCTTGGGAGCCTTATGGGTCCTAGAGGGGGTTCGTGAGACGATGGCATGCGCTTCCTGCGGGGCACTTGATGGTGGGGCTGAGAGCTGGGCCCAGGCTGAGGCGGAGCTGCACGTTTCTTGGAAGCCGCAGGAGCACGCCCTCACTGCTGGAAATGTGACAGGACATGATGTGAGAGATGGCCTCCATCTGCTTCCTCACCACTGAGAACTGCTGGGCGAAGTCCTCGACGAAAAGGCAGAACTGGGAGACAGGCGCATTGAGAAAGCGTGCTTTGTCCACTTCGCACATCTCGACCAGGTTCAGACACAGATGTTATTCCTGAACCACGAGGGTGGCCATCGCCTGCCCAAGTGACCGCGCTACGACCTTCGTGGCCCTGAGGGTGAGGTCGGTCGCTGAGGACTACCCAAGTGCAGATCTTTAAGTGCCTTGGCCTGGTAGACTTGCAGAAGGGCCATGGCATGCAAGGCGGAAGTGCGCTGTAGTCTTTGGAGGTCAGTGAGGACGTCATCCTACAGGCCCTGGAGGGGAGCACAGGGTGATCCCGCCAGGTGGTGGCGTTTTCGGGACACAGGTGTAACGCAACCGCTCTTTCCACCTGGGGGACCGTCGTATACCTGTGGACTGCTCTGCCGTCGAGGGTAGTGAGCCTGTTTAAAGGGATAGTTCACCAAAAAACTAAGTTCTTTCATCATTTTCTCATTCTCATGCTATCCTAGATGTGCATGATTTTCATTCTTCTGCTAAACACAAAGATTTTTAGAAGAAAATTTCAGCTTTTAAGGTCCATACAATGCAAGTGATTGGTGACCAAATCTTTGAAGCCCCAAAAGCACATAAAGGCAGCATAAAAGTAATCTATTCTACTAATGTGGTTTAACCCAAGTCTTCAGAAGTGATATAATAGGTGTGGGTGAGAAACATCAACATTTAATTAATTTTTTATTATAAATTGTCACTTTCACTTTCACACTTCATGTGTTTTGTCGATTTGCATTCTTCGTGCATTTCACCAGCTGATTGATCGATTGATTCCTTTTATTGTCATTTTCATGGTGTACATAAAAACGAAATTGTGTTTCACACATCCACCTGCTGCTGGGCAGGGAGGAGAATTAAGAGTATAAAAGGACTTAAATTTTGATCTGTTTCTCACCCACACATAGAATATTGATTTGTTTAAATTCTCGTACAACCCAGTAGATGGCGATATGTACCAAGAATGTGAATGGCCAAAAACAAAAGAAGAATGTGAAAGTGAAAGTGGAGATTTATAGCAACAACAAAAAATGGAGTTAAATATTGATGTTTCTCACCATCACCTCTCATTTAGCTTCAGAAGACAGATTTAACCACTGGAGTCTTATGGATTACTTTTATGCAGCCTTTATGTGCATTTGGAGCTTCAAAATGTTGGTACCCATCCACTTGCATTGTGATGATCTACAAAGCTGAGATATTCTTCTAAAAATATTTGTTTGTATTCAGCAGAAGAAAGAAAGTCCTTCACATCTGGGATGGCATGCGGGTGAGTAAATGATGAGAGATTTTTTATTTATGGGTGAACTATCCCTTCAAAAGATTTGCACTGCAGAATTTGCCAAGTATATTTTCTCATTCATCCACACCAAACCATTCTTGTATATCAGGTTTGAGTTTACCGTTTGAACATGCAAAACATTTCATAACATAAGAAGACAGCTGTGACACTTGAGGCAGCTAACCTTTAATAGCTGCCAGACTGTGTCATACCTCTTCAAAAACATAATAATTTCACCCATCTTGTTGTCAAGACTCGTGTGGCGCTTGATGACTAATGTATGTAAATGCACACAACAGAAAGTGAAATTACTGGCTCTGTGTTTATGATATTACTGGCTCTGTGTTTTTTTTTTTCCAAAGATAGCAGCTTCCTTTAATATATACAGACGCAGCCATACACTCATTAATAATCTTGAACTTGTCAAAGCAGAATGTGTCTCAGTTCATCCTGTGAGAATGTATCTGCACTTATCTGTATAATAATAAATGTGTAATGGAATGTAAGAAACCAAATTACACTCTCATAGAAATGATTCGAAAAATGTTGGCCCCTGACTGAAACGTTAAAATAATTCTGCATTTTAGCATTGGACTGGTGCACTGTTATGAAAAATAAGTGGTGATATATTTGAGGTTTAGGTCCATATGCTTGTGAAGCTTTGTACATTACTGACGCTATTATGTTAAAGCTGATGTGTGTAATTGTTTTTATTTTTTCTATGTTCTCCTAACACAGCTTAATATAAAGCAGCAACATTACCTAAGCCATTTGAAGACTGATACATCTTAGGCAGTTAAAAGTAGCTCTGTGGTGCAGAAATTCAATTGTAAAATCTTCTTGATTAGGATCCTGTATATTGATTTGATGGCATGGGTAACAACTCCCTGTTCTAAAACAGGTTTATTGTTTTGAGCTCTCCGTGGTGCTGAAATGCTGCCAGCATGATGGCTAGAAATAATTATCTCAGTTTTGTGCTGAGGTTTTCATTGATAATTATTTTCAAGAAGAAAACCGTTGTACACGAATGGATGATTGCATCATTAGGCAATTCAAGGACAAAAAGCAACAACTGCCTCACTACACTTTTATAAAATCGCTTCTTTGAGCATGTTTAAAAACTGAAATGCTGCCCCAACTTTTTTTTTTGTTACAATAATTACAATGACAGTAATTGCATTCTTGCATTCACCCAATGCAATAATGACTTATAAAGAAATCTCTCTCTCTCTCTCTCTCTCTCTCTCTCTCTCTCAATTCAATTCAATTCAATGGGCTTTATTGGCATGAAAGTTTCAAAAACAATGTTGCCAAAGCATCATATATAATAAATAAAATAAAAGCAAAATACATTTTGTCCAATAACTTGGACAGTATATAATATAATTATTAGTAATATATAAATAACAGCAATATATACATTATTATTATTATTATTATTATTATTTATTTGACCACATCACATTGTGTGTGTGTGTGTGTGTGTGTGTGTCCAGATCTCTCTCTCTCTCTCTCTCTCTCTCTCTCTCTCTCTCACACACACACATACACACGCGCGCGCTTTAACACGATAAGCAAGTTGCAAGAGTAACTCAACTTCTCAGAGCTCACCACAGAAAGAGCTGCATTCGCAAACCGGTGCAATAATTCAGCTTTCAAGTTCACACCGAAGGAACGGATCTCCGATCTCTATATGTTTTATAATTGGTTTCCGTCTCATCTATAAACATTTACCGGACAAGGGATGCTGACTTTAAATAATCAGGAATTTGATTTCAAATGGATCTTCAAAGACGGCGTTGTGTTCATGAAAATGAAGATATTTTGGGCTCTTTTGTACTTGAGCACTTTTACTGGATCAGACTTTGCCTGTGTGAAGCACCTGGAGGACTCATTCAATGACTGAGCATCACCAATGGCGTGATTTTCCGCTCCATTATCTTAGCGATGGATGATAAATCCAACAAACTCCTTTTAGTTCCTATTTTGACCGTTTTATTCATCATGATCGGCTATCAGTACATCTGTCCAGCGGGAAGCACGTCTTGTCGGATCGGGAATGGAGAGAATATTCCGTTCCCCAAACATCCCGCAGACGTCAAGCGTGTGTCTCCGGATCCAGATGAAGACGGTTCGGTGCGATTCCGGGCCAAATTCAACTTCACGCGCGACGATCTCGAGCGCCACGTGGACTTTGACATTAACGGAAGCGACGTGATCGTATTCCTCCACATCCAGAAGACCGGTGGAACAACGTTCGGGAGACACCTGGTGCGGAACATCCACCTGGAGCACCCGTGCGACTGCCGCTCCGGCCAGAAGAAATGCATGTGTCACCGGCCGGGGAAAGCGGAGTCGTGGCTTTTCTCGCGCTTCTCCACGGGCTGGAGCTGCGGTCTGCACGCGGACTGGACCGAGCTCACGAACTGTGTGCCTACTGTGATGAATAAGAAACAAAAGAAAGACGCGCCACTGAACCGACGGTAAGTGTGTTGTTAAGTGGAATCTTATATAAGTGAACAAACAGCATAGATTGTTCATTTGGGAACACTGTATAGTAACTTTTATTAATTAGTCATTAACAAACATTATGAAAGGTTAACATATCAGTGCACGCACTTTAAAGTATGCATATGTAGGCCTATGGATCTATAAAGCATTATAGCATATTTTATGCATTTATTAATGACAGAAGTTAGATTAACACTTTTCAATAAGGTTCCATTTGTTAACATTAGTAAATGCATTAGGTATCATGAACTTACAATGAACAATACTATACTATATATTGCTATTGGTTAGGGCTAATTTATGAAAATTGTTCACTAGTTCATAATGCATCAATGTTAATGATAAATATGCAACTTTTTATTTGACAAATGTATTATGTGTATGTTGCAGTTAACATTAACCAAGGTTGATATTAAGTGCTTAAGAACTTCATTGTAAGTTAATGTTGACCAATGTTGTTAAATGTCTAACGTATAGTTCACCCAAAAATGAAAATTCTCTCATCATATACTCACACTCATGCAATCCTAGATATGTATGACTTTCTTTCTTCTGCAGAACACAAACAAAGATTTTTAGAAGAATATCTCAGCTCTGCAGGCTCATACAATGCAAGTGAATGATAGCCACTGGTCAGAACTTTGAAGGTCCAAAATGCATATAAAAGCAGCATAAAATTAATCCATACAACAAGTGGTTAAATCCATGTCTTCAGAAGAAATATGATAGGTGCAGGTGAGAAACAGATCAAAATTTTAAATTATTATTATTATTATTATTTACTGTAAATCTCCACTTTCACTTCCAATTTTTTATTTTCTTTCATTTGTTTTTTGCGGTTTGCATACTTCGTCCATATTGCCACCTACCGGGCAGGGAGGAGAATTTATAGTAAAAAGTACTTAAAATTTTTGGACCCTGTTGACTTGCATTGTATTTATCTATAGAGCTGAGATATTCTACTAAAAATCTTTGTTTGTGTTTAGAAGAAGAAATAAAGTCATATACATCTGAGATGGCATGAGGGTGAGTAAATGATGAGAGATGTAACCTATCACACATACAAATATATTATGAAGTGCTACCATTTAGAATGCACCATTATAGTGGGGAAGCTATGTATGTGTTGGTTATGAAAAACATTCCTTCATTCCTAATTTTTTTATTAGAACACAGCAATGTCATGAGTTTGGATTCATCACTGTCTTTAAAGGATGCACATCTGTGAATATCAGTTGCCTGCTGTAGACCACTCTGAGTCACGCAGTCTTGAATATGTGTGTGACTGAGTGTGAGACAGCTTTAGACACCTTTAAATATGTTGCAACTGCTTATGATATAAAATGTAGCCAGAACATGAAAAGCTAGTGGGAATGAAATGTGTACTGTATGATTTTACCTAATGATCCAAAATAGAACCCTTATGAAAATGCTTAACAAGTGCTCTGTTGACATATTTCCTATTGAAAAAGTAAGTTTGGGTGGGACATAGAAGGGCACGTCCCTTAAAAAAATAGCCAATTAAGTTTAACTTAACCATTAACAATAGAGCTGGGTATTGATACAGATGTCTCAATTAGATTCCAATTTACACACTCTCGATTCGATTCCGTTTAGCTTCAAAATAGATTCATGAGGGTATATTTCTGTTACAATGTCCATTTTGCTTAGATTAATTATAAATTGACCTTATAGCCTAAATCATATTTTATTATTACGAAAAGTGGCCATCACCAGTGGCCAAATTTTAGCTTTTGAAAAATATTAAAATTCAGTCTATTCCATCAATAAAATGTATTTAAATTGCATATATTATGTTGCATATATATTTTTATTACATGTTTATTGTTTAATTTGTACTATTTACAAGTATTTACATGGATATGTAGGACAAGTGATAAATAAGTTCTGTCTCTTTAATGATGTGTTCAAACTTGTAGTTTGGTTCTCTTGGTCCTCTTGGTCCGGACCAAAAAAAGAAAATGATACATTTAGTCCTGGTTCACTTAGCATTCACACTAGCATTTTTAACACGAAACCTAAAGCTACAAATTAAAAGGCATCAGGAAAAAGTCACAACCTGATTGGACAGATTTTATGACTAATGACTTATGATTTAATGCTGGCTGCTGGGCTAAATGTGCTCGTTAGAGTTATATATATATATATATATATATATATATATGGTGTTATTTTTACTAGCTGAGAACAAACAAAGAGCTAACAAAATTTGTACGTAGCTCCTATGACGAGAAGAACCAGGTATGCTGGTTCGGGTGGCAGCGTTCACACTTGTTCAAATGAACCACACTAACAGAGCAATTGCACCAGAGTTCGTTTTAATCGAATCAAACCTGCCAATTGTGAACACACACTAGGGTTGCAACTAATGATTATTTTGATAATCGATTAATCTAATGATTATTAGAATGATTGTTTTACTATTCAGCGATTATGATTTCCAACGATTAATCATTAGCACTTAACCGATTATTCTGCTTGTGGCCCGACTTAAAAGGTTGTATTAAACATGCTTACTAACAATAGAGAGGAAAAAAATAATCTTTTAAAAATACCTCTAATTGACGTTCACTGAATTAAAGGGGAAAAAATAATTTTTATAAGTTTGATTCGGTAAAGAAATTCACTGCAAAAAATTCCTATTGTTATCAAGTGTTTTTGTCTTGTTTTCCATTTAAAAATGTCTAAAAATCCTTAAAACAAGATACATTTAATTGAGAAGCAACATATAAGATATTTAGACTTGCTTTAAGAGAATGAATCTTAAATATACAGTAAGTGTATTTTGTATATAAGTGTAATTTTACTTGCTTATACTTCTATGAGTGCAGTTAAGACAAAATATACTTATATTCAAGGTCTATTCTCTAAAAGAATGTCTAAATATCTTATATGCTGCTTCTCAGGAGAATGCATTTTTTTTAAAGGATATTTAGATATTTTAAAATATTTGTATTTTTAATATTATATTCAACAATAAAAAAAATTCTTCTGCAGTATAGTTGTTAAAAAAATGTAAGTTGTTTTCAAAGAGTTTTACATATTTATCAAATCAAAAACATTTTGTTGCAGTGTATAATGGGGCGTAGACTACCCTCTCTCACCTTTCTGTTCACTTCAATCCATCTTTAACTCACAAAAAACAAACTCTTTTATTAATAAAGCTGTATATTGCCAATTTTCTTCACAATAAGAAATGCACATTGACATACAGTATATTGTGATTCAATAAGTTGTGAGCCATCACGTTATAATCTAGCTGCAGCAAGCATGCACGCTCGATGGACAAGTGTCCCCGTAACAGTGTGTGCATCAGCCAGATGCAGTTTCAGTCTCTCCCCCTCAGATCGGGACATTTGTGCAACTCATAGAAGAGGTGATGACAGTACAGAAAATTGCCAGTTTCGGAGTTTGTAGTTATTTACATGATCTGCTTCCGTATTATTTGAACTTTAATAAAGCATTAAGTATAACTGCATTTAAGATGTAACTTCGGGGTGTTTCCTTAACAGACGCTCAACACACAAGTTTTGCTTCAGCGGAGCGGCAGCTCAAGCTCCACTTATTCCACAAATAGAGTGCTTCTGTATGTACTTACTTTGTATTTTATTTATTATAATTCACTCGTACTTTGCGATCTACATCACCTGAAGCTGTTTGGTAAGTTTAGAGTGTATCTGGACTGTGAGCTGTGTAATTCTTCCTCTCCTAAGTCAGGTGCTGCAGTGCTGCTCTCATAATTATAGTTTAAAGGGATCTCATGTTACATTAATTTAGATCAAATGACTATTCGACAACAAACATTTTTGTCGACTATTTTTATTATCGATGTTGTCGATAACAACAACTAATCGTTTCATCCCTAACACACACTAAGACTACCAGCATTAAACCAGTGAGCGCACATTAACAAGAGAGGACGTGCATGTTTTCTTTAGGCATCCATATGTGATTAGAATCAAATGTTCTTTTCTTTTCTGTTGTTGTTGTTATGTTATTTTTAATCAACAACTGACTGTGAAGAACAGAAAGGTTATTAAAAGAGACATTATAGACATTACATAAGGTTTGTGTGGATCTCATCTTTGGACACACAGAATGAGTTAAACTAAACTTGTACTCTCAACATGCAGTGAAAGGATCTCGCTGCTAATAACTCCTTCACTATTATAACAATCAATCACCGATGAGTGGAATCTGAAAGTTTACCAGCCTGTGGCTAATCACAGACATTTTACATCACATAGTGTGAAATTTGATTTACTTGCATTATAAAGGGGTGCTGCATTGAGTAAAAGTTTGATCTTGGCATTTAGCAAACAATATCAAGATCTTTCAAATGAAGTTTGCAATGCATTGGAAAATCTATATTTTTACCCAATCCTAATTAACATTATTTACTATTTTTGCTTGTCAGAAGTTGCTGTTATTAGAAGGATGGACATGCTCATTCTAGAGAGCATTTTATTGGGCAAAATGTGTGAGTGCATTATGACTCATCAACAATTTTGCTCTGTTTTTCTCAAAGAAAAAGACTGTAAATTTGAAATTTGTATATCTACCAAAAGTGAATTTTGTCAGCATTTACAGAACACTACCAGATGGCCTAAAAGCTAGCAGATATGGACAAAAAGCCACAAACCCTTTTTGATTTTATGACTTGTCTTGTCTTTTATGTATTGTTCTGTGATAACACAGTAATTTTTTTTTTGTTATTGTTCTTGATGAGCAGGATCACTAAACTTCAGGTTACCAGATCTTCTAGCTGTCATTTAATCAAGTGAGCTGTGAGATATTGATATTTTGGTCAAGCTGTCATACAACACATTCACATGTTCATTTAGTTTTGTACCAAAACTGATTTGCTTTAGTGATCTCATGAAAATTCCTTATGATTACCCCCTCTCCATCTCCTGCCTCTCTCCCTTTTTCCATACTTGGCCTCACAGAGATACTTCAAATGTGCATGTTTATGATCCTCTGCTTAAGGGTCTCTGTACCACACAGTATAAATCGATGCTCTCAGCTGAGTGAGTCAGAGGTGTTGATCTACTGCCTGTGGCGGTTCTAGCTTGAATGGCACCCCGCAAAACCGCCATTAACCATTAACCATGATTTGCTACTTGGTGGCTGGTTTCTAGAAAGCATTTGATTGGACAACAATATCTGTAGTGCAACATGAGTCATCAATATTTTTGGTCAATTTTTCCGGAAGAGAATGACTATGCAAATATCTGCTGAAAATGAGAAAATGAGTCAACATTTAGTACAATAGCATATAGATGGTCTCAAAGCAAACACATGGACTAAAAGCCACATAATTTTAATTTAGTTTTCATGGGGTCAGTCAATTTAAGGTGTCTTATCAGGGTGAACCAAAGGCATGCACATCATAATGTGGTTGTGAGGGTGGTCGGTAAGGAGGTCACGGGAGGCAGGTTGCTCCACTCACAGGTAAGGATTTTAATGACCACACTTCAGTGCTCACAGTGTCAAAATAATAAACTTTTCAGCTTCACAATAACAAACTTTTCAGCTTTACAATAATAACTTTCTGGACCCAAGCACTCTCACCGGTCTGCTGGTTGTGTGGCTGCTTTTATGCCGCTCTCCCTAGGCTCACTGGAATTAGAAACAGGTGTTAGGCATAATTTAGCTCAGGTGTAAGCGCCCTTAACACTTTCTCTCTCTCTTGACGGGCACTTGAACATGCCCCCGCTGCCACATATTCCCACCGCCTGACTCAGGCCAGGGTGCCATCCGGCCTGCCTACCACCCCCCCCATTTCCATCTGCGCAACCGATCTGTGGATCACCTTGAATTTAAAAGGCTGGAGAGCCAGATACCACCATGTGATCCGCACGATGGAGTCCTTCATGCAGTGGAGCCACTGGAGTGGGCCGTGATCTGAGCAGAGGGTGAAGGCCCAGACCAGACACTCCTTCTCTACAGTGCTGTACTTTGTCTCCCTTAAGGAGAGCTTACAGCTGATCTACAGCACCGGGCGCTACTCCCCCTCCACCACCTGCGAGAGTACGGCCCCCAGTCCTCTGTCTGAAGCGTCCATCTGCAATAAAAAAGGCAGAGAGAAATTAGGTGCATGCAAAAGCGCCCCCCCCCCCCCCCCCCCGCCCCCCCGCATAGTGCGGCTTTAACCTGCCTAGTTAAACAAAATTTGTACTCTCAATGTCCGAATAATTAGGCACAAACCTCCTGTAATAGCCAGCCAGCCCCAGGAACTGTCTCACCCCCTTTTTGGTCTTGGGTCTCCGCAGTTTTGTTAATTTGGGGACGCACCTACCCATGGCCCAAGTGGAACCCCAGATACCTCCACCTGCCCAATCGCGCACTTCTTGGGGTTTGCTGTGAGCCCCGCCAGTCGAAGCGATGCTGCATATGCCACTGCCAATCATTAATATAAATGATGATGTCATCTAGATAGGCAGCGGCATAAGCTGAATGAGCCAGAAGATATGGTCCATGAGACACTGAAATGTAGCCGGGGAACCAAAAAAACGATCGGAAGCGTCACAAATTGGTGAAATCCAAACAAGATGGAGAAGGCTGTTTTTCTGTGGGAAATTGGTGTCAAGAGGATCTGCCAATAAACCTTAGTCAAATCCAATGTCGAATAAAATCGAGCAGTACCTAACCGATCGAGCAACTCATCAACGCGGGGCATCGGGTACGTACCAAATTTAGACACTGCGTTGACTTTTCTATAATCCACACAGAACCATACAGACCCGTTGCTCTAGGGAACTAGAATAACCAGGCTGGACCAATCGCTGTGGGATTCCTTTATTACCCCCATATCGAGCATTGCATCCAATTCCTCCCGAACTATTTTCTTTTTGTGTTCGGGCAAGCGATAGGGACGGCTACGTACCACCACTCCCAGTTCAGTCACAATGTGGTGCTGGATGAGGTTTGTATGATCCAGTAGAGGGGAAAACACAAATTCTTGTAGCAACTTGGCAACCCCTGCAAGCTGGTACGGTGAGAGGGGGTCTCCGCAAGTGACCGGAGTGTTATGAATAGGTTTTGTATTCACCTCCGGCCCGAGCGCTGCCCTCTATCGGTTCGCTTTACCTCATAATCGAGATCCCCCACTTGTCGTGTGACCTCAAAGGGTCCTTGCCACTTGGCGAGTAATTTGGTGCACGATGTGGGGAGTAATACGAGTACCCTATCTCCCAGTGAAAATTCACGCAACCAAGCTCCCCTGTTATACATTTGGCTCTGTCATTCTTGAGCTTGGAGCAAATTCTCCTTTGTTAATTGCCCCAAAGTGAGGAGTTTTGCTCTAAGTTCAATAACATACATTTCATTTTTGCAATCTGAAGGTCCCTCCTCCCTAGCTTCGTGGATGACTTCAAGGACCCCACGCGAGTGCCACCCATACAGCAACTCGAATGGAGAAAACCCCGTGGAGGCTTGCAGGACCTCTCGTACTGCATATAACAGGGGGTCGAGCCATTTATCCCAATTTCTGGCATCCCTGTGCACAAACTTACAAATCATGTTCTTAAGGGTTTTATTAAATTGCTCGACCAGGCCATCGCTGGTGTGGATTGACTTAATTCCCAATTATTCATACAGCTCGCGTAGTGTCAGTGAATTAAAAGTTGTGCCCTGATCGGTAAGGATTTCTTTTGGAATCCCCACCCGGGAGATTATTTTGAAGAGTGCCTCCACAACACTGTGTGCTGAGATGTTGTGCAAAGGCACTGCTTCTAGATATCGCGTTGTATAATCCACTAGGACTAATATAAAGCAATGTCCACATGCTGTCCGCTCTAGTGGCCCGACGAGGTCCATGCCAATTCTCTCGGAGGGGACCTCGATCACTGGAAGGGGGCGCAGCGGCGCTTTTAGGGATCTGCGGACATTGCCGCCAATGACCAACCAATAAAAACGGGTTCAGTGTCTTTCTTTCCCCTAGGTGACCTGCCATCGGATTATAGTGAGACATTCCCATTTCCCGCCGGCTCCGCGGTATTAAGAGCTGGGTTGTATCTTCTTTTGTTTGAGCGTCCTGCGTCACTCTAAACATCCACTCGTTTATAATAAAAAAATAGGGATATAAAAGTGCGATGCTCGGTTGGAGTTGTTGACCATCAATCACTCTCACTTGGTCGAAGGCATGCTTGAGGGTTTCGTCTCACGACTGCTACAAAGGGAAATCCCCTTGGGAAAATCCCCTGAGGATGGGAGGGACCGCAGCCCCCCCCTCCCCCTCCCTCACGTCATCTTGATGTGGAGCTTATGAAGATGGCCCCGGCTCCGCCTCCCCTGCTAGAGCATCCCACACTTCACATCTCATTGCTTTTATGCAGGACCATGTGATGGTGGTCGGTAAAGTGGACAGGTTGGAGGCAGGTTGCTACACTCACAAGTAAGGATTTTAATGACCACACTTCAGCATCACACAATAGTCTCTTCAGCTTCCCAATAATAAACTTTTCAGCTTCACAATAATAACTTTCTGGACACAGGGTTTTATGCTGCTCTCCCCATGCTCACTGGAATTAGAAACTGAGGCATAATTTATCTCAGGTATAACCATAAAAAGATCTATCAAACAGGACTGATTGAACCTTAGGCGCTAGGACAACACCAATTATGTCAGGTGTGCAGGAAGGAGGACCCAAATGCAGGCATGAAATAAAGAGATCTTTATTAAATGAAAATAAAACAGAACAAAAAAACTTGATGGAGAAAAGCAGGCAAATAAACAAAGAGACCAAGAACAACATGATTGAACAGATTAACACAAAAAAAGACAGAGCACACGAGGGAACTATAAAGAGGGAGAAATCAAGAGATAAACAAGGAGTGCAGCTGAAGCTAACAAGGCAAACGAGAGGGTGGGGTTAATGAAGACAGACACTAGTAAACAAGGGAATGAGAAAACACAAACCCAAGTGCATTCACACAGCACGAGACAAAACATAAGTGCCTGGACTCAGCCACAGAGTGAAATCAACTAACCAACCGATGTGGCTGAATCCAGACACAAGACAGAAAACAGACACTGAACACGTACCTCTCACGGATCTGCCACCAAGGGGGACAAAAAAGACCCAAACTAAGGCAGAACCCTGAATTCAGTGTTTATACTAACGTACTGTAAGCAAATGTACGTGTGCTAGAACCACACTTTATGTAAGAATACATTTGAATATTCATGAGGTCACGTTGGCAACAGAGAAAGTTCCGGCATTAGTCAAGCATTTCTCTAAAACTTACAAGCACAAATAAAGCTCCATGTCCTTGAATGTTGACCATCCATTTCATGTTGGACAACCAAAGAGACAAACTGTGTTTTGCATTTCTAGAATTTGAATGAAGATTATTTGTTTTATGTTTTTCTCCCCTTTTTTCCCCACTTTGGAATGCCCAATTCCCAAAGTGCTCTAAGTCCTCGTGGTGGCAAAGTGACTCAATCCGGGTGGAGGAGGACGAATCTCAGTTGCCTCTGCATTTGAGACTGTCAATCTATGCATCTTATCACGTGGCTTGTTGAGCATGTTACTGTGGAGATGTAGTGTGTGTGGAGGCCCACGCTATTCTACGTAACATCCATGAACAACTCACCACATGCCATACCGAATGCGAGAACCACACATTATAGTGTCCACGAGGAGCTTTCCCAATGTGATTCTACACTCCCTAGCAAATGGGCCAATTTGGTTGCTTAGGGGACCTGGCTGGAGTCACTCAGTATGCCCTGGATTCAAACTCGTGACTCCAGAGGTGGTAGTCAGCGTCAATACTCGCTGAGCTACCCAGGCCCCCCTGAATTAGGATTATTGACAAATGGACATGGACGTGTACTTTTTGTTAAATGTATATTTGGATAAGGGAAAGTGCATGTCTTGGACACTGTTCAACATTTCTTTTCACCATTTTTAATTAACGTTTTGATTTAATTAGTAATTTCAATGATCCTGCATTGTGGCAAATAATTTTTTTAATGTGAGCTTGTTTTAGGGTGAAATGTTCACAAGGTGGAGTTGTATTTTTAGTTGGATGATCCATCCATCCATCCATCCATCTTCAACCGCTTATCCGAAGTCGGGTCGCGGGGGCAGCAGCTCCAGCAGGGGGCCCCAAACTTCCCTATCCCGAGCCACATTAACCAGCTCTGACTGGGGGACCCCGAGGCGTTCCCAGGCCAGTGTGGAGATGTAATCTCTCCACCTAGTCCTGGGTCTTCCCCGAGGCCTCCTCCCAGCTGGACGTGCCTGAAACACCTCCCTAGGGAGGCGCCCAGGGGGCATCCTTACCAGATGCCCAAACCACCTCAACTGACTCCTTTCCACGCAAAGGAGCAGTGGCTCTACTCCGAGCTCCTCACGGATGACTGAGCTCCTCACCCTATCTCTAAGGGAGAAGCCCGCCACCCTTCTGAGGAAGCCCATTTCGGCCGCTTGTACTCGCGACCTAGTTCTTTCGGTCATGACCCAACCTTCATGACCATTGGTGAGGGTAGGAACAAAAATTGACCGGTAGATCGAGAGCTTTGCCTTCCGGCTCAGCTCTCTTCTCATGACAACGGTGCGATAGAGCGAATGCAATACCGCCCCCGCTGCCCCGATTCTCCGGCCAACCTCCCGCTCCATTGTCCCCTCACTCGTGAACAAGACCCCGAGGTACTTGAACTCCTTCACTTGGGGCAATACCTCCTTCCCCACCCGGAGTACGCACTCCATCGTTTTCCTGCTGAGAACCATGGCCTCAGATTTAGAGGTGCTAATCCTCATCCCAGCCGCTTCACACTCGACTGCTAAGCGGTCCAGTGAGAGCTGAAGGTCACGGACCGATGATGACATGAAGACCACATCATCTGCAAAAAGTAGAGATGAGATCCCCAGCTCACCGAACCGCATACCTTCCCCACCCCGACTACGTCTCGATATCCTGTCCATGAATACCACAAACAGGATTGGTGACAAAGCGCAGCCTTGGCGGAGACCAACCCCCACATAGAACGAGCTCGACTTCGTGCCGAGGACCCGGACACAGCTCTCGCTTCGGACGTACAGGGATTGGATCGCCCTAAGAAGGGACCCCTTCTAGTTGGATGATGTAATGCATAAACAGGAATGAATAATTTATAAACTCTACAACCTAATCCGAACCCCAATCTTAAACCTAACCATCAGTGGAGTAAAAAAAAAAGAAAATGCAACCTCCGAATAACAGTCACCATGGGTTTTTTTTCTCTCACAAATTCACAATAACTACTGTACCTGTTTTCTATGGGATCAGAGGGAAAGGTGACCGTATCTGAATTGATGGAAAAATGTCTGATTTGGGATGCTGCTTGTCAGTAATTCAGCTAAATGGGGTAGATGTTAGGTTACATAAACTTTCGGAATCTTACATGTCGATTTTCTGTGAGATTATGTTGCATTTTATAGCTTCACAGCTAACAATTTGCATTTGACTTGATCAAGTTCATTTATTTAATAAGTATTAAATTCATAATTTCAAAGCACTGTTATAAACAACTGTTAGTATCAACAAAATAAGAGTGTTCCCCCCACAGGACAGTAGAAATGATTTGTTAAAAATACTTTGCAGGGCAAAAACATACCATTTTACAGATAGTTGGCAAAACAGTCAAAATTGTCCTTAACTTTTTGGTTTTGGTCCCATGTCAAAAATCAGTAGGCGTGAAACTAGGCTTTGACAACATTTTCCTCGAGGATTCATCGTAAACTATTTTAAATGAACGTCAACATTTTCTCATTGAATAATATTTAGATAAGTCTCATCTTTTAAGACAACAGACCCCTATAATAGTATGTCAGATGTATTTTTTTTTTTAGTTTATCAAAAATATTTAGCAATATAATTCTTATTTAGACAAGTGTCACATTTTAAAACAATACACCCCTATAGCATAATGCTAATATATTTTAACAGTGAAAGCATGATGTCAATTGTCCATTTCTCTCAAAGTATGACTTCGCCATTTGAATGGCATCTTCTTTGTACCAATTGTTGCCAAATTGTCATAGTTTAATAAATGGTCATTGTCATTTTCATTATGCCTCTCATGCTTGAAATGCCCTTGTCTCTTTCATAGAATAATATTATCTGTTATTTGTCCTGTTTAACCAAACTGCACTATCATATGATATAATATGATTGTTATTGGGCTGATTGTTTGTTAAACCAAATTAATGCCACCATCTCTCTCATATAATCTCTCTCATCCCCTTCCCTCAATTTGTGTAGCCAAATCCCATTCTACATATCAGACTTGTGTTTAAGCCCCTGTTGCAGACAGACACTAATCAGAGAGGCAGCGATCGCTTCCAGCAATGTATTCACGAGAAGCTTGTAGTGTTCGGATTCCTTCAGAAAGATTAGTGTAAGCGAGAGCAGCATCTTATCATCAGAATGAGAGATTACCATAAAGATTTATGCAGAAATCTCTGGCTTAAAATGAGTAGTGTATCCCCCATTGCTCTGAGGATCACTGCCATCAGCACCCGTGGTTTTATTCTTAATGTGTTTTTATGTCATGCCCTTTTACTTCTGGAAAATTCCAATGTATTGTTTCATTGCAACACATTACACAATGCATAAAAACTGTTCAAATGAATGCACAGATAAATAAAATATGATGTCCATTGCAGAGGTGGGTGGTAACGTGCTACATTTATTCCGTTACATATACTTGAGTAAATTTTGGGGGGAAAATGCACTTTTAGACTAGGTTTAAAAGTGGGTACTTTTTACTCTCAGTCAAGTAAATTCCTAATTACATTTTTGTAATTTACTTTGTTACAATGTGCGGCGTTCCTGTCTTTGAACTGGGTTTCATTTGAATTAATTTGTAATTTATTGAGAGATTATTGAATGGGACTTTTACGACAGCAGAAGTGCACACAGCTGCGTGCGCTGTCACAGAGTGACACTCGAGCCGAGTCCATCACTGCTGCAGCATCATGCTCTTCTAAGTGAAACATTTTCTTTGCTCTGCACAGTAAAATAAAAAAGAATACTTTTGTCATGCAATGCCTTCATTTAACACCAAGACAAGCGGATATGTTTTTTAGATTAAAATGGCCAATGTCAAAATCAATAATAACATACATTTACTGTATATTTAATACATTTGGATACTTATGCTGGGGTGGCAGATGGGGTGGCAATGTTTTTTTCTTAGGGTGGCATTTGCCACCCCAAGCCAACCCGGTAGATCTGCCCCATGATTAGCTGGGACATCCTGTATTTTGGCAGAAAGAAAGACATCCTGAACGGGCAGCCTATTGTGCCATATTTTAGCAGCAAAACACTCATGTGGGACATTAGGTACCATATTGAAATTCTCAAAATGCTCAAGCCTTCCGTTTTCAAGTGGTGAAAATTTGTCAACTCTACTTATTGCATTCTGAATTATAATAAAAAATGAAACAGACTATACATTGAATTCTAAAGCCATTTTTTTTATTGTCTAATCATTGCTTTAGTTGTCTGCCACAATAATGTAATGTCTTTGAATTATCTGAATATTTATATCATTACATTTTTTAAATATTTTAATTAATATATATTTAATTATTTTTATTTGGGGAGCTTTTTCAGCAAATATTGATATATGTGATTAATTGTGATTGCTTCGATTAATTAATCTGCATATAATGTAATTAATTAGATTAATTAATTTTAAATTGATTGACAGCCCTACTCAAAAAATAACAAGCTTTTGGCACCAATCTGTGGACATTTCACCTGGAAAATTAAGCTCACATGTGCTGATACATTAAATTTTCATCTTCGGTCAGGGCATGGTCATAATCATTCATAAAATGTTAATTGCAAAAAGTGCATTTTTATTATACAAAAACATACATTTTATATACTGTATTTTTAATGCAATGAATGGGCGTGCAAGTTGTCTGATGAGTAATCTACCACTAGTGGCAATAAAATATAATAGACATTGTGGCACAACATACCTTTTAACACTCCAGGACAGGTCATATATAATAAACTTTGAGAAACTTTGTGATTGTGGGCCACCAATCAGCTTAAGAGCCTTTGCAGGGAGATATGCATTGAGTGCAGTGCATAGAGCTTGATGGCAGAGGTGTGTTGAATCTTGTCCAAGTGCCTTTGATGTCTGATGCAGAAGCTCTTAAATGCTCTATAGTTTCCGAGTCCTTGGGTATGCAAAGTCAGGAGGAGATTTATGCATGAACACACTACACACTTTTACTCACACACACAATACCTCTCTCAGTCCCTTTGTAAAATTCTCCTTTTACTCAGTTTCCTGTCCCGCATCCCCTGGGGTTTCCAACGTCTTCCAAGAATAGATTGCACTCTGGTTTGGGAAAAGCAATGAGGCTCACTGTACAGGCTGCAGTGAAATCGATACGTGTGTAGTACAAAGTCTCTCTCTCTCTCTCTCTCTCTCTCTCTCTCTTTCTCACACACACATACTTGCATACATAGCTGGCAAGATTTGCTCAAAGTACTGCCCTCTTTTCCATTTAAAGGCCAGTCAACTACAATAATAATGATAATAATAACAATAAAATCTCTCTCCGACTTGCTCTCTTCTTCCTTTCATGTATAGGTCCTTCAAGTTTCCTTCAACCCCCTTTTTTTTAAACAGCATGCATTATAGCTAATCTAACCCGCTACTGCTCAATGTTGCCTCTGGGTAGCAAACCCATTTTCTTTACTTTGTAAGGCCATTACTGTATGCATATAAGATATATGATTAACAAAATGGTTTATAGCGAAGTTATGACTTTTCTGTCATAGTCGATCAAGTGCAGGATTTACATTTTTGTTCTGGAAAACTGCCCTCACAAAATAATTTCTAGTGATTTTTCACCCATCATAAAAATATGATTCATATTTGTTAGAAAGTTAACTTAATTTGTAATTTAAATTGTTTGTATGATGTGAGAAATTGCTTAAATGTGGTTTTTTTTTGGGCTAGGAACAACATGCAACTGTGGAATAGATATTGAAATGTGATAGATTCTGTCCATAATGTAACAAAGTAAAACATTAAGCGAGTAGCCAATTCAGGATTTGATTCTGTCATGTAGAAGTTATTGTAAAGACTGCAAAATAATTCACCACAAAAAAGAAATTTGGGTAAAACTTTACAATAAGTTTGTATATTGAAATGGTCATGAAACACTAAACTACATTTTCTAAAATGTTACCAGATACTGTATGTGTTACACATGATAGAAGACAATGTAAGTGTCTGTCGCTCACTTCGACGTTGTGTCAAAGAAGCGACACTAGGTCTCCAATTTAAATCACACCATGCACTGAGCCGTGTACGTGTACTGCTGACACAGGAGCGGGCAGGTATTCTATGTGCACAGGCGACCAGCTGTGTCAGACTGCACGTACCCTTCCCCAATGCCCCAAAAAAGTTGTCGGAATCCTTCTGGTTACCCTAGACAGGGGAACAAGGCGATGCTTGCCAAGCCGGGCCGAGCCTGGCTGGGTCTCTTTTCTCTCTATGTTTCTCCGCATAGAGCAAGAACGTCCTCCGCTGAACTGCGGACCCAAAGGGCTAGGGAGGAATCATCCAGGGATCCGAATGAGTGGAATCTCCTGGGAGAGAAAGCGCACAGTTTTACCTCGACAGAGGGAAAGGGCGCCAGGTGCAAGCGATCCACCTGGCCAGTCCGTCAGCGTGTTACCAAGTTCTACCGGCTCGGACCTGAGAAAACACGGGACGATACTGACTCAACCCGGAGATTGTAGAATCTCGCAAAGGTATTAGGTGTTGCCAAACCCGCTGCTCTACATATGTCTGCCAGGGAGGTGCCCCTGGCCAGTGCCCACGAGGATGGAACACTCCTTGTTGAGGGGGCACGGCCTGGGCATGATAGGCCAATAAAATGGCGTCCACGACCCAGTGGGAAGGCCTCTGTTTGGAGACAGCGTTCCCTTTACGCTGTCCGCCAAAGCAGACAAAGAGCTGCTCAGAACATCTAAAGCTCTGCGTGCGGTCCAAGTAGGAATGCAAAGCACGTACCGGACACAGCAACGAAGGGGCTGTGCTTGCAGGTTCACTACCTGGTCTCTAAAGGGCGTGGTAGGAACCTTGGGCACGTAGCCCGGTCGCGGTCTTAGGATCACATATGTGTCTGCAGGATCGAACTCCAGGCAAGTGTCGCTAACAGAGAACACTTGCAGGTCGCCGACCCTCTTGATGGAGGTGAGCGCGATCAGCAGGGCCATCTTTAGAGAGAGGGCCCTGAGTCCAACTGATCCTAGTGGCTCTAAGGGAGGTCTCTGGAGGCCCGCGAGGACCACTGAGAGATCCCAGGAGGGGAACAGGCTTGGCCGGGAGGGCGCCTTAGGAACCTGATGATTAAGTTGTGCTTACCCAAAGACTTGCCGTCTACTGTGTCGCGGTGGGCCACTATAGCGGCGACATACACCTTCTGGGAGGAAGGGTACACCCTCCCTTCCAGCCTCTTCTGCAGAAATAAGAGCACTGACCGAACTGCGCACATCTGTGGGTCTTTAGCCCGGGAAGAGCACCAATTCGCGAACAAGCCCCACTTCAGGGCGTAAAGTTGCCTGGTAGATGGGGCTCTGGCTTGGTTGATCGTGTCTATGACGGCAGGTGGTAGACCAGCTAGATCTTCTGCATCCCATCCAGGGAACAGAAGTGGAGGTTCCAAAGGTCTGGTATGCCAGATGCCAGAGCGTGCCCCGTCCCTGAGAAAGAAGGTCTTTCCTTAGGGGAATTCGCCAGGAAGGGGCTGTCGCGAGGAGTATGAGGTCCGAGAACCAGACCCAGGTGGGCCAATAGGGAGCCACTAGGGTGACTTGTTCCTCATCCTCCCTGACCTTGCACAGCAGCTGTGCAAGAAGGCTTACTGGGGGAAATGCGTACTTGCATTGTGCGCCAATGTGTGCCAGTGCGTCTGGCCCGAGGGGAGCCTCTGTTCGGGCATATCAGAGCGGGCAGTGGTAGGTCTCTCGTGAGGCAAGGAGGTCTATCTGGGCCTTGCCGAACCGTTCCCAAGTCAGCTGGATCGACTTGGGGTGAAGCCTCCACTCTCCACTGGGCAAGCGTTGTCGTGACAGCGCATCTGCTATCACATTGAGGTTGCCGGGGATGTGAGTGGTGCACAGCGACTTAAGTGGCTCCAAAGGAGGAGACGACAAGTGAGTCGTGACATGTGGCGGGAGCGCACGCCGCCTTGGCGATTTATGTACGCTACCATGGTGGTGCTGTCTGACATGACTAGGACATGTTTGTCTCGAACTAATGGGAGAAACTTCCACAGGGAAGAGAAAACAGTCAGCAACTCTAGGCCATTGATGTGCCAGCGCAGTGGGGCCCCTTTCCAACGGCCCGTGGCTGCGTGCCTGTTGCACATGGTGCCTGAACCCAATTTGGAGGCGTCGGCCGTGGCCAGGACGCATCAGGACACCTGCTCCGCCCCGCTGCTTACGACTCTTGGACTTGCGAGTTCTCAACCGGGCTCTGTTCAAACTCCTGTTCAGAATGCTCACGCAGAAACATATCTTAACTTGCATCCGGCATCTTGATTGGTCCGCAGTGGCATATCTCAATTCTGCCTCGACACCGACCCTTCCTACGGCTCGTGTTCGACGGCCAGGCATATCAGTACAAAGTCCCCCCTTCAGCACGTCTCTGTTTCCTCGCGCCAAACTGGGAGACATGGGTGTTGAGAAAGCTAGCTTTGTCGGTCTCACACATCTTGACCAAGTTCAGCACACAGATGACGTTCCTGGACCACGAGTGTGGCCATCGCCTGCCCGAGTGACTGCGTTGTGACCTTCCTGGCTCTGAGGGCGAGGTCGGTCGCTGAGCGCAGTTCCTGCAACACATCGGGATCAGGGCTCCCCCCGTGGAGATCTTTAAGTGCCTTGGCCTGGTGGACTTGCAGGAGGGCCATGGCGTGCAGGGCGGAAGCAACATGTCCAGTGGTGCTGTAGGCTTTGGGGGTCAATGAAGACGTCGTCCTACAGGCCTTGGAGGGGAGCACAGGTTGACCCCGCCAGATGGTAGGGTTTCCGGGGCACAGGTGGAGTGCAACAGCCCTGTCCACCTGGGGAATCGCCGTGTACCCGTGGGCTGCTCCACCGTCGAGGGTAGCGAGAGCGGATGAGCGAGTGGCTTTGTGACGAGGTGCTCTCCACGAAGACGTCAGCTCATCATGCACTTCCGGGAAAAATGGTACCGGGGGGAGGGGGGGGGGGGGGGGTGGTCATGGGGTTGGCGAGGCTGTGAGCAGACCAGAACCAGTCATCCAACTGCGATGGCTGGCGAGCTGCTGTTGCCTCGAGCACAAACGGGAGTCAAACTCGAGCACAAACGGGAGCACCCGCTGCCGTCCCCAGATTGCCTCCATCGCCAGCCACATCGTTCTCAATCCCGTGGGAAGAAGGAGCAATGCAGGGGGCGGCTGGAGCGGCGTGCTTTCTGTTGAAAGCAAGCCGCGACCGCAACGTTGCCATGGTCATGCTCTCGCAGTAAGAACATGAACCATCCACAAACGCTGCTTCGGTGTGAATTCTGCCCAGACACACGAGACAACGCCTGTGGCCTTCTAAAGTGGAGAGCACTCTACCGCATCCAGGAACTACACAGGGGCGGAAAGGCATCTTTAAAAAGACGCGTCCTGAAAAGGACGTTCAACGTAGCTCTATTAGAGGAAAATACTCTTTTACAAGAAAGAAATATCACTCTTTAATACTCTTTTAGGCTCTGTGCTGTCGAAGTGCCCAGGAGCAAACTGCACTGCCGTGCAGGGAAGGGGAAAGCCGCTGTAGTACGCCATAGATCCAACAGCAGAGAGCGTCAGAGGAACAGGAATGGGTGTGTGACTCGCAGCTCACCGCAAACACGACCATCGGCACCGAAGAAAATTTCTGAATGAACATATTTCCCCGCCTTTATACCCGTATGCAAATACTGTCTGGCAACTTCTCATTGGCCTTTTTTCATAGATCAGAGGCATATTTGGCGCTCAAGAGAGACCCCGTGGAAGTGAGCGACAGACGGCGAACCAAGATTAATAAATGCTGTTCAAAAGGATTTTATTGTTAGTTCATGATATTTAATGCATTTAATAATGCTAATTAGTACTAATAATTTTATTTTCAACATTACATTATTTTCAACATTGCTTTTATAATGCATGCAATAAGCATTTAAATATTGTTATTTTCCCTTGTTTTAGGCCTCCATATTATAATATAATGCATACCGTACACATACTCTGCTTGATTACGGCATATGAACACCAATGTTTGCTGTCCATAGCACTAACAATGTCTTGTGTCCGTGCCAGATGAGGCAGGGATCTTTGTGGCTGGCCTTTAATGAGGGTTTGGCTGTGCTGTGTTTTTCTAATAGTATTACAGATCAAATCGGGCAGCAGCGAGTGTCAGCATCTTTGTGCAGCTTTTATAGTTGAGTGTCAGCCGGGGATCCAGTGCCAAGCAGTTGGCATCAGCCATGAGAAATCACTTCCTTTGCAGACCTCTTAATCAGAGAGAATGAAAGACACGCTTTTATGCATGCATGGATGGGTGACTGGGAGACTGATAGAGCGATAGAAAGAAGCATGTTTTGTGGCTTGCCACTGTTATAATTTATGTACAGTTGAAGTCAGAAGTTTACATACACTTAGGTTGAAGTAATTAAAAAAATTTTTTTTACCACTACACAGATTTCATATGAGCAAACTATAGTTTTGGCAAGTCATTTAAGACATTTACTTTGTGCATGACACTAGTAATTTTTCCAACAAATGTTTACAGACAGATTGTTTCACTTTTCCAGTGGGTCTGAAGTTTATTCATTGAGTAAACTGTGCCTTTAAGCAGCTTGGACAATTCCAGAAAATTATCTCATGCCTTTAAAAAAAATAAGCCTGTTAGCATCTGATAGGCTAATTGGCTTATTTGAATCAAGTCGAGGTGTACCTGTGGATGTATTATAATGTCTACATTCAAACTCAGTGCCTCTTTGCTTGACATCTTGGGAAAATCAAAAGAAATTAGCCAAGACCTCAGAAAAAAACATCATGGCCCACCAAATGTCTGGTTAATCATTGGAAGCAATTTCCAAATGCATTTATTTACCACGTTCATCAGTACAAACAATAGTATGCAAGCATAAACACCATGGCACCACGCAGCCATCATACCACTCAGGAAGGAGATGCCTTCTGTCTCCTAGAGATGAACGTATTTTGGTACGAAAAATGCAAATCAATTCCAGACAACAGCAAAGGACCTTGTGAAGATGCTGGAGGAAATAGGTAGACAAGTATCAATATCCACAGTAAAACGAGTTCTATACAGTGCATCCGGAAAGTATTCACATTACTTCACTTTTTCCACATTTTGATACTGTATGTTTCAGCCTTATTCCAAAATTGATTATATTCATTATTTTCCTCAAAATTCTACAAACAATACTCCATAATGACAACGTTTAAGAAGTTTGTTTGAAATCTTTGCAAATGTGTTAAAAATAAAAAACGAAGGAAAAAAAATAAAAAATCACACGTACATAAGTATTCACAGCCTTTGGTCAATACTTTTGAAGCACCTTTGGCACCAATTTCAGCCTCAAGTCTTTTTGAGTATGATGCTACAAGCTTGGCCCACCTATTTTTGGTCAGTTTCTCCCATTCTTCTTTGCAGGACCTCTCAAGCTCCATCAGGTTGGACGGGGAGCATCAGTGCACAGCCATTGTCAGATCTCTCCAGAGATGTTCAATCAGGTTCAAGTCTGGGCTCTGGCTGGGCCACTCAAGGACATTCACAGAGTCGTCTCCTTTGTTATCTTGGCTGTGTGCTTAGGGTCGTTGTCCTGTTGGAAGATGAACCTTCAACCCAGTCTGAGGTCCAGAGCGCTCTGGAGAAGGTTTTCATCAAGGATGTATCTGTACATTGCTGAATTCGTCTTTCCCTCTATCCTGACTAGTCTCCCAGTTCCTGCCACTTTAAAACATCTCCACAGCATGATTCTGTCACCACCATACTTCACTGTAGGGATGGTATTGGCCAGGAGATGAGCGGCACCTGGTTTCCTCCAGACATGACGCTTGCCATTCAGGCCAAAGAGATCAATCTTTGTTTTATCAGACCAGAGAATTTTGTTTCCTCATGGTCTGAGAGTCCTTCAGGTGCCTTTTGGCAAACTCCAGGCGGGCTGTCATGTGCCTTTTACTGAGGAGTGGCTTCCGTCTGGCCACTCTACCATACAGGCCTGATTGGTGGAGTGCTGCAGAGATGGTTGTTCTTCTGGAAGTTTCTCCTCTCTCCACAGAGAAATGCTGGAGCTCTGTTCAGAGTGACCATCACTTGGTCACTTCACTGACTAAGGCCCTTCTGTCCCGATCGCTCAGTTTGGCCGGGCGGCCAGCTCTAGGATGTGTCCCGGTGGTTCCAAACTTCTTCCATTTACGGATGATGGAGGCCACTGTGCTCATTGGGACCTTCAATGCTGCAGACATTTTTCTGTACCCTTCCCCAGATCTGTACCTCGATACAATCCTGTCTCGGAGATCTACAAACAAATCCTTGGACATCATGGCTGGTTTGTGCTCTGACATGCACTGTTAACTGTGGGACCTTATATAGACAGGTGTGTGCCTTTCCATATCATGTCCAATCAACTGAATTTACCACAGGTGGACTCCAATCAAGTTGTAAAAACATCTCAAGGATGATCAGTGAAACAGGATGCACCTGAGCTCAATTTTGAGTATCATGGCTGTGAATACTTGTGTACATTCGTTTTTTATTTTTAATACATTTGCAAAGATTTCAAAAAACTTCTGTCACGTTGTCATTATGGGGTATTGTTTGTCGAATTTTGTGGAAAATAATGAATATAATAAATTTTGGAATAAGGCTGTAACAACAAAATGTGGAAAAATGAAGCGCTGTATCTACATAACCTGAAAGGCTGCTCAGCAAGGAAGAAGCCAATGCTTCAAAACCACCTTAAAAAGCCAGATTGCAGTTTGAAAGTGCACGTGGGGACAAAGATCTTACTTTTTGGAGAAATTTCCTCTGGTCTGATGAAACAAAAATTTAACTTTTCTGAACATCATTATGCTTGGAGGAAAAAGGGTGAGGCTTGCAAGCCGAATAACATCTTCCCAAACCTGAAGCATGGGGGTGGCAGCATCATGTTGTGGGGGTGCTTTGCTGCCTGAGGGACAGGTGCACTTCACAAAATAGATGGCATCATGAGGAAGGAAAATGATGTGGATATATTGAAACTTCTCAAGACATCAGCCATGAGGTTAAAGCTCGGTCACAAACGATCGCAAATCTTCCAAATGGACAATGACCTCACACATACCTCCAAAGTTGTGGCAAAATGGCTTAAGGACAACAAAGTCAAGGTATTGGAGTGGCCATCACAATGCCCTGATCTTAATCCAATAGAAAATTTTTGGGCAGAACTGAAAAAGCGTGTGGGAGCAACAAGGCCTACAAACATGACTCAGTTACACCAGTTCTATCTGGAGGAATGGGCCAAAATTCCAGCAACATATTGTGAAAAGCTTGTGGAAGGCTACCCAAAACATTTGACCCAAGTTAAACAATGTAAAGGCAATGATACCAAATACTAACAAAGTGTATGTAAACTTCTTACCCACTGGAAATGTGATGAAAGAAATAAAAGCTGAAATAAATAATTCTCTCTACTATTATCCTGACATTACACATTCTTAAAGTAAAGTAGTGATCCTTGTAGACCTAAGACAGGGAATGTATTCTACGATTAAATTTCAGGACTTGTGAAAAACTGAATTTAAATGCATTTGGTTAAGGTGTATGTAAACTTCTGACTATAACTGTATATGTACAGTATGTGGATCAGAACAGTGCATCCATGTTTTCTGTCACAAGGTTTAAGGTTAGCATCAAGAAATGTATTAACACTATTATTACAAATTTGAGTGAAAGTTCATAGCAGTGGACTGGCGATCTCTCCAGGGTGTACCCCGCCTTTCGCCCAATGTTAGCTGGGATAGGCTCCAGCCCCCCGCGACCCTGTACACAGGATAAGCGGTTGACGATGGATGGATGGTTCATAGCAGTGTCAGAAATGTACATTTATTATGACACATTTGTTCTAATCATATAGATTGAATTTGAATGATTTGAATAATCAACTATGCTTAGAATGTAATATTGAGAAATACATCAGATATTACAAATATAAAAAGGAATTCTTTACGGGGACATTTTATTTGCCCCCACATATTGAATTTCAGTGGCATTTTTGCCCCAAGCCCTGGTTAAAAATCTTGACTTCCACCATAGCTTTTCATTGTGCATTCTCAACCCGGTATCACGCCGAGGCGTGAAATAGACACGCCGGTCCACTCGCGGATGCGTGTCTATTTCACGCTTTGCCTCCTCTAGGCGTGTACATGACACGCGCGCGTCTACGTAGAATACCGGCAGGGGGCGATCGTTTCCTCAACGCCAACAACTCTCCGCGCACCAAAGAGGAAGCGATATATCGCGTTCTCCAGTTCCGGTTAGCAGGATATATATTTTTGTATATAAATACACTTTTTAAATATATATATATATATATATATATATATATATATATATGTGTATATATATATATATATATTTATTTATTTATTTACATCAGCACAAGATACTCGACAGCCCACACACACACACACACACACACATATAACAACGTTAGGCTACAGCAACGTTAGGATTTCTTCATGAAAGCAGCACTATAATGAACCTTTATTTGTCACATATGGTCACAAGTGAAAGTAACCGGCGAAATTGGCCGGCATCCTGCCCGCACGAACGTGCAACGCGACGACAACGGTATCGCTTCCTCTTTGGTGCGCGGAGAGTTGTTGGCGTTGAGGAAACGATTGCCCCCTGCCGGTATTCTACGTAGACGCGCGCGTGTCATGTACACGCCTAGAGGAGGCAAAGCGTGACACCGACACGCATCCGCGAGTGGACCGGCGTGTCTATTTCACGCCTCGGCGTGATATCGGGTTGGCATTCTAGAGTGCCTGAGAGAAGCTTGTTCATGTTTTTGCAACTGTTTTAGTGTTTTGTGAGGTTTAAGTGTGATCCTCTGTTGAAGTCAATATTTTCACCGTAGTATAACTACAATTTTGGTTTAATTATCACCAAAATTAAATCACATGCCTTCAGAAGACTTGGAATATGATGCATAAGTTGCATAAGTTGCTACTTTTAGGAAATTTTGGGGTGCTTTTTTTAAACTTTAAATTGAATCACAATCAACTGCCATAGCACAGAAATCTGAAAAATGGACATCAAAAGAATGTCATACAGGTTTGGAACAACATGAGTGTGAGTAAATGATGTCAGAATTTTCTTCTTTTTTTTTTTTGGATGAACAATCCCTTTAAGCATCATAAAAATATTCCATACAACTTGAATGGTAGTTTTGTGTGAGGACTGAAATTGAAATCATTACTGACTGCATAGTCTTCACCTCCCGCAGCTCGAATCTGTGGTCACTATAAAGTGTAGTTGTTATTTGGAACAACATGACGCAGAGAAATTTCATTTTAGGGTAAACTACAGAATTAATTTGATGTACTGTAGATTTGATTTTGTTCCTTTAAACACAGTTCAAATGATTGCTCTATTAATTCACTGTCACTTTCTTCATATAATTGTTAGGGGTGCACAGAACGTTTGTCTGAAAATGGCATAAAATGGCAATTTTGTTTTTCAGCCAAAAGTGTCCAGAATTGTCTGTTTAGATTTCAGCCAAGATTTGTTTATTTCGGTGCGTCATTAGTATTTGTACAGTATGTGTGAACAGAGAACATTTTTAGATTTAAGAGCTCTTTTGTGTGTAAGCACTTGTGTTTAGATTGTGAATGCTCCCAAAGTGAAAACTGCTTCAAAAGACAAGTAAATAAATAAGTTAGATATTATTAAACCAAACAAGGCCATTAAACCATGAAGTGTCAAAAATCTGAGTGGAAATTTAAATTCAAGCACAGACTGTTTACTTTGGGGCCCTGGTGGCATTGAACATGAGCATTTCATCTGTCACAGCATGGCAAGCACTTTAGGCTGTACAGCTCAGAGCCTCACGACAGTACCTAATCCAGAATACTTCATCTAGACAGATATTTACCCCACTAAATTCCAGTGCAAACTTCAAATGTCAAAATATACAAGACATCCATATACATGATCTTTATAGTTTTGGGCAAAATACAAGATAAGTTACCAACTACTACTCAGTGGCGTAGCCACGGGTGTGCATATGCCACCCAAAATATCAGCTTATTCACACAAATAAAATACCTTTTTGATGATTAATAATAGGAAGCAGAGGTGTAAAAATCCATTGATATAATGCTGAATCTTCGATGCATCAATTACGGAATTTAATAATCGATTGTAATGACTACACAAATACCAACAGAGGCCTTCTCAGATTACATGAGCACTCTCGCAACAGACGTCGCATGAGACTGAGGAAAAAAAGCATGCACTTTAAATTAAGAAAGCTTATGCTACCAAGTTAGAATTTCTGCATCTTTATTCATTATTGCATGCTCCATTTGCTACTGTAAGATAACTGTTGTTCTTTGCTTCTCCAATTATGATATACCATATTATATATTTTATGCAATATTTGGAGAATACAGAGAATAGAAAAGGTATAGTAACGCGCTTTTACTCGTGATGTTTGTTCATGACGTGTTATAATGGCTTATGCCATTAAGTTGTTAATTCTGTGTCCCTACTTGATGTAAAAATGTCATTTATTGGTTAAATACAGTTTGAGATCATAGTAAAATGTATTAAGCATATCAGTCTACTTACCTTAGTCTGTTTGTTAGTTTGCATCAAGTCAGATATGACGTTCTCATCCTTTTCACATTGGCTTTATTAGCCCATCCAAAACTATTTCTTTGATCACCATTTTTGTAGGATGATCCTCTTTATGCCCTTTAATATTGACCCAGTAATTAATCATTAGCTGTTGAGCTGATATGGATGTTGTTTTAACTGCTCCACTGCACTGCCTCAGTGCTTGAGTTGTATCTTATTTATTTTTTCCAGTAATCACAGACCTAATCATTGTCACATATATAGTTTTTAATGAGGAGAAGTTTGCCCCCCATTCCACTCCACTTAAACTCCTCATGATGCTTATTACTTTCTGACATTTTCAACAATTTAATTTATATGATCTGCCCATGTAAATTTTGTGTCAAATAAGATTCTTTGTAATCTAAAAACTTTCACCCTGTCCACTGTTCTTTCATACATTTTCAGGTTCATTTCTGGGAGAATTATTTTCCTTGTGAAAACTACTGTCAGTACAAACAATAGTACGTAAGTATAAACACCATGGCACCGTGCAGCCATCATACCACTCAGGAAGGAGACGCATTCTGTCTTCTAGAGATGAGCGTAGTTTGGTACGAAAAATGCTAATTAATCCCAGACAACAGCAAAGGACCTTGTGAAGATGCTGGAGGAAATAGGTAGACAAGTATCTATATCCACAGTAAAACGAGTCCTATATCTACATAACCTGAAAGGCTGCTCAGCAAGGAAGAAGCCAATGCTTCAAAATCGCCTTAAAACGCCAGATTGCAGTTTGCAAGTGCACTTGTGGACAAAGATCTTACTTTTTGGAGAAATTTCCTCTGGTCTGTTGAAACAAAAATGTTACTTGTTGGCCATAATGACCATCGTTATGCTTGGAGGAAAAAGGGTGAGGCTTACAAGCCGAATAACACCTTCCCAAACTTGAAGCATCATGTTGTGGGGGTACTTTGCTGCAGGAGGGACAGGTGCACTTCACAAAATAGATGGCATCATGAGGAAGGAAAAGTATGTGGATGAAGCAACATCTCAAGACGTCAGCCATGAAGTTAAAGTTTGGTCGCAAAAGGGTCTTCCAAACGGACAATGACCCCATGCATACCTCCAAAGTTGTGGCAAAATGGCTTAAGGACAACAAAGTCAAGGTATTGGAGTGACCATCACAATGCAGTGATATTAATCCGATAGGAAATTTGTGGGCAGAACTGAAAAAGCATGTGCGAGCAACGAGGCCTACAAACATGACTCAGTTACACCAGTTCTATCTGGAGGAATGGGCATTTCAGCAACATATTGTGAGAAGCTTGTGAAAGACTACCCAAAATGTCTAACCCATGTTAAACAATTTAAAGGCAATGCTAACAAATACTAACAAAGTGTATGTAAACTTCTTACCCACTGGAAATGTAATGAAAGAAATAAAAGCCCATGTACATTTTGTGTCAAATAAGATTCTTTAGAATCTAAAAACTTTCAGCCTGTCCACTGTTCTTACGTACATTTTCAGGTTCATTTCTGGGAGAATTATTTTCCTTGTGAAAACTACTGTTTTTTTATTTTCTACTGAGAATTTAAATCCCCATTCATATGCCAATTTTTCCACCTTTATTATTGCTTTTTGTATCTTTCTATTTATATGCAGAATGTTCCTTCCCCTTTTCCAAATTGCCCTATCATCTGCAAAAAGAGATCTACCTATATCTGGTTGAACAGTTGGAAAAAAAACATAATTAATCATTATAGAATACGTTAATGGCTTATTACACTTCCTTGTGGAGTCCCATTTTCTATTACATGTCTATTTGATATTTAATTTCCTACCCTAACCTGAATATTCCTATTTCCCATAATATCTTTATCCACTTGAAAATGCTTCCTCCTATATTCATCATTTTCAGTTTTATCAGAACACCCTCTGTCCACATCATGTCATATGCTTTTTCAACATCAAAAAATATAGCTATTACTGATTCTTTATTTATCTGCATTTTTCTAATTTCATTTTCCAGACACACAATAATTAATTGTTCCTCTTCCTTTTCTAAATCCATTCTGGTATTTTGTTATTAGTCCTCTCTTTTCTAAAGAATATGTTAACCTTTCTGTGACCATCCTTTCCATAATTTTACATATATTCGATGTAAGGACTATCGGCCTATATTAGTGGGCTTAGATGGATCCTTCACAGGCTTCCTAATATGAATTATTATAGCTTCTTTCCATGCTTTTGGAAGCCTACCTTCCTTCCAAACTTTATTAAATAGTGTCAACAGTTTCTTCATTGCCCCATCATTAAGATGTCTCAGCATTAAGTACCATATTTCATCATTCCCTGGTGATGTACGAGTACTGGCTGATTTACTTGAAGCTCTTTTCATTTCTTCTAAATAAATGGAAAGTTGATTGGCTGATCTTCCATTTTCCCACTCCTTTCCAGTGTTTTTTTTTTTAATAATTTCTCTTTCTTATTTCTCTCCTTCTTCTTCCTTCTTCATTTAAATTCCCTGACCCATGTATCTGGACCAATGCTTTTACCAAAATTTCAACTTCACCTTCTACTTCTAATACTGGATACTCCCATTACTTTCTATCACCCCCATTCTCTTGATCATATCCCACACTTCTCCTACAGGAGTTGATCTCATTGCAAAAACTTTGCCAGCTTCCTCAATTAGCTTGTCTTATTGTTTTTATCACTACCACTTGGGCTCTCTGGTATTCAATTAATTGTGTATGTGTTCTCTTAAAATGTATAAAAGCTCTATTTCTGTCTTATCGCCTTGCTACACTTGCCAGTCCACCATGGAACAGCTTTCCTTTTCCCTTTACTTTTTGGTATTGCTTCTTGGATTATTTTACAAAGTTTCTCATTTAATTTCTTAATATCTTGCTTTTCATCAATTACTGTCACTCTTTCCTCACATATTCAATCAAATTCAATCATATCTGCTTTTTCATAAATCCACCTTCCCTCTCCTTGTATTGCTATCTTATCTGTGTTAATATCCATTGTTGTGACTATTGGGAAATTATCACTCCCTTTGCTATTTTCTTCCCATACCTCCCAAATACATTTTATAGCTAAATTATTAGACACTAATGTTAAATCCAGCACTGATTCCAATCTGGTATAAACATCTATCCTAGTCCCCCTCCCATCATTCAGACATACCAGTTCCTTTTCCTCTATTAACTTTTCTACTACCTTTCCATTTGCATCTATGTTCCTACCACCCCAAAAGTGTATTATGCACATTTAAGTTCCCACAGCATATTACTCTTTGACTTTCTTGCCCCTGTACTTCCAGCTATCTGTCTAACTCTAATCTTTTACACGGATTATAATAATTTATAATCACCATCTTCTGTTCCCTGCACCACATTTCCACCCCAACATATTCTTGATATTTTCCCCATTCCCAGTACTCTTTATGGTGTTTCTTGTTTACATTTTTTTTGCACATACACCACCATTCCCAACCACTCTTTTTACTATATACCCTTGTAAAACCGAATTCATATAATTTTTCAACCATGTCTCTTGAACACAAATTATATCTGGCTTTATAAGTAATCCTTCAATAAAATGCTTAAACTCTTGACCATTTGCTATTAGAGGTCTTGCATTCCATTGAAGTATTACTTCCATAAGTCATTATTATCCACATGATTATTGACTGGATATTATCTGGGATTCATCTCTTACTTCTTTCCATGTTAACCCTTCCATTCCTAGGTGATGTATTGCTGCTATGACTATCAATTGTATTTTTTGAGTTTTAGACTCAATCCTGGCTGTACGGTTTATAACTCCTGCAATAAATTTGACCAACTCTCTCTTTTCATTTATTTTATTTTTGTTTGTTACTTCATTGTTTCCTCCTATCTGTTCCCATATTTGTGCATTATGACTTATCTCTTGTCCTCTAATCTGTTTTGCAGCCTCAGCATTTGTCATTTTCTTCTCTACTCTCCTTTTCTGTTTCTCTATTTCCCATTTCACTACTTCACATCCTCTATATGCAGCACTGTGGGCCTCTCCACAGTTACACTTTGGTTGTACTCCCTCCCCACATTTACCATATTTATGATTCCCTCCACAGCGTGCACATCTACGTTCTTCTCTACACCTTGAGGGAACATGTCCAAACTTTTGGCAATTGAAACATCTCATTGGCCCTAGTGTATATTCTCTCACAATATAACTCATCAACCCTATCATCACTTTTTTCTTTTCTTCCCCTTGAAATTATATCAATTATATCAATTATATTACTGTTTCAGTTTCTCTCCTGTTTCCTTCCACATTTGATTTAATTCTTTGCGCATTCAATATTATTTCTCCTATTACGTTACTTTTAATTTCATCCATGCCAATGTTAAGTGGTACCCCAGAAATAACACTTTTTTTCCCCCTATTTCTACCTTTTTCTTCTACTTTGTTTGTACTAACCACTTTAATTCCAACGGTTTCCTTAAGTTTAATAGTTTTATTTGCCTTTAGTTCTTCTTTGTTACATCCCATTAACAAATTTCCATCATGTAGTACTTTTGCAAAAATCTATATTTCTAATAGATTTATTTATCAACTTTAAATTAATTTTACTTACCCCGAATTGATCGCCAAACCTTGTAATGCATTTAATATTTTTCTCACCCTGTTCATCTGATTCTTCTGAACTACTTCTATTCTTCCTTTTTCCCCCTCGTTTACTTCTTACCTCTTTTCAACTTTCCCTATAAGATCCACCATTTTCTCCTTCACTTCCTACCCCCATACTTCCCTCACTAGTCCCCCATTCATGCATCTCTGTTCCTTTCCCAGAGCATTTGTGCCTTCCTGCCTTTCCCTATCTACTTCCCGCTGACGACACCATCATCAGCCTCTCCCCAACGGTGATTGTAAATTCTCGCAGACAACTCTGAAATCACACACAATTCCGACACATGTGAGCAAACATCTCTCAACCGCAAGACGACTTTTCACGCTTGGTCGACCACATTGCCTTTGTGAGTATACTCTTCTGACCACGAGTGAATATGAAAGCATTTGATCCATGCCCACTACAACTTCTTTGTGATAGTCAATATCCAGCGCATGCGCCGACAATGCGCACAGATGATGACAGCATCTGCGAGTCGAGAAAATCTGCCCAGCGGACTGGATTATGATGAAATTTACGTTATGCATACTGTACGTGGATTGATTCATACATGGAATTATACTTTGGCCTATACTTCAATCCTTGAAGGCCATAGTATTCTTTGCCCATCTGCTTTTCGGATTGTTCCACAACTTTTCTCATCTCTTGACCACGGTCATCATTTGGACACATCGTAGGCGCATGCTTGGCCATTGACTATACTAAAAAAGAAGTTGAAGTGGGCATGTGTCAAGCGGGTTCATACTCGCTTGTGGTCAGAAGAGTATACTCACAAAGGCAATGTGGTTGTCCAGGTGCAAGCCGATCCGGAACACGCCAAAAATAAGTATACCTGGCCCTTTAGACATATACCTTATAATGTTGGCTCTTCAGCATCAAACCGGTGGACTTTTCAGTGTGCATCGCCCGGCACCACTTACATGCACTGTTATAAAAAACATATAACAAACACTAAATGTATGGATATATCATATTACATATCGCATTTTAATTGAAAAATAATGGTATGTAGTCCAACTAATAGCTTAGCTATTACTTAACTGCCCATCACTGCCTATTGCTAGCATTTTTATTTTTAATTAACTTTTTATACAGCTATTAAGCAAGTAAATGGACATAAAATATTGATTTGTGTTGAAATTATGTAATTATGTGAGAGGTAATAAATTGCTGAACAGTTGAAATTCTTCTCTGGATAGCTTTTGGTGTTTGATAGAATTCTTTTTGGTGTTTTATTTTGTGAAAATGTCTGTCTGACTGCTCATTATCCAGCTGTAAAGGGATTTCGACGGGCAAGGAGGAGGCGAGAATATGATTTGAAAATATAAATAAGGTTTTAATAATAAACTTAAAACAAAGGACAAACACACACATGACGGACATGTCCATAAATGATCTCTCTCTCGTCGCACCACCGTCTGCCATTGGCCTTTATCCCTCTTGGAGGCATGATTAGCCTGATATGGGACCGGGCATCATGACCCGGCCCCGCCCTCCGCCCTGCCACACCAGCCTATTACAAGGATACTTGCCAAATGAACACATAAATGCACATGAAACATTGATTTGAGTTGAAATTATTTAGCTTAATTATCAGTTTACGAGATCTCACAGTGATCCAAGAAGCAAGACAGATTAATCGGAATTCTGTCTTGCAATAAGCAGTCTGATATGTCTAAATCAGAGTACGTGAGTGGAATGGAGCGGAAACAGCTCAAAGCATTCTTTAATCACTCTGCTCTAGCTACACTACGGGTTGTCCATTTCCTGCTCCTCGCTCGCTCCACGCTCCTGGATTACCGACACCCTGCTCCGTGTTCGCTCTATGGCAAAATTAGTGCCTAACTACCTCTCCACTGTAAAGTTATTTCAGTATGCTTTTAGATATCACAACCTTCCATACAGAAGATATATGTGATGTGGCCCTGGAAGATCTCGGGTTGACAGCCATACTCTTTGCCCTGGGTGAAGCGTGGGTCCCACCCTCCGGCGTCGGTTAGCCTGCCTCTGTTGTTGTCGGGTAGCTCTCAATAACGCAACAGGTGCTCTTTTCAAAAGGAGACATGCCTAGGGAAGAATGGTAAAGGGTGTTATGTACAAACTCAGCCCAGATTAATCGAGAGCTCCATGTTGAGTAATTGTCGGCGACCAGGCATCTTATTGTCCTTTCAATGTCTTGGTTTACTCTCTCTCTGTCTGGCCATTGGACTGGGGGTGGAAGCCAAAAGACAGGCTGATGGAAGATCTGATGAGCCGACCAAATGACTTCCAGAACCGTTACGTGAACTGTGGGCCCCGGTCGGAAACCATATCCTGCGGGGACCCGTGGATCCTGAACACGTACCTCATTAACAGTTCTGCTGTTTGGTTTGCTGTGGGGACTTTGGCAAAGGTAATAAACGACAAGTCTTAGAAAATCTGTCCACCACCACCAGAATTACTGTATTTCCTTGAGACTGTGGTAAGCCTGTGATGAAGTACAAGGAAATGTGGGACCAAGGGCGTCTCGGTAGTGGGTGCAGCAGGCCTTGAGAGTGGGTTCTAGGTTCTTTGTTCTGGGTACAAATGGAGCAAGCAGTGATGAAGGCCCGGACGTCTCTCTGCATTTTAGGCCACCAGAACTTCCTCTGGAAAAGATTGCAAGTTCTAGTAGTTCCCGGGTGTCCAGAAGGGAGGGAGGCATTACAGTTAGGGACAAAGAGGTGCCCTGGGGGGCCATTACCTGGTCCTGGCTGCTGCAGTTGGGCCCTCTTGACAGCCGTCTCAATATCCCACTGGATGGGGGCCACCACCCTGGAAGTGGGGAGAATGGGTTCTGGACAGGACTCCCCCTCTGGTGACTTAAACTGTCTTGGGAATGCATCTGGCTTGAGATTCTTGGAACCTGGGTGATAGGAAAGAGTGACATTAAATCGGTTAAAAAAGAGGGACCAGCGGGCTTGTTGAGAATTCAACCTCTTTGCCTCTTGGATGTAAGTGAGGTTCCTATGGTCCATCCATATGAGGAAAGGGTATTTGGCCCCCTCCAGCCTATGCCTCCACTCTTCCAATGCCATTTTAATGGCCAGCAGCTCCCTGTTCCCAATATCATAATTCCTCTAAGTTGGGGTAAGCCGACGAGAGAAGAATGCACATGGGTGAAGCTTATTATCACTCTTACTCCTCTGTGACAGGACAGCTCCTATCCCCACATCTAAGGCATCCACCTCCAATACAAAGGGCATCTCTGGATCAGGAATTATAAGGATAAGGGCAGATGTGAAGAGTCGCTTCAATGTATTGAAGGCCTGGTTAGCTCTGCTGGTCCACGCAAACTGTCTGGTTGACTTCTTAGTGAGTGCAGAGAGTTTGAAGTTGAAGAAACTGAAGTTTCTAATGAATCTCCTATAAAAATTGGAGAAGCCTAGAAAGCGCTGTTCCTGCTTCACTGAAGTTGGACAGGGCCAATCCAAGACTGCCTGAATCTTGCCAGGATCCATCTGGAGACTGCCCTTGGACACACAGAAGCCAAGGAATGAGACTGCCGGAACAAATCTTCTCCAGCTTCACAAAGAGTTTATGCTTCAGCAACTGCACTAGGACCTGCCGGACATGCTGAACGTGTTCTTGGTAGTTGTGGGAGAATATGAGTATGTCATACAGATAAACAAACAGAAATCTATTCAGTTTTCCAGTCGTCTCCCTTACGGATTCTAACTAGGCAATATGCATTATGAAGGTCTAGTTTGGTGAAGATGGTGGCACCCTGCTGGATCTCAAAAGCCGTGGTCATGAGGGGGAGAGGGTATCGGTTCCTGATGGTAATACGGTTTAGACCTTATTAGTCTATGCAGGGTCGGAGGCTGCCATCCTTCTTTTCAACAAAGAAAAAAATGGCTCCTGCAGGTGAGGTGGAAGGACGGATGAATCCACTCTCCAGATATTCTTTGAGGTATTTATCCATTGCTAATCTTTCAGGACCTGAGAGAGAGTAGAGCCTTCCATGAGGTGGGTAGGTACTATGAAGCAGTTCAATAGAGCACACATAAGCTCTATGAGGGGGCAGTGAGGCAGCTCTGTCTTTACTGAAGACTTCATGGAGGTCTGCATACTCCGGGGGTACTTGGGATAACTCGGGAAGATGTGTTAGAGACTTGGGTTTTGCCGGCTCCATCTTGAGAGGAGCCATGACTTCCGTGGACAGGGTCTTGGGAACAGAGGTACAACTCCAACTTACAATATATTAAATGAAAAAGAAATACACAATAGTAGAAGAAAAGTTACAATATACTTTATTGGAACACTAATGTTAGCCCAAGACTAAATTAAAAATTTTTTATTGCTTTTTAAACACGTCGGCAGCATTCTCTGGGTTTGATAAATGTAATAAATTACCAAAAAAAAAAAATATATATATATATATAATAAAAAAAAGTATTAAAACAAAACATTAAATTAAATTAATACATTACAAAAGAAAAAAACATTATTAGGCCTATGTATTATTGCTTAATTATTGCCTATAATTTTATTTTATTCCACTTCTTAAATAACATTATCAGAACTTTTTTAATCAAAACTAGATAAGACAATCAAAACTAAATGTCTTATGCAGAGTTCAATTTTAGAAATACTAGCTTTTGAAATTGTAAATCTACCTCTCTCTGTTCGTGTTTGCTGAGCTTCTTCATCTGCAAATGCATAACGCTTAAATTAAAATTTAAATAAATTTAGATGGCAATCGATTAGAGACAAACAATGCAATATTAACATATTGATTAGATCAGTTTGTGTTTTAGACCATTAAAAGTTTAATTATATTTAATGCACAACAAAATAGCCTGCCGTTATGATTGTGATGCATTAAACATTAAACATTAAAACCACCTGCCTAATATTGTTTATGTCCCTATTGTGCCACCAAAACAGCACCAATCCTCCTCTCAGAATAGTAATCTGAGTTACCGTCGACTTGGTCAGTTTTTATCAGTCTAGCCATTCTCTGTTGACCTCTATCATCAACAAGGCATTATCATCCACAGAACTGTTGCCATTGGATGTTTTTTGTTATTGGCACATTCAGAGTAAATTCTAGAGAGTGTTGTGTGTAAAAATCCCAGGAGATAAACAGTAACAGAAATACTCAAATCAGCCCATCTGGCACCAACAATCATCCATGTGATAATCTAATTGGCCAATCATGTGGCAACAGTGTTGTGCATAAAATCACGCAGATACGGGTCAGGAGCTTCAGTTAATGTTCACATCAACCATCAGAATGGGAAAAAATGTTATCTTAATGATTTGGACTGTGGCATCATTGTTGGTGCCAGACGGAGTGGTTTGAGCATTTCTGTAGTTGCTGATCTCCTGATATTTTCATGCACAGCAGTGTCTAGAGTTTACTCGGAATGGTTCCAAAAACCAAAAAACATCCAGTGAGCGGCAGTTCTATAGACGGAAATGACTTGTTGATGAGAGAATACGGTAACTCAGATAACTGCTCTGTACAATTGTAGTGAGAAGAACAGCATCTCAGAATGCTAGTCTGAGATAGATCTCCAAAGGTCAGTTATATATATATATATATATATATATATATATATATATATGGTCAGAATGGAGGGGTAACATTTTTGTCAACAGTTTCAAAAATGTAGAATCTGTAAACGTCTCCTGTGGGAACAGAGGTTAGAGTCCCTTCACATTGTAAATCTGTGAATGTTAATCCACCCAAATTTGCCATCCCTTTTGATCTCTGGCTACTGAGATACTACATTAACAATGCTGTTTTTGCCTCAGAACTGTTAGGGTTAGGTTTATATATATATATATATATATATATATATATATATTACTGACCTTTAGATTTTATCACCACATGTGAACGGATTATCATCGTGTTTTCTGAACACGTCTTTTAGGTTTGCACAGCAAACCTTTGATCATGGCAATCACCTCCCCACTTGTGTTCTCCTTCACCGTTCCGTCATTCATTATCAATATATGCCAGCTGATGTAGGAATTAAAAGATGAAACATGAGCATGTAGTTAAGTCAAGCTTTACTGCAAGCTTAACTCAATAATTGGGAGCGTGAACACAGAAAGTGAAAGAAACCTTCATGCTGGAGGTTGAACATTACCAAGTGCCACCAGATTTTACATTTGTATTATCATTTTTTTTTTTTTTACATATTCTTTCTGGTTATATTAGAAATTTCATCTTTTCTTCATGCCAGTAGTGTTTAATACTGCTTAACACACGGCGAATTACTGCATTAAGGGTCATTAACAGGTACTGTACCGGTGATAAAGCATTTACAAGCAGCCATATCACCCTGCAGCTATCGCCTGATTGCCCCTTGAAGCTAAGCAGGATTGAGCCTGATCACTACCTGGATGGGAGACTTACTGAGGAAAAGTATGTTGCTGCTGGAAGTGTTATTAGGGAGGCCAGCAGGGGATGCTCACCCTTTGGTCTGTGTGGGTCTTAATGCCCCAGTGTAGTGATGGGGTCACTATACTGTAAAAAAGCACTGCCTTTTGGATGAGATGTTAAACCGAGATCCTGATTATCTGTGGTCATTAAAAATCCCAGGGTACTTCTTGTAAAGAGTAGGGGTATAACCCTGGTGTCCTTGACAAATTCCCTTATCTATCATGGCCCCCTAATAATCTCCCTCTCTGAATTGACTCTACTCTCCTCTCCACCAATAGCTGTCACATCATTCAGGTGGATGGAGCACACTGGTGGCTGTTGAGGAGATTCCCCCTATACTATGTAAAGTGCTTTGAGTGCCTAGAAAAATCACTATATATATGTAAGGAATTATTATTCTTAGTTCATTGCTCTTTGGAGTGAGAGAAAACAATGGTGCTCCAATTTTTTTTTTAAAACCCACTGCTCGCTCCAGGCAAAATCATGCTGCTCCACTCCTTAACATACTCTGGTCTAAATCCCTGGGTGTGCGGTTGTTACTCAGAGATAACAGACCACTAGATGGCACCATTGACCAATAAGAATCAAGTATTTCAGAGCGCTGTGTAATAATTTAATTTACTGAATTCCCTTTATTGTATTACTGGGCCCTTGCAAAGGAACTTTCAGAGAAAATGAATACCTCAGTGGTCAAAATGCTGACGCATGCAGATATTTTATACATACACACACAGGAATGCATATTACTTTGAGGTATGGCGGTGAGAAGACAGGATATTCTTTGTTCATGTAGACTCACAGCAGTATGTCTTGTCTGTGGCTCAGATCTGATGATAACAGATCAAAGCATCTTTCCTCATCAAAAGCCTTTTGTTTTTGCAAAATGAGATTATCTTTTTAGAGATTATATTTTCCTCTTAAATTAGCATGTGTTGGCATATTTTCTTCTGCAGCTACTCATGTTCCCTCACCAGGTGCTTATTGTCAGAGCGTGTTTGAGACATGTAGTAGGACAAACGGCAGACAATTTTGCTATCTGTAGCAAACATATTCGTTCCACTGGATTTCAGTGGCAATACAGTACCGTATAAACAGTTTGTAATACAAAAGTAACTAAATTAAAATATTTTAATTTAATATTAACATCATGAAATGCACAGGCCCAACAATATGTGAATTACATGATCACAAACTGTGTAATACTATCTGTGAAATCTACTATGCACAAGTCAGCAAGTCAGTTGGTGAAAGTTTGGATTTAAGTTTGATTTGAATATCTTGTCCTCCATGCAGTGTTGTAGAAAATGCAAATGAGTAACTGTGTAATGAAAACTGATCTTGGGTTTGTTGAGCCTGCATCATCATAATCAAAACAGCTTTTGATATGTGACATTTGTATCAAAGGATAAAGCAGACAATTGTAATTACATGAGAACCAATTATTAACAGGATGATGAGATGGGATGGATGTAGGTCTCAGCACCAACAGAAATGTAAACATTGCTGGGGGAGTGTTCGGAAAACCTGATAGAATAAAATCTTTTTTTTCCCTGTTAAATTTGGTGATGCAAGTGGCATAGTAGTTGCACTCTTTTAACTTATTGGATAAGTGCCAGTGAGAGGTTTTGAATTAGTGCTTCTAAACAAGAAACTCTAACACTATATGGAAAATGCTGTTTCTTCACACTGCTTTGGTTTATCATAATGAAAGTTGGTTATGATCGTCACCATGCCACTAGGGTACCAGATAAAATTGGGGTCAATTTGCAATTCCTTAGAAAATAGTCCTGAATAAATGTCCATATTTTCCAGGCACATTCAAGTATAGCTGCAGGCCAGAGATTTCCAAATGGGAGTGGTATATCTAAAAGAGGGTGGGGTTGGTCCAGAAGGGGACGGGGTTACTCCAAAAGGGGGCATCACTTCCACATAGTGATGGGAGATCCGATTCTTTTCCACGAACTGGTTCTTTCGGATGGTTCGTTTCAATGAACTGGTTAAAAAAAAAAAAATTCACCAGTTTATTTACATCATCACGTAATGACGTCACTATATATATAATGCTAATACGTACGTAGAATACATGCACAAACACATTAAATAAAGCCATATGTAAGGGCATATTTTACATTTATTCATTTGGTAGACGCTTTTATCCAAAGCGGAGGAACACATAAGCGAATCATCTTAATCAGACAGTGGTACGAAAAAGTGCCATACTACAAAGTTTCACTTGCATCAGAATAGTATTCAAAACAGATTCAAAGTGTAACAAGATTGTATTTTTTTGTGACTGGTTAAGTGCTCATGGAAAAGATGTGTTTTTAGGCATTTTTTGAAGACAATAAGTGAGTCAGCTTCACGGATGGAGTTGGGAAGGTCATTCCACCAACGTGCTACGATGAAGCCGAAAGTCTGGGAAAGTCTTTTGTTGCCTCTTTGTGTTGGTACAACAAGGCAATGTTCCTTAGCTGACCTCAGGCTTCTAGTGCGTGCGTTGCTCTGCAGAAATTATTTTAGGTATGCTGGAGCAGACACAGTGACTGTTCTGTATGCCAGCATCAGAGCCATGAATTTGATTCGTGCATCAACTGACAACCAGTGAAGAGAGTCAAGGAGTCGTGTAACATGCACTCTCTTTGGTTCATTAAAGACCATACGTGCTGCATTCTGGATCATTTGCAGGGGTCTAATTGCACATGCAGGGAGGCCTGCAATGAGAGCATTACAGTAGTCCAGTCTAGTTATGACAAGTGACTGAACAAGAAGTTGTGTGGCATGTTCAGAGAGGAAGGGTCTTATCTTCCTGATATTGTAGAGTGTAAATCTACATGATCTTGTGGACTTTGCGATGTGGTCTGTGAAATGTAGTTTGTTATCGATGGTTACCCCTAGATTTCTGACCGTTTTGGAAGGCATTACATTAGTTGAACCCAGCTGCACGGTGATGTTGTGCTCAACAGCACGGTTGGCTGGAAAGACAAGGTGTTCAGTCTTGGCTGGGTTAAGTTGCAGATGGTGTTCCTTCATCCAGGCCGAGATGTCTGCCAAACAGGCAAAGATTGGAGCAGTCACTGTGGTGTTGTTGGGCTGGAAAGACAAGTAGAGCTGCATGTCATCAGCATAGCAGTGGTAAGAGAAACCATGTGCCTGAATGATGGGTCCCAGTGATGTTGTGTATATAGAGAAGAGAAGTGGCCCAAGTACTGAACTCTGAGGTACCCCAGTAAGTAGCTGATGTGGCTTGGACACCTCACCTCTCCAGGCTACCTTGAAGGACCTACTTGAGAGATAGGAATTAAACCAGTCAGGCACAGTTCATGTGATGCCCAGCAAGGAGAGGGTGGAGAGTAAGATCTGATGGTTGACTGTGTCAAAGGCTGCAGAAAGATCCAGCAGAATCAGGAGGGATGATATTGGATTCAGCTTTCGCCCGTCTCAGCGACTCAGGGCAGTCTCGGTGGAGTGTCCACTTTTGAAGCCTGACTGATTGTCATCCAGCAGTTGTTCTGTGAGAGATAGGCAGAGATTTGATTGAAAACTTCCCTTTCAAATGGGTTTGCCATGAATGGGATGAGAGAAACTGGCCTGTCGTGTTCTAATTGTGCAGGGTTAAGTGCAGATATTTTCAGTAGCGGGGTTTCTTGAGCCTGGTTAAATGTAGTGGGAAAAGTGCCTGTAAGTAGAGATGTGTTAATTATGTGTGTGAGTGCAGGTACGATGGATGGAGAGATGGCCTGGAGAAAGTGAAAAGGAATGGGGTCAAGGGAAAAGGTGATGTGGTGGTTGGAGAGGAGGAGTTTAAAGACCTCAGTGTCAATCAGAGGAGAGAACATAGAGACAGAAGAGTTGCTTACAGGAGACGGGTGTTTGACAGGGTGTGGTGCTGAGAATGTATTGCTGATGGTTGTAACCTTATTAGTAAAAAATTTGACAAAGACATCTGCTGTCAGTGATGTGTCTGTCAGGTGGTGGAAGGAGAGGACAGATTGTTGATTATATGAGATATACTTCTAAAAATCGTTGTTTGTGTTCAGCAGATGAAAGAAAGTCATACACATCTGGCATGGCATGTGGGTGAGATAATGATTAGAGAATTTCCATTTTTGGGTGAATTAACCCTTTAAGTGAATCCGGCATGACAAAGTTCACAATTTGTATCCTTTTATTTTTTCTCCATCCACATCCAGTCTCATTTGTGTAAGAGCCTGGGGCAGTGGCGATATCTGCGGTGAGTGGCCGATGAGCACATTGAAACACAAACGGCCTGTGGGGCGTTTATGCTCTGCTGTCTGTATGGAAATGGCAAGCTGTTCCTGCCACAACCACTGCAATTGATGATAAGACTAGAGCTGCTGCATGCCTGATGCCTGAAAAAGCTGCCACCTGCTTCTTTTAAGTGAAAAATGCAATTCAAAGTTATGTGCCCTCTCTGAGTATGCTGGGTTTGAAAAAATATATAAGAAACGCAGTTAGAATGATTCGTGAGGCTGTCGTATAGGGCCATTCACTGGATAGTCTTTACCTTGCCACTGAGTTTGCCTCCATAGAACTAACATTCCTTGAATTTATTCACTCATTGTCTTTTTTCCATCATATTTTGAGTGGGTTTCTATGGATTATGTCAACATACATGTGGCCCGGCATTGGCCAGGTGGCCTAAGCTGTCTTTCAACACTTGAACGCATATGTAACTTCACCTCCATTTAATGCATATGCAGGCCATAAAAGACCCAGGTGAAATCCAGACGATTATTCTTTATAAAACTAAATTTATTTCATGGAAAATTAACTCTCATGATCATTTTATTAGTAATTTTAAAAAAAGTAAGTTTATATAAATATTATTCAATTCTGAAGAGTTTCAAACACAATGAAAACAGAGTAGGAGTTTTGAGTGACTGTGTAAAAAAAACCTGTATAACAGATATCTGGGCAATTTCCATGTTTGTTGGTAAATGTGAAATCACTCAACAACTCTACCCACACAAACACATCCAGTACATACACTTCATGGCCAAAAATAATTTGGATTTGGATTTAAATAAGCAGATACTCAAAGGTGCTATATGTAATATTTTTACTGTACTAAATCATAAAATGACCATAATATGCCATTAGAGAATTAGGAAACATGCTAAGTTGAAATACTAGCTTCTCCAATAACAATGCTACAGCCAGTATATTCTACTTTGAAGTTTCCATTCTGGGCCAGAATTTATGTTTATGTTTTGGCCTGTGTGATCCCTCCCACTTCCCACTCACCAATAGTATTTTGACACCGCCGGGTTGCCAGATTTTAACAAGTTTGCAGGCAAAAAACACTGCGTGCTGCAGCCAAGTCTAGTTATGACAAGTGACTGAACAAGAAGTTGTGTTGCATGTTCAAAGAGGAAGGGTCTTATCTTCCTGATATTGTAGAGTGTAAATCTACATGATTTTGCAGTCTTTGAGATGTGTTCTGTGAAATTTAGATTGTTATCGATGGTTATCCCTAGATTTCTGACCGTTTTGGAAGGCGCTACTGTAGTTGAACCCAGCTCTATGATGATGTTGTGTTCAACAGCAGGGTTGGCTGGAAAGACAAGCAGTTCAGTCTTGGCTGGGTTAAGTAGCAGATGGAGTTCCTTCATCCAGGCTGAGATGTCTGCCAATCAGGCAGAGATTTGAGCAGTCACGGTGGTGTTGTTGGGCTGGAAAGACAAGAGCTGCGTGTCATTGGCGTTAAACGAACTGGATCAGAGATAACAGATTTCACCCGACCTTAAAAGGCTCACCATCCATCTATAAACCACCATGACCAGAGGAGTAGTAAATCAAGGATAAATATCAGAGATGCCTTTGGAAGGTGGAGGCAGCTTAAAGCCCAGAAATCCTTTAACACAGATCCTGAGTATGTAATTTATCTCGGCTACTAGTAGGGATGAAATTTTTTAGTAAATTCAACATTTGAGTACTCGCATTCATACTCTGTGTTTCATGTGCAGCCTGTTTTCAAGGCAGTGAGACGCATTTGGGCGCATTAGGGTAAGAAGAGAAGCGCATGAAGTGATGCACCCGTCATCAATAGTGCCCACTGTACAAGCATCTGGAGGCAGTGTTATGATCTGGGGTTGCTTCAATTGGTCAGGTCTAGGCTTAGCAACGTAAGGCGGCAATAAAATGAAGTCAGCTGACTACCTGAATATACTGAATGACCAGGTCATCCCATCAATTTATTTTTTTCTTTCCTGACGGAATGGGCATATTCCAGGACAACAATTACAAGATGCATCTGGCTCAAATTGTGAAAGAATGATTCAGGGAGCATGAGGAATCATTTTCACACATGAATTGGCCACCACAGAGTCCTGACCTTAACCCAATTGAAAGACTTTGGGATGTGCTGGAGAAGACTTTATGGAGTGGTTAGACTCTCCCATCATCAATACAAGATATTGGGCAAATTAATGCAACTCTAGATGGAAATAAATGTTGTGACGTTGCATAAGGATGTCGAAACAATGCCACGATGAATGCACGCCGTAATCAAAACTAAAGGCGGTCCAATGAATATTAGATTGTGTCTTTTTTTGGCCAGGCAGTAAGTAGACTGAACAAAGAGAAAATGTTTTTTCCAAAAAACTTACAACAACCTTATGTACTCCTCCTGTACCAACCTAATGTAAATTTCAGAATGACACTATATTTCTATTTTACTCTACGTAGCTATATTTGTTGTTTGGAGTGGTGAGGCGTATTGCAAAAAGAAAATTTGCACATTCAGAGTATAACAAGAAAATGTAATTCCCTCGTGAGTTATTCAAAATGGAATAAAAAAATTGCACGTTAAGACTAGTCACTGCACATGCGTGAACCAATGATGTTGGGATGCCATTTTTGAATAACGTCTTAAATTCAGGTGTTCCTCATGCAAAGATATCATATGGCTTTAGAAAACTTGGAATACAGTATAGCACAAAAGTCAAATGGACTACTTTTATGGTGTTTTTTTGGGGGAGTTTTTGTCCTTTTTGGAGTTCAACAGACATGGTGACTGTGAAATGTCATTGTTAAAAGAGCTGTGAAAAGATTCTTAAAAAATGTCTACATTTGTGTTCCAATTAAAAAAACAAAAGCATATTGGATTAGAACATGACAGTGCTTAAATAATGACAGCATTTTCATGTTTGGGTGAACTATTTCTATTAGCTAATTTTTGCAATGTCCTCCACTAAATTGAACCCTCATCTTTGGCATTCTAGAGTGCAATTTAAAGGGATAGTTGTAATTTAAAGGGATAGTTCACCCAAAAATAAATATTCTCTCATCATTTACTCACCCGCATGACATCCCAGATGTGTATGAATTTCTTACTTCTGCAGAACACAAATTAAGATTTTTAGAAGAATATTTCAGCTGTGTAGGTCCATACAATGCAATGATGACTGAAACTTTGAAGCTAAAAAAAAGCACATAAAGGCAGCATAAAAGTAATCCATACAACTCCAGTGCTTTAATCCATGTCTTCTGAAGCAATCTAATCAGTTTTAGGTGAGAACAGGCCAAAATGTAACTCCTTTTTCTTTGTACACCTTCCAATTGCATTTTCTTGGCACAATCATTATCTCAAGTTCGATTACACTTTCTAGTGCAGAGCGAGATATTCTTCTAAAAACCTTAATTTGTGTAATACAGAAGAAAGAGTGTCATACACTTCTGGGATAAGTAAGTGATAAGATAATTTTTATTTTCGGGTGAACTATTTCTTTTAAGTGTGCTGTAAAACTGCTTCCCACTCAAGCGAACACCCTGCTTAGTCAAACAGAAGATTTTAAATTCATCGGTTAATGTTCATCCAGTAGAGCATAAAGCACCACAGCAGATGCTGCTCCTGAAAGCTATCCTTAAATGAACTGTGGCAGCCTTCTTGAATGTGTCACAAAGTGACTGAATTTTACACTTAATGTTAGAGAAGGAAAGGGAATGTTTTAAGTATGCTTGCAGTATGCATATAGATCATGTTCTTTAAATATGCCTGTCCCCATAATGTAAATGAATGAAAATGGTCTTGGCCCATATTGATTCCTCTTTAATTTCCTCTATGGATCTCCCCTTCTGATTCAAGGCAGAGACAAAGGATCAAGTTCAGCTGACACTCACCCTTATCTATAAAGCCAGTTTGTGCGCTGACTGAGGTAAAAGGCTGAAAAGGTCAACCAACGATTTGTGATAAATTGTTCCTCAAAAGGAAATAGCTTAACTTGTGTTATATTAAATAAGGGTTTGATAGGGCTGTTCTTAACACTTTTGCATCAAGAACAAAGTTAATAAACACTTTTCTCCCTGTTCCTCATACAATGCTATCTTATAACATCAATACACTTAACTAACTGCATTAACGTATTAACTACAAACAATTATGATTAATCATGATTAATTAATTGACAGTCCTAATTTAAAGTCTTTTTAAAGAATTTACTTTATTAATGCACATTTTTGGTCTATTGCAAGCAATTTATTTTTGCATCTTAGGAAGAAAATAAAATGGACATTGTCAAAAAAATGGCAGACAGGAGCATTTTCTGATATTCAAAAGTCTGATCCTTATCCCCAAACTAACCAGACTGATCTCACAGTGAAATTGAAAACATTAGGTTAACTTTTCTTAAACGTTAATCGGCCTGTGCATACCGAAACTCAAAACACTGCCCCCAGTGGCCCAAGAGACAACTGTCCACAGAGAGGCACCAAAAGCAAGTTGTTTTCAGATGTACAGGATGTAATACAGTGAAGAGGAATGAATATTTTATAAAATGTACCCCCCCCCCCCAACCCAAACTTAACCCTCAGTGGAGTAAAAAGTTAATGTTTGGGGAAAAATTGCAATTTCCGAATCACACTTGTCACTGATGATGCGAACGCAATTACCTCTTGTATCAATGCGGGATTCGAACCCGGGTTTTCATTGTGTTGGCATAATGTAGCTGATCTTATGGTACTGGAACTCTAGGAAACAACATGCCGACTTCCCAAGTGATCATGTTAAACTAACCAAGTCTTGCTGACTTGAGTTTTTACACTTTAAAAAAGGAAAATCAAAGAGGTCGTGGTTATGATTTAGGCATTTTTCTCCTGAATGCTTCTCCTGAAAATTTTAGGCAACACGAAATTTGCTTCACTGAAACTCTGTCCTTAAAAGTAACAGAAAATCAAAAATGTCCATATTTACCATTTAATACACATTCTGGGTATAATTGTGCAATATTTGTGTATATTCCAAATCAAAGAAAATGTTTTTCTTTATAATCTTTAATGAAAATGTAATAACTAGCTCCTCCTCTTAAACGACTTTTACAACTTGTCAACCCCTACTTTAACCACCCGGGCTCCATCTTTGTTATGCACATTTGTTTTAATCCAATCAATTGTGATGGATAAAATGAAGCCCCACACTATATTTCTCTCATCGAATACCCTTTTTCCACTCAGATATACATCAGATTACAGAAGTATAATGGGCTGCGAACAGCATGCACTGTGATTGATTGTAAACGGAGACACTCAACTACAAACCTACAACTGTGTTTCTTTGTGCACATACTGCTATAACTTTTCTGTGTATAAGTAATTCACTGTTTGGTATCTTACAGTTAGGGGCAAAACACTTAAACAATATGATTTGGGATCATATCAATGAAAAACACTAATGAACTGTAAGTGACATTATTTGACCTGCATCATATCCCCTTAGAAAGATGAATATGTCACCCAGACCTTGATGTGGCTCTTCTGATATATTATCTGACATTATTGTCTTATGAATCATTCTGACATACACTCACAGATATCACTTTTTAGCATGCAAGTGATAACATAGACGTCTCATGTTCTGAGTTAGATAACAGAGCTCTATAGATAAATATATCTGCAGAATGACAGCTGTCTCCATGCAATGACATCAGCAGAGCACGGTGAAGATTAGAACAGTATCAAATATTTATTAAAGGTTTCAGTTTGCATATCTGTAGCCTTCAAGACATATTAAGTATTTAATTGACTCTTGTTACGTTATAATACATTAACAGCCAGAAATGTGTAAAAACAAATTGTGAAATTTATTAAAATATTTTTTTTAAAGAATGGGATTTGTTTTGCTCCCACTATCTATTCAAATTCATTAAAGACCATCCCAAGATGTACCTCTTGAAGTTGGATGAGAGAATTTGTTAACCAATGGTGGACTGAGAAAGGTTTCTTTTTGAAAACAGTGATTATTTTTACATTTTGAAAAAGAAGCTAAACCAAAAAAATATTTATTCACTACATAATTCCCATACTTCCATTTTCATAGTTTTATTTCATAGATTTAGATGACTTTTCGTTTCTAAAATGTGGAAAATATTAATAGAGAGTATGTGCGTTCAAACTTTTGCCAAGGGAAGTTATTTGCTATTGTATAAAATATATATATATATATATATATATATATATATATATATATATATATATATATCATTCTTTTGAATCAAAAGGAACCTCCGTGTTTGCAAAAAGTGTAACTGGAATTCCAGCACACTGCCTCCTCCAGTAATTCAATCTAGTTGATATTAAATAGTGTTTTAGCTGTCAGTTCAGCTGCACAGAATGAAGAAAACGCATCATCCTTCAATCCTCTGGTCATTTAAGTAAGTGGTTTAATGTACTAGCTGCTCTGTCAGCCATAAAGAACCTTTTCTAGCTAACCAAATAAGCATCCCACACTAGACTCACACACTCACACACTCGCTCACACGCTCACACACTCACACACTCACTCACACACTCACTCACACACTCACTCACACACTCCGTGCTCAAACTAATGGACTTTTGATATACTGTACTCGCTTCCTTTCAGTTTTAAATCCCTCTGCATTATGCAGTGTCAATCAATAGTAACCTCTGGATCACTCCATATTTTTGGAACCTTGATTATATGGACTATTTGGAAAAGATATGAATTGTAACGTGGTCCATTTAGCTGTCAATCTTGAGATTTTCATGGAGTTACAGTATGTATCACCTTGTCCAAATATAAAATGTTATGTTATCTGTGGAACACAAAAGGAGAATTTTTGCAGAATCTTTACACAGCTATTTTTCGTACAACAATAGTTCATAGTGTATGACCGAACAAGCAAATAAGCACCATAAAACAGGCCACATGACTACATTTGGCTCCTTTGAAGACATGTGTTGTTTTAGGTTTTAGGTTTTAGGTTTTACATTTTACGTTAATCAAGGCACACATGAGAACCAACTGATGTCAAACCTGACACAGACATGTCAACACACCATTTTTCTAGTTTATACTTTTACCTTTTGCAGTGCATTTCAGAACTTGTGTGGAGTGGAAGATTTTCAGTGAATAACAACTTCTTTGATCTTTTCTACACACAAAGCTATTTATGGCTTCAGAAGACTTGGAATATAGCTCACAAGTTGTATGGATTAATTTTATAGTGGTTCCAAGGTGTTTTCTGTCCTTTTTGGAACTAGACAGCAATGGTCACCATGTGCCTAGGTTTCTTTTTTTTTTTTTTGTAAAACTTTTTGGTTTTACTGTAACTCTCTTTTGCAATTTCACACTCTCTCTTACCCTCCCTCAGAGATTTCTTTATATGTTTAATTATAAAATTTTTTTGTTGAGTTTTAATTTTTCTAATTAATATACAGAGGACATGTAAAGTTTGCTGAGAACCATTTTAGGCTAGAAGCTTGGTATTATCTTATATTTAAATAATATCTTTAAATAATAATAAAAAATATAAAATATTTAAAATATTTAAATTAAAACAACAGCTGCGGTACAAAATTAGAGTATATGTAGGGAAGACTGTGGCTGTTTGTCACATATAAAAGTTGGGGACATATTTTATTTGGGCAAGTTGTTGCATATTCTTCATAAGATCAATTAGATTGATCTTGCTTTAGAAACAACACTGCATAAGATATTTAGGTTTTTTCAGAGAATGTATTTTAACATGTGTATTTTGTCTTACTGTGCTCGCAGAGTTTTTATAGTCAAAACAAGTGAATAAATCTACGACTGCTGAAGAAGTAATCCTAAGTATTTAGAATATGTTACTGACCTTGAGTAATCTATCGGAATACGTTACAAATTACATTTTACAGCATGTATTCTGTAATCTGTAGAGTAATACATTTCAAAAGTAACCCTCCCAACACTGCATTTAAGTGTGTTCATTTTAAGGCACAAGTATATCAGTGGATGTTCAATTAATTGATCGAGTTCATTATAGTGATGTGTGCCTATAACATGCTAGTTTAAATGGTCTGCACTTATTTAGCGCCTTTTTAACCTTAACGGTATTCAAAGCGCTTTACACTGTGATTCATTCACCCATTCACACACACATTCATACAGAAATGACGGCAGAGCTGCCATGCAAGGTGCTAGCCTGCCATTGGGAGCAACTTGGGGTTCAGTGTCTTGCCCAAGGACACTTCGGCATGTGGAGTCGTGTGGGCCAGGATTCGAACCACCAACCCTGTAGTGGCCGACCCGCTCTACCAACTGAGCCACAGCCGCCCCGCAAAATGGCGCCGCGATATGCAGAAAAGGATTCCCAGTCCAGCCCTGTACGTATGTATGGAAACATCATTGAGCAGTGATGGAAATTCATTGTTCAAAAAGTGTGATAACCCTGGTTTTTATCACTTTCTGAGTATGATTTCTGTTATTATTCTGAATTGTTATTAAAAGCTTTTTGAATGCTTTATAGATGCTTTATGCAGCATCAGACTGACCTCTGTGCAGCCTGTGATCATGATTTTGACCTTCATTATCATATCATATCCTGGTTGTCTTGACTGTATTGAGCGGGCTAGCATTTGACAGTGCTTCTCCAATAGGTCAGTGCTGAAGTGCAGATGGATTACCATAGTGGAGTGCTATTGATTTCACGGCATTATAATGCCATACCCTGTATGACATTCTGGGCCGTAATTTGACCGTGATGTGGCAGATCAATCAATAGGCCTTAGACGAGATTCCAGTCATGACATCACAACACAACAAATCCCATTTGCCTAGGACTTTAAACAACTTCCTGCAAGTTTTCAGTGAAAATCATACCCATAACCACTGCAGTCAAGGGGTCAGGGTTTGGCTGGTAGATGCTGCAGCTACACCACTTTGAGGGCAGAAAGTATCTTTCCCTACTTGCAACCATAGGCATGAATTCTGATATTTTTTTAATTTTGTTTTGGAAACAACAAATTTCATGATATTATATACTTCCTTTGTGGTGTCCTTTCATGGACAACATGCCTGTTCTGAATAGGTGACTCATGAACAGAGATGTTTACCAGTTCCAATGATTCCTTCAAGTCTATAGCTGTCACTCTACGGTTCTTTATTACCTCATTGAGCATACTGCGGTGTGCCCTTTGGGTCATCTTGGCATGATGGACACTTCTAAGGAGAGTAGCCACTGTACTAAATCGTCTCCATTTTATAGACAGTTTGTCTGTGGACAGATGAATACCTAAGAACTTCAAGATAATTTTGTAACCCTTTCCAGCTTTATGCAAAGCAACGATTCTTGATCATAGGTCTTCTGAGATCTCTTTTTTTTTTTTTTGCATGGCCCATGTCAGCAGATGCATCTTGTGAATAATAAGCTCAAAATGTTTGAGTGATTTTTATAAGTCAATGTAGTTCTAACCCACATCTCCAATCGCATTTCATTAATTGGTTGCCAGGTTTGCCAACTCCTGACTCTAACTAGCTTTTGTTGACGTCATTAACCTAGAGGTTCTCATACTTTTTCCAATCTACTCTGTGAATGTTTGAATGATGTGCAATATGTACATGAACAATACAATAATTTGTGAGTTAAAAGTTAAAACAGATTGTGTTTGTTCATTAATGTTACTTTGATGGAGTTCAAACCAGATTTTAAGACAAATTTATACATAAATGCAGGTAATTCCAAAAGGTTCACATAATTTTTCTTGCCACTGTAACTACATGTTTTACTGCAAAATTCTCACAAAATTCACATTTAGATTAGGGGTTAAGGTTTAGGGTAAGGTGGGAGTAGGGTTAAGGTTAACAGTGTTTCTACAGATGTAATTAAATGCAGGTACTTTTAATGTAAGTACAATGCAACAACATGTATGTACAAAAGAAGTATATTGTATCAAATGCTTAAGTACATAGTAGGTAAAGACACCTAATATAAAGTGGGTCCCTAAAGTAGCTAACTGCATTGAGGATATTTAAAGAAGAAGAAAATAATTGTAATTACATTAAAATGCTGTGATTGTAACTGCTGTAGCTATGTGTAGCTTACAGGCATAGGTTCGACGCAGAAGTATAAATGGACTCTTGGTACAGAAGTACAGTCCCTCAAAACTGGTTCTTGGTTCTCTTCACAGGAACTTCTATTACATCACGCTGTTGCGGGACCCCGTGTCACGCTACCTGAGTGAGTGGAAGCATGTGCAGCGTGGTGCCACATGGAAGACGGCGCTACACATGTGCGATGGGCGTCCGCCCACCTCAGACGAGCTTCCGGCCTGCTACAGCAGTGAAGACTGGACCGGCGTGTCACTAGAGGAGTTTATGATCTGCCCATCAAACTTAGCCAACAACCGCCAGACTCGCATGCTGGCCGATCTCAGTCTGGTAGGCTGCTACAACCTGTCCTCCATGAGCGAAGAACGACGTGCCGAGCTACTTCTGAGCAGCGCTAAGCGCAACCTGCGTCGCATGGCCTTTTTCGGTCTTACTGAGTTTCAACGCAAGACACAGTTCCTTTTTGAGAGGACGTTCGGCTTGCACTTCATCACTGCCTTCACTCAGATTAATGGTACACGGGCGGCCGGGGTCACGGTGGGGGCGTCCACTCTCCGGCGCATAGAGAAATTGAATGCGCTGGATGTGCAGCTGTACGAGTATGCACAGGAGCTTTTCTTGCGACGTGTCCAATACTGCCACCAACAAGAGAGACAGGAGGAGAGGGAGAGGAGGCGAGAAGAATGCAGGAGAATAAAGGAACAAAAAGGATCACAGTTTAAAGGACAAGAGGAGGACAAAGGAAATGCAGAATTTGAAATGGAGACAACACAAGAGGGAACAGGCGTGACAGAGGACTATAGTAGTCAGGTGGTGAGGTGGTGATGCCAGTCTGATGCTTTTTTCTTCAAATCATCTGCGTGCTGTCCTACAGGCCTCCTCATCTTCTGTTTGATTGTCAATGATTGAGCACAGATCCATCATGGAGCAACTTTGTACCAGCAATTGACCCTTCGCTAACTCTGCCTAATAATGACTGACCAATCATGCTTGGGCTGTATGAAATGGAGGAAAATTGCAATATATAATTGTTTTTCGGGTACATTTAAAGCCAGAAAACAACTACATATCCAAGTAACATTAGTGAGATTCTGTAAAAAGTATTATCCAGCATTAATGGCAATCAAATGGAAATCTAAACAAAGGGCAGGCAACATGAACTATTTACAAAATACAACTTGGTCTCATAGGATCTTGTTACTGTAGCTACATTTTTGCTAAATTACTTTTAAGTGGCTCATTCTACAATACGTATCGCAGCATATTCCTGGACATTGGAATTTCCTGGTATCTTATGACATCAAAACACTTTACCATACTGCATAACTTGAAAGGCAACACATTTTAACATTTAGCATTACATAACCAATTACATTTACAAGCTTATTCAAGCACAGTTAAGTTCCGCGGCAGCTCAACTAATAGCGTGTTGCATGTGTAATATGGAGGACCTTGGCACGAGTCCAGCGGAGCATGTGAGTTAACACGTGAGCTGCAACTGTCATAGAAGCATTACAGAATGACATGGTTGCATCAGAAATGTCATTTTTCAACTCACATTTTCTTTCGTTTTTATACTACCGGTTAGTTTTGTTTATTTAAAAGCATTAGAGCATTAACCTGAAAAACATCTGTTTTTAATCACACATTTGATTTTTATGATACTATTGGTTATGTTTAGATTTAATGTTTAGGTTAGGGAGGTAGGTTTTGTTGATTTAAAACATGATAGAGCATTAACATTAACCTTACAGTATCTGTTTTGGGAGAACATTTAATTTAGTTTTTAGCACCACGCAGTGGACATTTCACCTTGGATCTACCATAATAGATGTACCATGTAATTTAATTTTGATTTTTTTATGTTGCCACAGTCAAATAATATTCATGAGATCAGGCTGGCAGACTGACACCTCTAGATGAATTTATCTCCGAATCTCTATTAAATTTACGTATTAATGTGTCGCAGCTCCTGTGAGTTTGCCGGTTAATTCTATTGTTTTCTATAATTCTATAGGCGGAGCTGGCATGCGTGATCAGTGTTTCCATGGGGAACATTGATTGTTCCTGGGGAAGCGCTGATCATGCTGCTGATTAACGTGCCAGCTACACCTGTTCCACTCTGATTGCAATCCTTACTTAATCCTTGTGTGCCCTCAATGTCTTCCTATATTATTGCTTGTGCTGTCAAGCGGCTTACCTTGTTCTCTTTCTCTAGTTGGTGCTGTTTCGTGTATCTGTTGGTTGCTTGTCTCTGCCCGCATGTTCGGAAGTGTGGTTACCTTCCAGTTTGCTGTACGCCTATCCTCACAGTCCATGAATCGCCATTGGAGAATTCCTCATCTCTGTCCGCGTGTCAGGAATACGAATGCTCTCCTTCATCCGGGCTTTGTTCTCTGCACCACACCATGCTTCAACAGACTCTTCCTATGGATCTTATCCTGACTTCTACAACACATACACCTGTCTACGAACACAATTCTTCTTTGCCCTCTGCGAGCCCACTATGCGCACACAGACTTTTTCATTGCCTCTTGCTACTTCAGCCGCTGCTGGGATTCTAATACTTTGCCAGCACAGTTTATGTTGACATTTGTTGTTAAAATCCTTTGAACTGTTCTTTTGCAATTGGGTCTCTGTCTCACTCTTGCTCTGACAGAATAATCTAGCCAAACATGGACCCAGTGGAGGAATCTACTCTTCACTCTGCCCTCTCGCAGCAAGGAGCTTTGCTAGGGCATCAACAAGACCAAATCTCCACTTCTAATTGGGCATTGGAGATGATGGCATCGCACCTTGCTGAACTCACTGTGGTGGTCCAACAACTCCCAACACCCTTCTCCTGAGCTCCGTTCTCAGTTGAGGCGGGTTCCATTAGCGCCATTCTGTCTCAATGTTCACTGTTCCTTACAGCCATCTATGTTTGCCTCTGACACGATGAAGATCACATATGTTATCACGCTCCTCTCCGGAAGGGCTGGTGAATGGGGTACTGCCATGTGGGACAACAGACATCTATGCTGCACCACTTATGAAGCTTTCTACTCTGAACTTCGCCGAGTGTTTGAGTCACCCTTGTCTTTGGAAATCATTCAGAACAACTGTCCTTTTATTTTATCTGATCCCAATCAACCCCGGTAGTTTTGGGGCATCCATGGTTGGTAACGCACAACCCACACATTGATTGGACAACTAACACTGTTCTTGATTGGAGCTATTACTGTTCGTCACTCTGTCTTAATTCTGCTGTCTCCCCTGTCCAGTCTTGTGTTTCGTTGCAGGATAAACTGCTTCCCGGCACCTCTCCTCCTCAGGGATGGCTTTATTAGCTCTTGGCTCCCGAGAATGGAGGCCTTGAACAGGTATATCAATGTTTCTCCAGCAGCCGGTCTCATTCTCCCTTCCTCATTGCCTGCAGGGGTGGGGAGAAGAAGGATGGCTCGCTTAGACGCTGCATAGATTATTGGCGGCTGAATGACATGACGGTGAAGAATAATTTTCATTTGCCTTTGATGTCCTCAGCCTTCAAACTTTTGCAGAGAGCGTCCGTCATTACGAAGTTGGACCTACGCAATGCTTATCACCTGATCTGAATCAGGAAGGGGAATGAGTGGAAGATGGCCTTTAACACTCATAGGGAGAACTTACAATATTTGGTAATGCCTATCGGATAGGTCAACGCCCCTGCCGTCTACCGGGTGCTTGTAAATTATGAGCTTAGAGACATGGTTGATAGTTTTGTGTTTGTTTATCTTGACAATATTCTGATCTTCTCCATAAATATCCAGGACCATGTACAGCACATCAGGCAGCCAGTGACTGTAGGAGAATCTGCTGTTTATCAAGGAGGAGAAATGCGCTTCTCATGCACAGTCAGTTCCGTTCCTGGGGTTCATCATTTCATCCGAGGGAGTGTGTATGGACAATGCTAAAGTCAAAGCCATCTCCACCTGGCCAACCCCAAATCCTCGCAAGGCATTGCAGAGGATTCTGGGATTCGCTAATTTTTATCTGCGGTTCTCTACCGCACCTAATTTGATTACTCCTGAACCAGATAATCAGTTCATGCTGGAGGTGGATGCATCCCAGGTTGGCGTTGGAGCAGTCCTTTCGCAGCGCTCTTCCTCGGATGGAAAGATGCATCCATGTACGTTCTTTTCGTACCATCACTTGCACCTCCTGTAACCCCCGGTCGGGCTCCTCCAACCGCTGTTTGTCCCTTTGAGACCCTGGTCACACATAGCCATGGATTTTGTAACTGGCCTTTCCCTCCTTCCATGGAAACATAGTCGTTTTTACTGTAGTGGACTGGTTCTCGAAGGCAGCACATTTAATTCCCTTCTCCAAATTCATCTCAGCGAGGGAGACAGTGGTAGCAGTCATCAACCACGTCTTCCGCATTCATGGCATCCCGGTCGATGTGGTTCCTGACAGAGACCTCCAGTTTGTGTCACGTTTTTGGGAAGAGTTCTGTCAACAGCTGGGGGCTACAGTGAGTTTGTCCTCTGGGTTCCACGGCCAGATAAAATGGGCAAGCGGAGCAGACTAATCAGGAACTGGAAAAGACCCTGCACTGTATGGCCTCCCGTAACCAGTCTTCTTGGAGTGGTGGCGAACCGGTGGCAGTCCGCCTCAAATTACCACCTTACCTGCCCTCAAGTAAGCTGGGTCCCAAATTTATCGGGCCGTTTCCCATCGCTAAGGTCATTAGTCCAGTGGCAGTCCTTCTCAAATTACCACCTTAACTCAAATGTATTCACCCTGTTTCCACGTCAATATTAAAACCAGTTTTTCATTCCAATTTGCAGGAATATGACTGCGCTCCTTCGTCCAGGCTTTGTTCTCAGCACCACACCACGCTTCAATGAACTCTTCTTACGGATCTGCTCTTGACTTCCACAACAGATACACCTGTCTATGAACACATCCTCCTTTGCCCTCTGCACGCCCACTATGCGGACACAGACTTGTTCCTTGCCTCATACTACTGCAACAACAGCTGAGATTCTAATACATTAGACATTGTTGACCCTTTGAAGTGTTCTTCTGCAATTGGGTCTCTGTCTCACTCCCGCTCTGACATTAATGTATTAAAATTAGGGCTGTCAATCTGTAAAAATTTTTTATTGAATTAATTACACGATATATCGATAAATGAATGGAATTCATTGAAATTAATCGCATATACAGTGTAAATATTTGCTGAGAAACATAAAACATTTTATCAAATAATTATAAATATAAAATATATTATAAATATAACAATTCAGATAATTAAAATGCATTACATTATTCTGGAAGATGAGTAAATCATTAAGAAGACAATACAAAAAGTGGCTTTAGAAGGCAATATATTGTTTATTTCCATATTATTGAACAGAAGCCAATCATTGGCCTACAGTCCACAACAATCAATTTTGCTATTTAATTACTTAAACTGTCCTAGATAGATTTATTATAAGGGCTTATTTTAGGAAGAGTCAGTATACACATGATTCTGTATGGTTGCATCACATCATGAACACAGCAATTTTGAGGTCGCTGTGTCAATTTAAAAGGAGTTTAAAACTTAGTAAAACACGTCTTGAGGTTGCCAAATCACATTCTGCGTAAACAGAGAGTGCAGCAGGTGCTAGATTGCCCTGCTTGCAGTCCTGACCTGTCTCCAACTGAGAATGTGTAGCGCATTATGAAGCGCACAAAATGGCAACAAAGGCCCGTACAATTGCGCAGCTGATCTGTATAATGTATTAATGGGGGGTAATTCTGCTTGCTAAACTTAACAAACTTGTGTCTTCTGTATCCAAATGTGTTATAAGAAGAAATGGTGATGTTACCCAGTGGTCAACACTCATCTATCCCAACTTTTTTGTAGCGTGTTGCAGTCCTATGATTTGAAATTAATGTACTTTTTTTTTTTTAAAAACTATTAAATTCACAAGGTTGAATTAAAATAAAAGATTTAATCATGTGTTTTTCTTTCAATATAGCACAGGGTGAATACAATTTACAAATCACTAGAAAATCTAATTTAAACTGTCCCAATTTTTTGGGAATTGGGATTATGCATATGAATAATAGCCATACAATCTTTATCACTTTGAGCATTTTGACTGAAAATCACACTGTTTACAGCAATCTCAAAATCATTTGAAAAGGTAATTCTCTTTTTGTGCAAGCAATAGCAGCCAAGGAAAACAGAGCTTAGCAAAGGGTCAATTGTAATTTAATTCCTTTCAAAATCGTAATTGAAATTGTAATAAAATTTATATTCCACGCATCTCGATAAATATATCTGTATAAGTTGTTGTTTTTTTCCACTTGTTAGACTTGGCCATGAGAAAATTATCAATAGTTATAACAGATTATATTTCATATGACTATAATGGCCAATGAAATTATCTAAGAGGAGGAACAGATGAATGTTATTTGAATGCAAACCTTGTGGTTCATCATGTTTTTCTTTATTTTTATTTTTATGTTTTGGAAAATAATGGTGTGTGTAAGAGGACATGTGACTGCACAGTGGACACATACAAAAGGTGTGACTAGACCAATTTGTCTACTTGAATATGTTAATGTTTACTTGTTTTCTTCAGTTTGCAAAGGAGGCAAGATCATGAGATATTTGAATTTATTAGAATGAGAATGAGGTTTGCATGGTCACAACTACAGGTGTAAATGTATTTGTTTTCCAAGTGTACTTACTGAGTCAAATAAAGAAATAGAATATATCTGAATTTATATTTCCTTCAAAAAATATTTGGACAGTCTGAGAGTCTGCATTACATTGTAAAGTCAACAATATTATTTAACATGTCTAAATCAACCTGAATACATTAGGTTACACAAACTTAACACAAAGGTTCTTAGGAATAGTTCACCCCAAAATGAAAGCTCTCATATCATTTACTCATCCTCATGCCATCCCAGATGTGTATGATGTGATTTATTTCTTCAGCAGAAAACATTTTTTAGAAAAAGATTTTTAGAAGAATATCTCATCTCTATAGATCCATACAATGCAAGTAATTGTGACCAGAATTCAAAAAATAGGCCCATAAAGTCAGCATGAAAGTAATTCATACAACTCCATTGGTTAAACCCATAACCTCACAATCCTGCACACAAGTGTAAGTAGTGCGAGTAGTATGTTTACACTGAAAATGGAACAAATAAAAAGTGTACTACAAGTACCTGGATAATGCATTTTTCAACCGGCAAAACAGTGTGGATTGTTGGACACTTTGTGCACTCAGCATACACATAGCGGAAGAGGCGGATTTATCGGCAGCGATGGTGATCTGGCAAAATAATTTTAAATTATGGAGTATATGACAACTAGCAAAACATCTGTGAAGACAGCACCTTACAAAAGTGAGTTAAACACTTTACCATCATATCATGCTGTTGGAAAATGTATATTATTGAGACAGAAGTGTTGAACTGATGGTAGATAGCACACTAAAGCTAGCGGCAACACACGTCACTTCCGTCAGCTGTAAATGGCGAACACTTCCATGTAGTAAAAAAGGTTAAGTGCATAGTACATTTTGTAAGTCCATCGTGTATAGTGTGATGTTTGGTGCACAGCTCTTGTCTTCTGAAGCATTATGATATGTGAGGTTGAGAAACAGATCAATATTTTAAAGTAATTTTTTACTATAAAATGGATTGTGAAATGGATTACTTTTATGTTGACTTCATGCCCGTTTAAAAGTTCTGGTCACCATTCACTTGCATTGTGTGGACCTACAGAGCTGAGATAGTCTTCTAAAATTCTTAATTTGTGTTCTGCAGAAGAAAGTAAGTCATACACATCTGGGATGGCAGGAGGGTGAGTAAATGATGAGAGAACTAGATCACGTATAAATAAGGTAACAATTGCATGTTATCACTTAACAATTTTGAACAAACTGCCATATATTTTAACGAAATATAGCACCAACACACTTATCAAGCAAAACATTTCCCAAAAACAAGTTTGTTAGGTTTAAAATTCTAAAACAAAATATAAAATATTTTTATGAAAACAAAAAGTATTATGACACTTTATGGTACATGTCCATAGAACATGTCCAGTGTGACGAACTACACTGGTAGTTACTCTGCTAGGACACCTGTAGGAATGGAGACTGACTTCATACATCCACAATTTGACACATGCTGGTTTAAAGTCAGTGCAAAATGACTTAGAAAAGTGAAGTTAGTTCTAGCATCATTTGTTTGCAGATGCCACATATTTTGATATTTTCTTATCTAATGCAATGACATTCAGACATTTTTTGCCTATTATCAGAATAGGAAGCAAGTGGAATGTGATTTTTGGAAGACATCTTTAGGCATATTTTCAAGAACCAGTGGTTTATCTGTCTATATGTCCTTCCCACACTTTTGCACTGAATTTGCACTTCTATGGCTCAAGAATGCTTGAAATGAGGAAGAGTTACTTTTATGACTCACACAGACTGTCTGGTAGATTGTAATGGTGACAGGCTGATACAGCAGAACATGGCATTATGAGTCATATGCACAGAAGGAGATGCATTTAACAAGGAGAAAGATCTGACACATACTGCCAAAAAAAAATTAGACCTCTACAGCACCCACTCCAGCTGTGTGGATGGATCACATCTATACTATAACTTGCCAATTCTAGGATTTCAACTTTAAAGGCCCCTACCTGAACCTCTCATGATATTCTCAGAGGAACATGTCTTGCCTTAAGTGCAAGAGGCGGCAAGTTTAAATCTCATTAAATGTCATTAACTGTTTACCTGTAGATGTATAGGAGTAATGGGGCCAATTGGACATTTTTATTTAGTGATTGCACTGGACTGGTTTTAACTAAACTGAAAACATGTTCATTAACAGCCACATGCTACTAACATTATCTCAATTGAATAATGGCTATTTTGGAGATTTTAGGCTAATTAAGCCAGTGTTTCCCAACCTTTTTTCTTCCATGGCACACTTTCTACGACTAAAGAATTCTACGGCACATCACTATCCCACATAGGCTAACCATCATCAATATTTTTCCCTTTCAAGATCTTGTCCACGTTTCTGTCCATCTTAGTAGCGTGTTTACTTGTAATGTTTGAAATTCGGCTATGCAAAAAAAAAAAAAAAAAAAAAAAAAAGACATAGGCCTACAGTGCTTGCATTAGACTTTCTCAGGGTCGTAAAAATTCTGTCATAATATATTACCCTTCATTTTAATTGTCATATTTTAATGATAATAAGTCATTTAATAGCTTTTATTTTCATTCACATTTTCATTTTTAATCATGAATTTACAGGACGAGCGTAGCCGATTATGCATTTATTTATTTATGAAGAGAACAGATGAACAACAGAGACACATGAAGCAGATTAATGTTTTTTCCCCCGCAGTGACAGCGGAGGACACTTAAACACGACATATGAACAACACAATATTAATTGATTAAAATATGAACAAAACACGTATTCATTTGGTTCTGGATGCTGAACCCAGCGCCAAGCGCTGCATCGCCCTCCACATGACAAGAGTTGCAGAAAGCATCACAGAGGGACGATTTTATGAGTTTGCCATGTAATAAAAGTGGGAGAAGTGCAAAATAAACATTGAAAACATGTATTTAGAAGAGAGAGAAAAAGCTTGCAGTTGCTTTGATAGTAGAAAATAAGAAAAGGACTCGTTTATGTATAGGTCAAAGAGTTTTCTTGGTGAATTTAAATTGGTTCTATAACTGGGGTCTCTGATATTCGTAACCGACGAGGTAATATTTAATGAAAAGAAATTATAAGACATTCAATGTCTCTTCACAAATTTGGACAGTTTTTAAATATTTCTTGTTGCTTAGTCATGCATTTATTTATTTTGTGGAATTTGCTAATTTTCCACTGCACACCTGACAATAATTCATGGCACGCGGCACAGTGGTTGGGAACACTGACTTAAGCCAATTAAACTTTGAAAACATCAACATCAGATATCAAACAACATCAGCAAGTTGGAGTCGCTGTTTTGTCACAGTATAAAATGCGTAAAAATCACTTCCATAAAGGCTTGCGTTAAGCAAAAAAAATATATATATATTTTTTAAAATCTGATTGCCGATTTTGCCTCTTCATTGACCCTACATCTGTGGGTACAATGAGTCCGACTTTATGATATGCACAGGTGATCGATGCGGGGCTGCACGGTAGAATGGAATAAACGTAAATCGTCCTCCACCTGCAACACTGATCGGTATTTGCTTTTAAGCAGGGTCAAAGCGGAAAACCTGCACTCACATAAGTAAGTGGAGGGGAAGGGGATGAGGACTTTCATAACCTTTCTAGAGTGGTGGGGAAACTCAGTCACAACAAAGAGATCCAGTTTGCGTCACGCATATGCATAACACACACTTTAACACGCAAGCTGACAGGACAGATGTGTACAGATGTGAACGTTTCTGTTTATTTTTCCCCCATGCTGCGCCTCCCTGGGGCTCTCTGGCGCCCCCCAGGGGAGGCGTACCTCACCAATTGAAAACCTCTGGTCTAGACTACATGGAAAAATAACAGTTAAAATAACAAACTTGATGTAACAAAAGATGTGTTGTTACTTATGTAACAAAAGTTTATTGGGGGAATGGTAAGGGGAGGATTCAGAGTGAAATAACCTAATCTAGTTTACTGGCAGTGTTGAGTAATAATGGACTACATGTACTATGGATTATGTAATCATATTGCAAAAATAAAGTACTTCTTGTAATTAGATTTCAATATATTTTAAATGTGCATAATTAGATTGCAGTTGCATTTTCCTGGATCACATGGATTGTTGGGGTTCAAAACAATTCACAAACCAAGCTCATTGAATGAACGTAACTGCATTTTCGCAAATTGACTTTTGTATGTTGAATTCTACATTTCGCTGCAGTTTCCTGGTCAAAGTGACACTAGAAGCACTACAATAGGGTGACCAGATTCCTGCATGTGGAAAACGGGACAGCCCCCTCCCAGCAAAAATTAAATTGGCATTTCCTTACCTAAGCGCAGATCAATGCGAAGAAGAGAGTGTAAATATTGTAACCTTGTACTTTTTCACTGGCAGCATTTTTTCCCAGGGTGCACTTGACTTTCAAGAGTTTATTGTAAAATGCAGAGCAGTTCAGTCCAAAATTAAGACGTACGAAAAGCATTGCCTTCACGACTGTTACACTGAGTCAAGATTTATCTGGTGTCCATGCTGCTTTCATTAATGAGAACACACGCCCCACAGATGCAGATGTCCTAGTCAAAGAAACTCCATGACATTGGCTAACACTCTGAAGTTGATGGTCTTGCTCTCCAGCACACGAAAAACATCTGTCCATCCCTTAGACATGGTAGTCTTGTTCATGTTCCACTCAGTGATGTGATAAGTGCCAATGTTTTTCATCATAGAGCGTGATTTCGTCATTCAAACTGAGAGCGGGATTCTGGAGTAAAAGTGTTCTAGGCTGCTCTGAATTTCTTTCCACTCTGGGATGCCTCTTAGTAGGGCCCACTCAAGGTTTTCCGTGTTCTCCAATGAGCGGCTCCAATTTTGGAGATAATCCACCAATGCTGAATAAAAGTATCTCACTGCACAAAAGAAATCATGCACTTACATGTCACCCGCTTCAACCAGAGCATCCAACTGCTTTTTAATGTCAGAGGGTGTGAATGATTCCTCCAGCCTGGCCTGCAAGACTTTTCTTAGGTCATGAATGTGCAAAGCTATGGCCATGCACAACAGAATGATAAGCAAAAAGTCCTTCACTTGCATGTATCTTGTTAGATTCAGTACTTTGTTTCACAAAAAAAATCTCTAACACTTGGTGTGGCACATTTGTAACTTTTAGCAGCATCCACATGCTTTTTTATATTTACATGCGGCATGATGTCGGTGCGACCAAATCTCAAACCTCACTTTACTAGGCTCTGTCTGTGAATCCTTTTTTTTTTTTTTTAGAAATTTAAACTCATTTAGAAGATCCTTGTGATGAGGAGGAGGGTGTGGCCAGGCTGTGTTGGTGCACGGCCGATGCTGAATCAGATGATCAGTGGGACAGCGAGATAAAGGGGAGCTGGAGGCGCCGGTTCGAGAGACAGAGAGACGCACACGGCCGCGCTGCATGTGTGTCTGTGTTCGTTCTTGTCCCTTGCCCGTCCTTATTAAATGTACATGCACACTTTCTTGACATTTATCCAGCAGCAATTTTTTCTGTGTGCTCTTTCAAACTGACTCTTCAGTCAGTTCACTATCTGGACGTCTATTGATACGGGATTGCGATTGGATAGTTTAATCCAATCATGTACTTCAAATAACACAGTGTGATTTTATTGGTTTTACAAGCCGTATCCTTGGCTACCTTTGATTAGAATAGTCGCGTGACTGAAAAAGCTGCATAGAGAAATTTAAGGAGATGGGAAATACAGGACTGTGACAGGGCGGAGGGTGGGGGCGGGTCGTGATTCCGCACACCCGGCCCCTAATCAGGCTAATCAAGCCTCGGAGAGGGATAAAGGCCGACTGGAGACTGTAGTGGGACAGAGAGAGAGAGAGAGAGAGAGAGAGAGAGAGAGAGAGAGATTTATGGACAGCTGTTGTTTTTTTTTTTCAGAATAGAGGTCTGGCCACCCTATGCTACAACTCTGCGTTTTATAAAATTTCACACAAATACAACAGCTGATTATAATATTATAAACACTTATTTTTCACACGTTTATTCACATACTGCAATGTTATGATATCGAAATAATTCTACTTTAACGTGTCGTTTAAAAAAAAAAAATCTGAACACTTGTATTACAGACTCGTATTACAGACCCACATTTACACACTTATTCCAATATGATTAGCTTCCACTCATTTTGATTTGGACAATATCGGTTAGGTTTAGGTGTTGGTTAAGGGTAAGTATGTCTATTTTGTGTCTACCTTACATTTGCTTTTAGATCACAATTGGTTAGGTTTAGTTTAAAGACGTAGGTTAAGGAGGCACGTTTTACTCTTTAAAACCTCCGTCTAATATTCACCTCGTCTGATTACAATTCCATTTCAATTGCTTTTGGTGCCCCCCGCTGAACATTTCACTGGGAAACTGCAGCCAAATATGTGATAAGGAAGGCAATTTCATTTTTGCAAAAATGTAGCCATAGACACATAATGTTTATGAGACCTCGCTGTAATTAACAGCACTTGTGGCATAATGTTTATTACCACAAAAAAACAACAACAATTATTTATTTATAAAAAACAAAAATCACGGTTACAGTAAGGCACTTTCAAAGGAAGTGAATGGGGCCAGTCCATAAATGTTAAAATACAAACTGTTTCAAAAGTATAGCCACAACATAAACATTATATGTGTTACATGAAATCATAATGTATTATGTAGGTGTGTTAAAATCAGGATTTACAGACGTTACATTGTTTTACCAGTTTAAAGGTTTTCTGGAATTCTACCGTCATGACAATAATGTTGTTATATTGGATAAAACTCTACACAGATGACATTAGCAAGTGATTTTATCACACTTAAATCATGTTAACATGTCATGTGACCGTACTTTTGAAAACAGTGTGCATTTTCAGGTTTATGGAATTCACTTCCATCGTAAGTGCCTCACTTTAAAGGCAATTTTATCTTTTTTTAAAGGTGCATTAAGTAGTTTTGTCCTTATTAAAAAGTTTTACTCCTAAAGAAATAAATTGCCATTTTGAAACATTTGCATAAAATCATGACCACTCACATCAGATGAAGGCTCCAGTGATTTCAGTAACCTTATAAAAGCTGCTTTATTCTACATGGAAAGGGTCCCATTATGCAGCAATGTCAGGATCACATGACCAGTCGAATACTACTAGTTAAATCTCAGTAACTGCCCTGTTATTGTCATGGTTGTCTGTGAATAGTGACTGTCTATAAAAACAATTCTGCATCTATGCCCCTAGGTGTCAGTGTAAGTCCAAGACAACATATAAAAAAAGAATGCACCTTTAAATAATTTAGGGAAAAGTCAAAATAATGTTTATGGTAATCAGTATTGTGCCACAAATGCTGTCAGTTGAGTTTAACTTGTATTGAACCCAGAACATTCATTTAACTTTTAAAGAACTGCCCAAAGAGAGTGTCTGTTTCTTATACATAGTGATTGTATGGCCTCAGAAGACTTGGACTATGACGCATTATTCGATGAACCACTTTTAGGTGCTCTTTTAGCCTATAAAGTGAATCCTTATCGGCTGCTATTGTGTGGTAATCAGCGACCACGACATTCTTTAAAATACATCCTTTTATTTTCCACAGATGAATGAAAGTCAGGTTTGATACAACATAAGCATGAGTAAATAATGACAAAATTTTCATTTTAAAGTGAACTATTCCTTGAAGATCTTTGATGGTTTGGGATTTCCCTATTAACATTCCAGGAAACCTGTCATATCAAAAAGCATGTGTGTGTGTCTGGATGTAGGCAGAGGGTTTGGGCAGAGTGTGGTCTCTGGTGGGCTGTACGTGGTCATACAGGGATGAGCCGTTGAGCTGTAGTGTGAGCTGCCAGCCTCAGCTCTAATCTCCTAAAGCCTAGAGAAATGTGCTCCCAAAATAGACTACAGAAGCAAGCTGAAAACTAAATTAAGTACTCACACTTACAGACAGATGAAAGAAAAATGACATTTTGAATGAGGCAATCCAACAACTCTGTCTATTCAAATGCTATCTCATCTCTATATTTGGTTACTGCACCCCTAAAAATTTAACTTACATTATACTTGTGTTAGAAAGTTCCTTGCACTCAACCAACGAATAGTCAACCAACCAAAAATGTAAAAATCAATCATTTAGGGGCAGTTCACAAAGGACACATTCTTGCATTCCATCTGTGCTATTTTTTTTATTGTTAGTCTGTGTAAACATGCACTACACTGACATCACTGGCCATTACAACTACAAAATACAAAAAGCATTTTAGTATGAACCTTTTGACACACAGTGTATTGCATCAGTGTTAGGTTTAACGAAATGGACCGATCAGATGAATCTGGGGCGTGATGAACATATAAACATGTGTATTGAGTGTTTATTATTATATAATGGTGTATATGGGAGTTAATACGCCTATGAACATTTCTTTTGTTCTATTCCGTTGCAATCCATCCAACAGTTTTTAACGCTAGAACAGATCCTGTGTGAATGGCCCCATTCTGTTCAAACCTGTCTCACCAGGGGCTGTTAAGCATCAAAAAGTACAAGAAACACCATAAAATTAGTCCACACAATGTGCTATATTCCAAGTTTTCTGAAGCCAAATAATAGCTTTGTGTGAGGAACAGACCGAAATGTATATGGTTTCAAGACGCATAAGAACCAATGACATTTGGTGTCACCAGTGGCGTGGCCAAAGGTGGGGCCGTGGTGGGCCTGGGCCTACCCAAATTAGAACCAGACCCACCCAGAATATTTGGGATGATTCTTTGACTTCAAAAAATATATTTATAAAATAGTAAAAAAATAAAAATGCATAAATTCTGATTTCTGTAAGTGTGAAATTATGGTTTGAATGTGCCACTTCTCTGCTAAGGAAAATTTGGTTATTTGGTTAAAAAACATTTGGGCAAAAACTTGGCCTATCCATTTCTGTTGAGGCCCACCCAAAAGTAATTTCCTGGCTACGCCCAGTAGCCACTGATGTCAAACTTAGTGCGCCCAGATTTGAGACCCACAGTAGAGGGCAATTGTTTCAAAAGTGGACAAAAGCTTTCTTTTAAACCGCTTTCAAACAGGATCCGTTTTGGATCGATCCGTTTCCAGCTGAAGAGGAATGTAAAATGGCTTGTAGAAATCTTGGGAAACTTTAGCCGAACTGCAGTGTAAAGAGGATCTTCTCATGAGTATGGACGATAGAAGGTAGCCATCTCCTGTGGCTACTGCAGCCCACTACAGCCATTGTTCATTTTCCTGTTCTCTGAGGAGAGAGAGAGAGGTCCATGCACTCAGGGGGTTTTGGGAAATTTGGGAAACTATACAGGAACATTTGTTTTGTGTTGAGAAACGTTTATTTAGGGCGCTCACAAAAAAGCACACTTAGCATATCTAGCCCACTTCCCAAACTGCCCTTGTTTTGTTTTTTTCTTTCCGAAATGAGCTACCTTTTCACCAATCACCTACCTGACTTGTGCAACAGTGCCTGTCTATTTATTTCCTAAAACATTGTATATTATATATTAAACATCAAAAAGTCCTCATAAGTGTTTATAAGTGTTTCTATGAGGACATAAGTGTCCTGTGGTCGCTAGGGTGTTGCTAGGTGGTTGCTAAGGTGTGTAGGGACACGGCTTCCTTTTCCAGTGAATTAAGCTCTCATCAACTACTGAACGAGCGTGCTGGGGGGGGGGGGGGGGCGGTCTGAGGGGGCGTACCTGACGTAGCTGCACCCGCTGCCGTCCCCAAATCGCCTCCATCGCCAGCCGCATCGTCCTCAATCTCGTGGGAAGGAGGAGCAATGTAGGCGGCGGCTGGAGTGGAATGCTTTCTATTGAAAGCGAGCCACGGCTGCAACGTTGCCATGGTTATGCTCTCACAGTGAGAACATGAACCATCCACAAACGCTGCCTCGGTGTGATTGCAACCCAGACACACAAGACAACGCCTGTGGCCGTCTGAAGCGGAGAGCACTCTACCGCATCCAGGAACTACACAGGGGCGGAAAGGCATCTTTATAAATACGCGTCCTGAAAATGTCCGGATGTTCAACACCAGCTGTGTATTGCTCTTTTAGAGGAAAAAACTCTTTTAGAGAAAATCATTCTTTTAAATAACTCCTAGTTTTTGCGATGTTGAAGCGCCCAGGGGCAAACTGCCACTGAAGTGCGCCGTAGATCCAACAGCAGGCAAGCATCAGAGGAACAGGAACGGATGTGTAACTCGCAGCTGACTGCATGCACGACCATCAGCTCCGAAGAAAATTTCTGAATGAACTCGACGTATTTCCCCGCGGGGTATGCAAATACTGTCTGCCTAATTCTCATTGGCCTTTTTTCATAGATAAGAGGCATATTCGGCGCTCAAGAGACCCCTAGTGTTGCTTCTTCGACACAACGTCGAAGTGAGCAACAGATGGGGAACTTTTTTTTTTTACCATTCTTTCAATGTTAATTTTAGCTACTTGCTAAACACATTGAAAGTAAAGATTTTTTTTGTGTACCTTTGTCCCTGACCCAGATTTTCCATCTTAAATTATGAAATTACATCTTAAAAATGTGCTATAATTTCTAAAACTTTGAAACAATGATAAACCATTTCAATATTTATTGTGTGAAAAAAAAAACATTTAATAAATTTTTACTTTTTATTTCCACCAAATCCAATTATTTTGCTAATAAAGTTCTTTCAAAATTTAGTATACTTGTGAAGAGCATGCTTGAAATAAATTATGACAAGATGTGTGAAACGCAAACTGAATTTATACATATTTCAATAAAGTATCATTTCCAATAAAGTTGTAATTTTGTCAAAGTTTGAAAATGTATCAATTGTGTGCATTTAGCATACATAAAATGCTAGCTATACTTTATGCAACACATTGTAAATTCATATTGATTTCATATGTAGCATGGATATTTGTGCTTTAATGATGTAGTAACCCTGATGTACTCCTGATATCTCCTTTAATTGGAAGAAGAGGTGGGTGAAGTACAGTTTTAAATGCAGTCTAAGCTGAGTTAAAGAAAAACAAGATACAGTTTTAGACAGTGTGTGGGAGCAGCATGTCCAGACTGTCATCCTCACATACTTTGGCATTTTCTCCTGTCAAATCTATAAATGCTATTAATGAGTTTCTCACTGTGAGTTTTTGTGCAAGTGACAGGCAGCAATCTATCCTGATGACTTGTAAATTGTTCCATTTGCTTCGAGCAACACAAGCCACGTATCCCTCATTTATTTTTCACCTGCTTAAATAGATGAATGCAGAAGATATCACATTTCCAGACCACAGAAGACTGAAATAGCCTCCTAATTTGATCCCTCTCTGCTTTCCATTGCGCCTTGCTTGGGCGATTTTCTGTGAGTAATGAGTCAAATGGTAGAACATTGAAAGTTGGATGAGCGTATGTTAATAAGATATTTCTTGTGCTACATTAGAGCCGCTTTGCAAAGTGATAACACTCAGGACACGTCTATGAGGAGCCGTGTAGGCCATAATTGTTGAAAAGCCTCTTACGAGCACTTATGAAATTAATACATTGACACAAATGTTAGTGAAACGTTTCTTGCATACACTAGTGAAATTAATAAATTGATATAAACGTCAGTGAAATTCATTCATATGCATTAATGAAAAGCTTAGTGAAATTAAGAACTTACACGTTTGTAGCTGAAAGTTTTTTACAATTATTACTTCAATTCTTCTCATAGACATTTGTGAAATTGTCTCTCAATTACTACTGAAATTTTTTCAAACAGACATATGAAAATGTCTTGCATTAACTATTATAGTGCTCTAAATGATCTAACAAGATGCAGAGTGATATTGATATTCTGTCTCAATCTTTTAATATGTTTTGTAAGAGCCAGATTCACTAGTAGATGAGAGATGATTTCAGTAGCTGATGAGAGTAGTGTTGTCACGGTACCAAAATTTCAGTAGTCGGTACCGATACCATTGAAATTTCACAGTTCTTTATACGAATTTCGATACAAAGATATGTTAATATGATGTGCTATTGAACAGACCAGTTAAAGTTATTTTTAATTATTTAATAATTATTTTAATAATTAGTTTAATAATTATTATTATTTTCCAGAACTTTCCAGAACATTTTTTCAACTTTAATTTAATTTCATCATCCAAATGGTGTCTAATCAATGAATTCTTAAACCTTTTAACAAGTAAAAATAGAATATTTCAACAAGTCATTGCCGTTTTATTTTTGCCAAACTTTTATTCAACTGCTGTCTTGCTTGTGATATTTTGATTAATTATTATTATTTATTATTATTATTATTACAGTGAATATTAAAATTTTCTATACAGTTGTAGGATATTTGTATTCAATTTCTTCAATTTCAGGAATCTAGCTCAAATTTTGAATCGTGCTTTTATTATGATGTGTGTTTTTGCTGGAAGCTTAACTTTTTTGGATAAACAGTTCGTGTCATAGTCAAGTGTGATCATTAAAGACTTTAAAGTCACTTCTGAAATCTCATCTGTTTACACTGTCCTTTGAGTCTGACAAATGAAGTATAGGACACAGTTTTGAAGTGTTTGTATTTTGTGTTTTAGGTTACTGGTGTTTGTGTATGTGGTCATTTTGAAATGTTATGTTTTAAATGTTATTACTGTGAAGCACTTTGGTCAACTCTGTTGTTTTAATTCTATATAAATTAAGCTGAGATTAAACAGCAAATGCTGTGATTTAATTATATAAATATAGTTTACATGTGCTGTGTGGTTCACAGTGGTTTAGTGCTCTGCTCTGTCATCTCATACAACATGAATGATTCTCAATATTTGTGGAGTTTCCAGAGTATGAGGATCAGATTTAAAGTACGCAGCTCGACCACAGTAAGATTGCAGCCTTCAGCGGTTTCATAAACCACATTAGGAAATGTCACGAATTTATTTTGATTAATTGGTCATTTCAGTGTACAAGAAGTAAGAGAACACGCATTCAAAATAAGCCTGTGAGCATTTTAAAGCAGTCGTGTGTCAGTCATTCTGTGCGCTGATACTGGAGAGAGTTGGTGCTCAGTACAACCGGTACTACAGAAACACTGGTATCTTTGCATTATTTTAGTACCGACTTGGTACCAAAGTAGCAGTACTTTTGACAACACTAGATGAGAGCTTCCCTGTTAGCCCTTGCTGGGCTACCCTAATACCCTAGCAACCACCCAGAACACACAAGCAACTGCCTAGCATTCACTAAGCAATGTCCTAGCAACCCTATCAACCATGGAACATCACAGAGACATGGGGTTGGCTCTTTTGATTTAGGGCAGTGTACTGTGGACAAAGAGGTTGCTATATGCGGTTGCTAGGTTGTCCTGGGTGGTGGCTACGGCATTATTAGGTGGATGCTAGGGTGTTCTGTGTGGTCGCTAGGGTGTTGCTAGGTGGTTGCTAAGGTGTGTAGGGACACGGCTTCCTTTTCCAGTGAGTTAAGCTCTCATCAACTACTGAAATCATCAACCTGTGAAACAAGATTTTAAGGAACTTATTGAGATGATGTGGGACAATGTGACAATGTCATCTCAACATCTTATCAGTATGAGCACTGTGGTGGGGGGGATTGGTTATTTTAATTTAATTCTGCTCAAATGAGTGAAATGACTTTAATAAAGATTAGTTAATTTTGCTGAATGAGGCTCATAGATCCAAGGCAGTAAAAACATCTGATTTTCCCATCAATTGAAGACACATACACCTCAGTAATGGTGACAATCAACCAACATCATTAAGTAAACAGATGAGCTCTGAACATAATCACACAACTATTAACCCTTGTGCGTCAATTAAAAAAAGTTACACATAGGTTCATAAAGGACAAAAATGTCCATGTCAAAAAAGTGTCATAAAAATATTATAGATTAATATTTTTTTCCACTTTCACTGACTTAGATTTTTTTACTAGCATCAGTTCAAATCATAATTACCAAAAAGTCATTTATTTTCAAGAATTTTAACCCTTTAAATGCCAGTTTCTTTACATAATGCCACTGTTGATATTTATAAAAATTATAATAATATTAATCATTTTCTATATACTAAATTCTAAGCAGAATTTTTTTTCTTTAAATATTACAGCCTTGGATATGTCAATGATTAACAACAATATTAATTTTGATGCAATCATATTTTTTTATGCAGTATCAGATAAAAAAAAAAATACCACTCAGGTCCTTAAAGGACAAAAATGTCCTTGTCAAAAAAGCATTATAGATTAATATTTTTTTCCACTTTCACTGACTTAGATTTTTTTACTAGCATCAGTTCTAATCATAATTACCAAACAGTCATTTATTTTCAAGAATTTTAACCCTTTAAATGCCAGTTTCTTTACATAATGCCACTGTTGATGTTATACAAGTTATAATAATAATAATAATAATTTTATATATACTAAATTCTAAGCAGAATTTTTTTTCTTTAAATATTACAGCCTTGGATATGTCAATGATTAACAACAATATTAATTTTGAATCAATCATATTTTTTTATGCAGTATCAGATTAAAAAAATAACTACCACTCAGGTCCTTAAAGGACAAAAATGTCCATGTCAAAAAAGTGTCATAAAAATATTATAGATTAATATTTTTTCCACTTTCACTGACTTAGATTTTTTACTAGCATCAGTTCTAATAATAATTACCAAACATTCATTTATTTTCAGAATTTTAACCCTTTAAATGCTGTGACTCTGCCAAGGGTATCTCATTTACATGTACAGTATAATACATGATTACAGTACAGTATAATTTCTTTCTTTCACTGTTCACACACACACACACCTAAAATTTTCAGTACACACATACTAACCACACTCTGACATCCATACCAACACACCCACACAATTATTTATCTAATTGGCTCTATAATATGCATAAGCCGAAAACAGAAGTAAACAACAATAAAGTGATAATTTGCTTTATATGCCAAACCTGAAAAAATGGCACCATCTGATAAAAAATAGTAAAAATGTAAATTTTGAAGCCTTGCCAACATAATGAAAGCCTGTTAAGAAAGATTGCATCATTTTATAGTTGAATGGCACTGGGATTAAAAATCGCAGTTTTAATGGGTTTCAATGGGGACATTTTTGTCCAAAAGACCCTAAGTGGGAGTATTTTTTGTACCTAGTGCAAAATAAAAAAATTTAAAGTAAATGAAGGTGAAATATTAAATTTCCAATAAAAATGCACACCTGTGGAAAATTTTATGCAGTTAGCATTAACACAGGCAAAGTTATCAAAAATACAAAACTGAAAAGGACAAAAATGTCCATAAGGTCGCACGAGGGTTTTAACTAACAACAATGATGACAATTACAACAAAAACAGCACAGATAAATTTTGCAAACAGCAAAAATTAACCCAGTAACACTAACCATAAAATATATTCATACCGTAATGCATGCTGGGATCTGGCAAATCAGCAACAGTGAAAATATTAAATTGTTTTAGATAAATTTTTTATGCTAGTTGGAACAACATTTAGGGTGATTTTGTTTGTCTAACATGTTTAGATTCTAAGTAATTTACATTTGTCAGTATCTGAGATTTTGCGATAAATGAGTTAACCGACATCGATTTTAGTTGATTCAACAAATGTTTTTGAGTTGATTTGGCAAATACACTATTTGATTCAATTTAAGAATGCAAATTGATTAAATAAGAATGGATTAAACAAGCTGATTGAACTGAAAAAGTCAAGTAGAATGACAGAAATCAATAAAACCATCCACCTAACTCAAACACTTAAGTAATTGAGGTAATTTGTTAGGATGTATGTTTGTTGTACCTAATTTATTTGGGATAAAGCAACATCAGGGTATAACAACAGTGTATATTTTACTGATTTATGGTTTTCTTTTGACATGACAACAAAAAAGGCTTCCTACATGTTGGTTACACCAAAGTGACTTTAATATGACAAAAAGTTTTTATAAATATTCATGATATTTAAAAGACTGCTTAAAAGCGAGGTGGAGACGCCGTTGGTCTGATTTATTTGTCCAGCACATTCCACAGATGCTCAACACTTTGAAATCTTCATGTTCCTCAAACCGTTCCCAAACAATGTGTGCAATGTGGCAGTGGGGCGTATTATCCAGCTGAAAGAGGCCACTGCCATCAGGGAATACCATTGCCATGAAGGGGTGTACCTGGTCTGCAAGGATGTTTAGGTAGGTGGCACATGTCAAATTGATGTCCTCATGAATGACCGGATGACCAGGCAACCTTCCTCCACTGCCCCAAGGTCCAGTTCCAATGCTCGCACACCCATTGTTGGCACCTTCATTGCCCTGATGAATCAATGAGCCTTGGACACCCAACACCCCGTCGTTGGTTTGTGATTTGTCCCTTCTCGGACCACTGTCAGTAGGTACTCACCACTGCTGACCGGGAGCACCCCACAAGCCTTGCTGTTTCAGAGATGCTCTGACCCATTCTTCTGGCCCAGGAGCCCGCCCACATGCAGGTCCGAGCACACTCTACTAGAAGTGTGGCGTCCTCGTGGGCACTGAGCCACGGCACCTCCCTAGCAGACATCTGCAGAGCAGCGGGCTGGGAAACACCCAATACCTTCGCCAGATTTTACAATCTAAGGGTTGAGTCGGTCTCATCCTGTGTTTTGTCAGGTCCAAACCGGTAGAACTCGGTAATGCGGCACAACCGACCGGGTGTTCCGCTTGTATCTTGCGCCCTTCACCAAAGTAATCCAGTGCGGCTTCTGTCCCAGGTCAGCCACTGAGTGTCGCTGCCTGGATGTTTTTCCTCCCTAGCCTTCCGGCCAGCAAATTCAGCAGAGCACCTCGTGGCTAGACCCAGTATGAGTCTCAGGGCTCTGTAATGGGGTCGGGCTCCACGGGCATAGTTCCCTTGTCAAGCTAACTCCCCATGATGTATTTTCTGTGGTACGGTCCCCCTCTCGGCTCAGTCAGTCTATTTCAGGACCACAGAGGACATCATCCAAGGCATTCTGTGCATAACTAAAGAGCTGTCTATAGGCAAGAGGTTGCAAACAATCATTTGTCCACAAAGATTGTTTTACCATGCCTAAACCAGAAAGTTGCTGTTCTGTATTATTGAAGACAAGTATTATGTTCTTTGTAACAGAGCATCAACGTTTGATAACCTGGTGTCTCAGTGCTGAGGTGGAACACTGTCCCAGCTTAGAGGACATTGAGCACCATGCATGGTTGCAGTGAGCAGTTGGCCAATGACATTACTGTTATCTGAATTACCGTGTGTTCATTTAACAGTTACAGTATAATTGACTTGGTTAAACCCAAGTACTCATAATGTTTAGTTTCAGAAAATGTACATTTTAATGTGTATATAATGTCCTAAAGGTTATTCTTAGGATTTTATTGTTAATATAAATCTATAAAAGTGTTCACATTTTTTAATTATCTAGGGATTACAAGGAGCATAAAGCACAGGGACGCTGCCCGTAGGTAACTGATGCCTTACACTCGGGGGAAAAAGGGGGTTTAAAGACAACCCAATTTTCAACCCTGCACTGATTTAATATTGCACATATCTATTATTTGGTTGAAATAACGCAAATTCTGGTTTAGTCAACAATTTGCGTTACTTCAAAGCATTGTCTCTACATCATGTTATTGGGAAACAACCGTTCCATGCATTCAGTGACTCAGGAATTATAGAAGTGGCCTTGGACTTCAAGGGTCCCTAGATTGAAGGTGCCTCTCAAAGTCTATATAAAAGTGTTGTTGAACACTTACCAATGGGCAAGAAAATGGTTTTGTAGCATAGTAAAAAAGAAAATAGCATATTGCTCCCAAAGTTAATAGATAACGAACACATTGCGTTGAGCCTAAATACTGTAGTCTGTGAACACACACAGCAAATGTCTAGGTTACGGATGTAACCTCCGTTCCCTGATGGAGGGAACGAGACGTTGTGTCGAAGAAGCGACACTAGGGGTCTCTCTTGAACGCTGAATATGCCTCTGATCTATGAAAAAAGGCCAATGAGAAGTTGGCAGACAGTATTTGCATACCCCGCTCCTGGACATATGGGTATAAAAGTGGGGAAATACGTCGAGTTCATTCAGGATTTTTCTGCTCAGCGACGTGGCCAGGAGGACACAATGTCTCGTTCCCTCCATCAGGGAACGGAGTTTACATATGTGACATAGACGTTCCCCGTTCCCCGTCTTGGACACTAGGGGTCCAATTTAAATCACGCCATACGCTGAGCCATGTACGTGTTCAGCTGACACAGGAGCGGGCAGGTATTCTATGTGCAAAGGCGACCATCTGTGTCAGACTGCATGTACCCTTCCCCAATGCCCCAAAAAAGTCGTCGGGATCCTTCTGGTTACCCTAGGCAGGGAAACAAGGTGACGCTTGCCAACCTGTGAACGGGCCAAGCCTGGCTGAGCCTCTTTTCTCTCTATGTTTCACCGCATAGAGCAAGAACGGCCGGGGCCCTTACATGCATCGAGGGAAGGGAGTCTTACCAAGTTTCCTATTCTTTCAGGGGGAAAAGACCCTGCGGAGACCACCTCTGCTATGAAGGGGAGGTAAGAGTGGTGAATACATCACATGGGTTTTTTAGGCAGCATGTGGAGATGGCGCAGTGGTAGATCCAGCCTCACTAGGAGGGGGGAGTTGCTACAACACGGCGACTGGAGGGCAACTGGAAGTGCCTAATAATTTAATGTTTTAAAATTGTTAGTCCTTGTTACCACAGTAACTGCACAGGGACTCCAATAATTAAGGTACAGTACAAACTACTGCTTTATCACTAAATAATTAAATTCACATATAATATGATGTAGGACAAAGCATATTGTCTTGTTTTTAAGTAATTAAGTTCTGCTATTTATATATCATCTATATAATTATTTTTGTATTGTTGCATATTGTATTACAGTATGTTCTAAGTATTTTCATTTTAAAATTACAATGAAATTATACTAAATACACAAGTACACATCTGGTGTGTATTTAATGCCTTACCATACATTGCATACTTAAAACTAGTTTGGGAGCAAAAGCTTGACTTACATAATGTCATTTTTTTAACATTTCAATTAATATGGGTCTTGTTGTCCTAAAACTATTGCTAAATAATACAAAAGAATTAAACACCATTAAAAGATTTAAAGGTTCTTTTTTAACTTCGCTCGGGGTTTCACTGTGGCAACTATGGAAGCTCCAATGACACCAAGTCTGCCACTGACAGACAGTTCGACCTGTGATCAGGCTCCACCCTACCTAGATCACTGCCGTCCACCACTCCAGGCATCATTTGCTTTGTTCCCATGAGGGAATACATAAAGCTATTTCAGCACATCCAGACTATTTTGCTGATTTCGCTCTGTTCTTTGGACAGGCCATCATTGGAAGCTGTCACCGAATACGACATCAGCTTAGCACTGGATTGTGCTGAGTGACACATAAGAGAGTCATTTTCAGCTGTTTGTTCAGCGTAAATTGGAGTAGTGACCACATCAAGGCAAACTGTTCCACGGCCTACTGGATATTAAATTACTCACAGTAGCTGTATTATTTATACTTCAAAGCTTACGTGTCAAGGCAAGCTTTCCACACCAACAGAGTAACGTGTTGCAAAGAGACTTTTGGAGTTTTATCCTGCTCTCCAGTCATTACGTTGAGGGCTTTCGCCTCCACCAAATGAAATGAATTGAAGGATAAAGGCTGCATCACAGCCATGTCAATTGTCATGTGGAGTCAACATCTCTGGCCAGGACCCTCATCCTATGTGCATTATCTGCATGTGCCCAAAGCACTATCAGGCACCACTGGCAGACCTGCGGACTTGCATTCACTGTGCGTCACTGTGCACCTTTGTGATGGGAAAAGGATGCCGCCTGCACTGCCCCTCATGTGAAAATTCCTACCCGCATGCATGAAGGAGATGTGCCATTATTGATCAAGCTCCCTGCAAAGGACTACTCAAAACTTGAGATTCATGGGATGGGAAAGCTGGAGCTGGCTGGCTGGACCTCCAGCAGTTGAGCCTTCGGTAGCTTACAATCCTCTCCCAAATCGATGCTCTGTCTCTGCTTTCTCTCAAATTATGCTGGCTAATAAGATGGAACTGCTGACCATGTCCATCTATCAAAGGATGTACAAATATGCGGCACAGTATGTGCGCTCAGAGTATAAGGCAGATATTCTGGAGGAAATGGTGAGACAGTTGGACTCGGGCATTCCGATCCTCTGGGATGAGATTTGCGTGGTGACCAACTTGATTTTGCACTCCTCTCGCCGTGCAGTGCAAGGATGTTGTATTACAGTATGCTTTGTATAAGTATGGAAAACTCCATCAACACTTAGGTTGGGGGTTCCCTTGACAAAAGATGCATCGCTGAAGGGTTGGGGAGCAACGCTGATGGGCAGGGACGTGAATGGCATGTGGCCTCCCCAACTAATTCGCATGCATATAAATGATCTGGAGTTGCTAGCAGTGTTTTTTGCACTGAAATATTTTCTGAGATTTATCAAGCCATATTTTAGTGAAAACAAACAATTCCACCGTGACAGATTATATCAACCAACAGAGAGGCACCCGCTTTCTAAAACTGCATAGATTGGCTAGAAAGATGACCATGCTGTGCAACACAACTATTGTCCCTTCGATCGACTCATATTCCAGGGGTTTACAGGGGAGCAGATCTGTTATCCGGGGGAAACACTCTTTATGGTGAGTGGAGACTTCATCCACAGGTTGTGGATCAGATATGGCAGAGGTATGGGTGGGCAACCATAGATCTATATGCCTAGCAGGAAAACGCTCAATGTCCTCTATATGCTCAATGCCCAAATTTCTTACTTTAGCCAGAATGAGGGAACAGGGCTTGTCAATAATACTGATAGCCCCACATTACCCATCCAAGCATTGGGTGGAGGAGATAATTCAACTGCTGCAGGTCAGTCTTGGCCCCTCCCACATCGGAGAGACCAAATGTATCGGGGGGGTTCCATAGCCACCAAGAGAGGATAGCTCTCTGGGTTTGGTCTGTCTCAGGTCTGTGCAGGTCTGCCTCCTTCCAGAATTCCATAGCCTCCTCTACTCGTTCACTAATAAATGGCGGGTTTTTAAATTTAACCTGTATACCTGACTTTTAGCATAAAGAGAATATTGTTGAATTTATTTGAAAGTTACAAGGCTATGTAGATTGCAATTTGTCAGCGTTAGCAGGCAAGATCAAGTTAGCTAAAATTACACAGATTAATCCTTATGGCACTATATTTCACATGCTTTACAGTTACGTAAGCTTACCTGTCCAATAAGAAGAATGCCAATCAGGGCTGGACTTGGGAGAGAAATCGGCCCTGGATTTTACACGGCAACTGGCCCAACTGTTGAGGGTGTCCTTTTCTGCATATCGGGGCACCTTTTTGTAGCTCATTGTCGCTTATCGCGGTGCTTAAATGCCCAGTATGCCAGATTACCAGTCCAGCCCTGATACCAATTCAGGGTCGGTTTTGATCACAATACCGAACGAAGGACCCTCCAGGAATCAAATGGCCTGCCGATTGTTGCTTAAATGCCCAGTATGCCAGATCACCAGTCCAGTCCTGATGCCAATTCAGGGTCGGTTTTGATCCCAATACTGAACGAAGGTCCCTCCAGGAATCAAATGGCCAGCGAGCACGAAGTTAGGCTGGAGCTGTTGACCATTTATTACTCTCACTTGGTCAAATGCGTGTTTGATGGACTCATCATGAGACTGTTCTAGAGGGAAATCCACTTCAGGGAACACCCTGAGGGCAGGGACACATCCCTTCCGTCACTTTGATACAGAGCAGATGTGGACGGCCCTGGCACCACCTCTCCAGCCATAGTTATCGCATGTCACAAACCGAGGCATTATTTCACAGGACCCATCCGCAAATATTTCCCTTAATACATTCTTAAAATCAGGCGGGAATTAACCGCGGCCTCCACTCTATGTTTTCTTCCCTTGAATATTATCTCAGTGGTAACCACTAGATACGTGTGAATATCCCCATGCACACACCGCATCTTCATATAACTATTTGTGCCCAATGCCCTGTCTTGTAACAAGCATCAGTGGATCGAGGTTTGGAAACAGTCAGAATCCACCACAGCTTGATATATATATCTCCCTGGGTACTCACCAGTATCTGATGCACCCCAGGTCCATCGGGGGAGGCCTGTGGAGCATTGGGAATCCACCTGTGGGACCGGTCTCGCCAACCTGGGAGGATCACCCAGTTTCCTGGGGGCAGGGATGGGATGGAAAAAGGAGAGAGAGCGAAGACAGAACACCCTGGAAACACCATCATGCCATATGTTGGCACTGGACCCACTTGGCCATACAATGGGGCAGCTGGGAGATGAACTGTTCCAATACCACCTAGTCCATGATCCAGCAACCATTTCTGGCAGGCGTCCCGGAGATGCTGCACGAAGGTGAATGGGCAGCTGTGTTTGCCCAGCTTCAGGGAGCGGAAGTGCTGTCAGCTCTGTTTGGGGGTTTGGCAGACCCGCTGTATGATGGCTCTCTTCAGTTAAGGCGGCCATTCCCACACCTCGGCTGTCTTCTCAAAGAGGCCGAGGTATCCTTCCTGATCATCGGCTGGCCCCATTTTGATGAGGGTGACCGGATGGCCAGCCGAAGTTGGCTCCAGGGTCGAAGCAACAACCCCCTCTGGACACCTGTTGGTCCAACACCTGATGAGCCACACTACTCCCTCTCTCCCTCAAACAGACATCCGACCATGCTCCCATCCCCACAGTGACTTCAACATTAATATAGATAATGAAAATGACACACTGGGATTAGCATTTAGTGATATTCTTAACTCTCTTGGAGTCAGACAAAGTGTGACAGAAACAACTCATTGCCATAATCATACTCCAGACTTAATTCTGTCATATGGAGTTGATATTGATACTATAGAAATTCTGCCGCAGAGCGATGGCATCTCAGATCTTTACCTCGTCTCTTGTATGTTGAGATCAGCTAATGTTACTCAATTTACATCACACAATCAATCAGGTAGAACTATTATTTCGGCTACTAAAGATCTCTAAGAAAAGATAATCTTCCAGATGTATCTCATATACTCAGTAAGTCAAAAATTCTAGAAGAACTTGAAGTAATATCACCTATAGTGTTGCCCCCCTTTGATTAAAGAAAAAAGCACCACACCATGGTAGAATAATCACACTCACTCTCTCAATAGAGCAGCTCGGAAAATGGAATGAAAGTGGAAGAATACAATATTTGAGGTATTTCTTGGTGCATGAAAGGATAGTGTCTGTAGATACAGACAGACACTAAAAGCTGCCATGTCAGCATATTTTAGCAAACTCAAAAAATAACCACAACAATCCTAGGTGTTGTTTCAGTAGAGTGGCTAAATTGGTTAGGAATAAAGCCTCAGCTGAATCACAGCACAATAGTAATGACTTCATGAATTTTATTTTCAGAAATAAAATTGGAATTATTCAATGATTTGTCACAGTACCTCAGAAAACAGTATCTCGTAATTTTCTTCACGAGCAACTTCAATCCTTGTCATAGGTCACGAAGACCTAACAAAACTTAGCGAAACATCAAAAGCCACAGCATGTATGTTAGATCCAAGACCAACTAAGTAAGGCCGTATAATCTCAGAACCTCTTCTTAATATTATTAACTCCTCACTATCATTAGGACATATTCCAAGAATCTTTCAATTCTTCAAAATCTATAAAATTACCGCCACAGCTTGATCCTGGAGAACTGGCTAATTATAGATTGATTTCAAATCTCTCATTTATGTCGAAAATACTAGAAAAGATACTGTACTCCCAACTATGTTAATTTTTACAGTTAATTAAATTAAATCTATGTTAATTGTTCTATATGAACAATTTCAGTTAGGATTTAGGCCGCATCACAGTACAGAGACTGCACTTATCAGAGTTACAAATGACTTGCTCTTATCATCTGATCACGGCTGCATTTCTCTTCTAGTGCGTTTAGGTCTTAGTTCTGCATTTGACACCATAGATCATGACATTCTCTCAACTAGGCTTGAAAATTGCATTGGCATTTGTGTTGCTTTGGCATCCTGGCTCTGTAAATGGGACAAAAACAAAGTGGATCAGACTGATCCACACAACACTACTCCAGTCAATCAGCAACAGGGGGTGGTTCTTGCTCGTGCACAGGATGGGGGGTGGTGCGTTCGCAAAAACAGACAGGTAAGATTTAGTAGGACACGTGTACATAACATTTTGGAAAGACAAATTATTGCTTTAGTCAAACTGAAATCAGATTTTTAACATGTAAATGCACTCAATGCCACAGTATTTACACTCTTCAGGTTACTCTTATCTTAACAAGATCTGGACTGCCTGTTCTGCTGACTCATCTTTTCTTTTTCTTTTGAGTTTAGCTTTTATTTATCTTTTCTTTCTCCTTTTATGCAGGTTTCATGGATTACGCTGAATATTGTTTATATATAAACATTAACCACACCTTCCATGTTAAACACACCATTATAATGTAGATAGTTATCTTAATTATGAACACCAGGACAATATTCCAGGAAGCATAGTATCAAATTTTTAAATCAAGACATCCTGTCCAAACAAGATCAGAACTTGCACGGGTACAAATTAGTAATATATGCTTTAGAAAAACAGTTTGAGATAGTTACATTTTTATTCTCATTTAACTCTTTCCGTAAATCCAAAAATTACAGCCCTGGTGACAAAGATGTCAGATTCAGTAAATGGATACATTGGGAATATGCTCTGGTAATGAGAAACTGCTGAGGAGGTAAAACCATGTAGTTTTACCAGTTTTAAGAAGTAATATACAAATAAAGGACCCCTCCCCAACCCCCACCACCACTAAAATTACATTTCTCTATTGACCAGAAACTTCTCAGAAGTTCATGTGCCTCTCTCAATAGAGATTTTCAACTGATAATTTCCCTTTCTGTTCTTCAGTCTTAAGCTGGCAGCATGAGGCAGCGAACAGTGGGGATGTATGTAGAGATTGGTTGTTTTGTGTCCTGTTTGTGTGGCTGGGTTTTGATTTGTTCCACTCTGGCCACTGATTTTTGGATTGTGTCAGAAAGCAGCGACGTCGTTCTTCAAGCCGGCGAATACTATTCAAATATCTGGAAGGACTGTGTCTCTGACAATACAGGAGTATCTGACTGTAAATACTACCCCTCTATGATGAACCTGTCTGGTAAGGAGAAAATATGTTGAGAAAGAGACACTGTGTCATAGTTTTGGGCATTTAGATGTGACCCATCGATTAATTTTTGTATGTAGAAAACCCTTTTATTCTTTGAGACCACACAACTAGGCCATCCTAGGCTTTACAAAGACACCAAATTTTAGGGAGTTATAAAACAATTAGCAGCTAAAACCAGCCTAATCTGGTTGGGTCGGCATTGGAGACTCACTTGGCCAGGCTGGGAGACCAGCTAAAACCAGCAAACCATCCTAACTTGGTTTCATTTTTTATTTAATTTTATTTTTTCAGCTGAATTTAGCCATGATAAATTGCTCTCTTTGGATTTTAAAAAATGTCAGTAAGAAGGTCAGTGGGTGTGTATTATCATCAGTATCTGATTTCTTCTAAATAAACATCTCAAGAAATTAAACATTACAATGTATTTACCTTTTATTTTGAGGGACAGAAATTAAATGGGCGCCAGCCAAAAATTCCAACAAAAGTGACAAAAAAAAAAAAAAATGCCAACAAAATATTTTTTTTTATTGTAATTCTTACATTTTCTTTTTAATTTTGAGTTCTTAATATTCTATTCTAGGGCTAGTTATACAGATTATGGTAAAACGTGAGCTGATGTGGATTTAATTTTATGGGTTAGAGGTAAAATATTCTCTAATGATCAAATTTGGGGAAATATGTATGTTAATTTATGTAAATGAGGACTGGAAATGAAAGGATCCATAAGATATGTTTTTTTAGGTTTAGAAAAAAAAAAGTTTACACATTTTATGATGCAGCCACGACTCCACATGCCGAAGTGTCCTTGGGCAAGACACTGAACACCAAGTTGCTCCCAATGGCAGGCTAGCACTTTGCATGGCAGCTCTGCTTCCATTGATGAGTGAGTGTGATTGGGACACAGTGTAAAGCTTTTTTAGTGAAAATGTAATGTTGTCAACTTTCATTAATGAAATGCTATATTTGTGGCAAAAGATATTGATATTATGCTGTCCTCATAATAATAAAGAAACATTACTATTTATTTTGAGTGAAGTGACAATAATCTGAAGTTTAGTAAACCCAGCCTAACTTTTTAAGAGTCCATGGGAAACAACGTGATGCAGAATGTGATTGATTTTCAAGCAAGCATATTTGGGGCTGGCTGCCATTTTGGATGAGGAGAGCATTTGGTGGACAAAGTTTTGCCAAAAATTTCAAAAGGTAAAATCCTTAGTTTTTTGCTATCAATTTTCTGTGTATTCAAGTTTCTATTCTCTTAAAGAATTTATGTTAATTTATGTTACACTTAGTTTGCAAATCTACTGTATATTAAACATTTGTCTGCATGAGGCTAATAAGATGTGTACATCTTCACAGTCAAACAAACACAAAAGGAGCCCACACATTTTTTTTTTTTTTCACCAGGCAGATACTTCTCATCTTCAACAGCTGCTCAGGGCCTTCACTCACACAGCAGCTGCAACTCCTCTCTCGCATCAAAGAAACTCCGCAAACAACAGGTAATTCCAGCAAATTCCAACCTTGTGCGTCAATAAAAAAAAATTACTCAGAGGTCCTTAGAGGACAAAAATGGCTGCCATATTAATATTATTTTCCACTTTCAGTGGGTTAATTTTTTTTAACCAACATAAGTCCATAATTATAACTACCAAATAATCATGAATTTTCAAGATTTTAAACCTTTAAATGCCAGTTTGTTTACATAATGACATACAGTTTTTCTCGATTGCTAAAACACATTTCTTGAAAGCTGCTCTCCTTTTCTCTAAACTGTGAACACAAAACCCAATTTTCAAGCTACATTCACAAAACCTCAGACTCTTCTTGCAAAACCAAACTTTCACCTCAAAACAGTTCAATCTGTGCTCAAAACTGAACTATGTTGTCAAATCGTGCCCAGAGTCAATCAAAATTAAAAACACTACTGAACAGTCACTAAACACTATGTAGAAAAATAGAAAACACAATGCTCAGGACATGAAGCTGGAGAAATAAATGTTTGTTCACTGTAGGCTAAATGCATGTTGCAAAACAAAAAAAACCTGTGCATTTAGCACTTGTACAAAAAGACAAAACAGAAATCTTGTGCATTTACACGTAGCACTTGTAAAAACAAACAGAAATCTTATGCGTTTGCTACTTTTGTACAGTAAGCCCATGTAAAAATAAAGTACAAAAATATACAAATAAGTGCATTACTCAGCCACAGCATCATGTCTCCGTACTGGGTCAGGCCACAGGACTTCATCCACATCACAGGCCACATTTTGTCTGGCCAGGCAACGGGGGAAAAAAAAACCCTGGCATGCTGTATCCAGGCTTGGCATGCCTCCACACCTATGTCACCACAGGCAAGTCCCATGGCTTGCAGGAGATTTACCCTGGTGTAAGGTTGGCATACATATACCTTCCACCGCCATGAGAAGAATTCCTCAATGGGGTTTAGGAAAGGGGAGTACGGTGGAAGGCAAAGATTGATAAAACCTTGGTTCATATTGAACCACTCTCTAAACTGGAGGGCTCTGTGAAAACTCACATTGTCCCAAACAACAACATAGATGGGATGCTCATCCTGCTGCCCTAACAGAGCATCTCACATCTCAAAATTTACATGGTCCTCAATGATCTTCTGCTGAATTTCACTCAGTTTACTGTAATGGCATTGTTCTCATGGACCATATCAACAATTAGGGTCTCTTGGTGTGGGGAGAACATACCTGTCCTCCCATGTGGCAGTCTTTCAATTCTACAAAAAAAAGAGAACATGAAGTTACAAAAAAAAAATATATATACACATGGAATACTAGGCCTACAAACAGTTAGACCAACCCTCCATTACAATACTACAGTACATTGGTACAGAGATGTACTGAAACATATATTTACTTACAGTATACTGTGGTACAGTATATAGTATGTCATACCTATGTCAAAAAAAGGTAATTACCTGTTCTCTTCTCTAAATCTTCGGATTATGGTGGACACAGTGAATCTACTGATGTTTGGTTGTACCCTTTGTCCAGCCTCCCTCATGCTCATACCATGGACAAGAACATGGTCAATCACAGTAGCTCTGATTTCATCAGATATTACTGTTCTTTGTCTTCGCTGACCACCTCGACCTCCTCTCACACAAACTCTTCCTCTCAGATTTCTATCCATTGTAGGGCCTCACAAACCAGTGCTCTCTGAACTGGCTTACTGTATATGTTCCCTCACATCATTAGCCACAAGTGTGATCAATTTTGAGTGCTTGTGCATAAATGACAGCGGTGTTGTAGTTGTGTTTAACTTTTGCCACATGTATTTACCATTTTGCAACACAGTGCAAAATGCGTTTTAGTGAGTGAGAATGTGTTTAGAGTTTTGCAAAAAGAGTGATTGATTTGACAAATGTGTTTAGGCCACTGAGCATTTGGTTCAGAGAATGGGGTTTAGTGTTTTAGCAATTCAGAAAAACTGTAATACAGCAAACAGAAAATAGGAAAAAGCATGTATTTGCTCCATAGACGAAGCATGGCTCCATCTGGTGGAAAATATATAAAAGAAAAAATTTGATGTCAGGGCTCTGGAATGAAAGCATAATATCATAGAATTCATTATTTTATGCTTTAATGGCACTGGGATAAAATATGAATGGGTTTCAATGAGGACAATTTTGTCCTGAAGGTCTTTAGTGTAACTATTTTGTGTACTCCGTGAATTGCAGATGTATTATAGGACGTTGTCATTGACAGGAATAAATATTCTGCATGTGGTGCTTACAACAGTATTGTCCCATGAGAAAAGTATATGCTTTCTCATTGTCGGACAGTGGCAAGAATTCCCGTGGATTTTTCACTGGAGAAATCTTCAACCGCTGCTCCGATGTCACTCATGGCAACAGGTGACTCCAAGTCAAGGTTTTCAAGGCAAAAATAAAAAAAAGGTAGGAAACAACGCTTCTAACTTTTGGATAATATTGTTCACATTTATATAGCACCATTTTAACATATCAGCTGACATTTATATAAATGTATGCCTTTAGTAAAGTGGTTGAATAGCTGTGTGTTTGAAATGAAAATTCTCTCATTTACTCATGCCATCCCAGATTTATTTCTCCTTCAGAACACAAATGAAGATTTTTAGAAGAATATCTTGGCTCTGTTGGTCCATACAATGCTAGTGAATGGTGACCAGAACTTTGACGCTCTAAAAAGCATAAACGTACTCCATATGTCTTCAGTGGTTAAATCAAAGTCTTTCTAGCAAGTCAGTCCACTGTCGGCCATCTTTGGAATGCTCTCAGGAGACTATATCCAGTCATGACAGTACAGCTCCTATCTAATTGAATGGGAAAAGACCGAAGTCTCCAAAATAGTTGATCAAGATGACAAAGAATATATTTCAAATTAGCAGTAAAGTCTGACAACAAATCCTAAATTGTGCTTCCTAAATTTTCCCCATCTGTGGATCAGGAAGAACGCCTTTCAACACACTGGATGTATTGATTGTCCTCGAAAAAGAGTTGGGATTCGGTCAAAACATGGGTCAGTGCACTAACTTTTTTGGTTACTTTATGCTCTTCACATTAGCTACCCAAAGAAGCTGATGCCATTTTTTTTTTTCTTCTTTTGGAGTTCACACAGTAAGTGTTGTTGAATCTTGATCATAGCAAGGCCAAGACAAATTTAAGATCTTTTGAATGAAGTTTTTTTTTTTATAAATTCAAACTGTTACAGTATATGTTCGGACAGTTGTACTATGCCTGTGTATAAGACTGCAGTCTGTTAAAATGCTTTTTAAATTATTTTGATTTACTGAAATTCTTTAAATCATTGCACAGCCCACATTTTGTTATGTTTTCTGTTTATAGTCATGATTTTGTTACCATTTTTGTATTTGAGAACATATTCTGATTCTGGGATAGCAGGAATATCTAAGTGTGATTGTAAATTTGTAATGAAAAGGCATGTTTTACAGTGTTATTCAGCTGGTCTTTGTCAATGTTGATGGTTGACAATAAAAACCTTTGATATTCATCAGTTGTGTTATTTCTTCTGTTCATTTTATTTTAAAGTTAATTAAAAATAAATGTACAGAACCTAGAATTTAAAGCTGCTAATCGCACTTAAAATTGAGCCAAACTGAGCTTAAAATGCATAGTTGGGTAAACCCAGACTCTTAAAGAGTTAAAAAAAAAAAAAAAAAAAACACGTATTACCTGGCATAGCACAGTAAATGTTTGCAGGGAAGCGCATTCATTTGAGTCCTTTAGGTGCCATAAAGGCCAGATCGGTGAAGTGTTGCAGTGATGGTTGTCCTTCTGCAAGTTTCTCCCATCTCCACACATGATCTCTGGAGCTCAACCAGAGTGACCATCAGGTTCTTGGTCACCTCTTGCTCAGTTTGGCCAGGCAGCCAGCTATAGGAAGAGTCTTGTTTGTTCCAAACTTCTTTCATTTAAGAATTATGGAGGCCACTGTTCTCTTGGGAAATATTTTTGTAGCCGTCCCCAGATCCATGCCACAACACGATCCTGTGTCTGAGATCTGCAGGCAGTTACTTTGGCCTCATGGTTTGGTTTTTGCTCTGATATGCATTTTCAGCTGTGGGACCTTATATAGACAGGTGTGTGCCTTTCCAAATCATGTCCAATCAAATGAATTTGCGACAGGTGGACTCGAATCAAAGTGTAGAAACATCTCAAAGATGGTCATGAGAAATGGGATGCACCTGAGCTAAATTTCCAGTGTCATAGCAAAGGGTCTAAATACTTATGTCAATGTGATATTTTAGTTTTTTCATTTTAATAAATTTACAATTTTATCAAAAATAGTTTTTTGCTTTGTCATTACGGGTTAAAGTTATAGATGTTGCTAATATTTGTCATACAAGTTCATATTTCTGTACCAAAGTGCTTACTAATACTTTTCTGATTTAACTCCTTACTTTAAATGTAAACACTGCTAATCCAATTTGTATAATAGTGTGTACTGTTTGCACAAATACATGATATGAACACCTTTTATCAACATGTTTCAATTGAGCAGTATTGCAGAGTATGTGTTAAAGAAAACAGGTTGAAATCTACAACTTGAAAAACCATAATTATTAGCTGAAGGTCTTTTCTTGATTTTCCAAACAACTTGGTCCTAAAGTCCTTTAATGTGGACATCAAATAAAATATGAATACAATTTTGAATGGGTCTCATGAGGATATTGCAAGATTAGTAAAAGCATTTCTCTCTTTCTCTCTGGTTCTTCTAGTCTTCCTCCATGTGAGCAGGGCTCTGGCTGTCATCTCTGTGATTTTAGGCTTCTGGGGGGCTGTGCTTGCCCTCATTGGGATGAAGTGTACCAAAATCGGATGCTCTGAGCTTGCTAATGCCAGAGTGATATTTGTGGCAGCACTGACATACATGGCATCTGGTAGAAACATTTCTTCATAAGCATTTTCAAAGTATAAATTGAGTGATCAAAAAACTGATGTATTGTCTGTTTTGCAGGGTTCTGTGGTATGACAGTGTACTCCATGTGGGGAAATAAAGCGCGCACAGACTTTTTGGATCCATATTACTTAGGATTCAAGTATGTAACTATGATGTCTTTCATGGCGGTCACGCGTATCTAATTTACAAAGGATCAGTGATTGTTCTTTTTAAGTGTAATCTAATGTGTGTTATGACCACTCTGAAATACATGACTTGTGTTTCTCAGGTTTGAGCTCGGCGCAGCTCTGTTCATCGGTTGGGGAGGTTCATGTCTGGTTATAAGTGGGAGTGCAGTTATGTGCTATTTCTCTGGACGAGAGTCATTCCTCCAAAGGTGTGGCCTGTCTCACTGGATAGATTAAACAGAAACAAGCCAAATAATGTGGTTCTTTTATATCTTTTTTTGTCTTTCCATCAGGCTCACTAAGAAACCCAGAAGACCACCAACCTACATGACAGCACGTACTAGACAGACAAACATGCTGCCAGGCTCATCCAGACCCATAACAGTCATCATGCCGCCTTTATACCAACCAAACAGAGAGAGTAGGGGAAGTAGATACAGTTATGGTCAGACAGGAATACAAGAAAGTCAATCTTCAAGAACTGTCAGACCCACTCGGCCCCCCATTGACTCAGCTGTGTAACAATGTTAAAAGAAACAATTTGTTTTTAAAAACATAAATAAAAATGGGGGGGGGGGGGACACATTAAAAGTATAAGGCAATCAATTCCAAATGCAACATGCCTTTTCCTTGTACCTCACTACTAAGTGTACATGAATCTTATATCTACATGTTTCTCTTATAAAGTCTTTTTCTTATAAAAAAATGAACACTAGTGTCAATATCAGACTTATCTAGACAAGTAATGAAAACCTGTTTTTGTATGGTTGTATAGTTTGTGTTTTTGATTTGCTTTTGTATTGACCTTGAAGTCATTGTGTGGCCATCTCAACCAACTTATTATGGAGAGTATTATTTACATATGTAATTATTTTTGAACAGAATTTACACTCGTATTTCTATAAAAATGCACAATGATGACTAAGACTTTATAAATATTACAGCTTCACTTTCTGTTAAAGCATGATTTTCTGTAAAGCTGCTTTAATGTGTGTTATGTGTGTAAAAGTGCTATACAAATAAAAATGACATGACTTTATTATTTTGATTGTAATTTAGATTATATTTAGTGGATAATTAAAGTAAGCTGCAATTTTATTTTATTGCCATTTTACATGTATTTAGTTTCATGTCTCTTGTATCACTTTTTTGGTTTCTTCTTACATAAAATAATTTTAACTGAAATTAAGATTTCCAGTTATGTCCATGTATTATGTATTTATTTGGTAAGTATCTGTGTAATAAGAGGGATAATAATTAGCTGATATAAAATAAACCCCTTTAGGGTGTTAAAGGACAAAAAGGTTGCTTTTATTTATTTTTGAAAATTATACATTTAACCTTAAAACCTCTTGACCCGTCAAACCCCTCGTCATATGTACACTACAAAAGAAAAACATTTCAATTTCATAACAAACTTCCATCAAACCCCTCGTCATACTGTATATACTCTAAAAAATAATTATTTATTTATGCATTTCAATTTCATAACAAACTTCCATCAAATCCTTTGTCATATGTACACTCAAAAAAAAAATTAAGATTTACGCATTACAATTTCATAACATAATTCCATAAAATTGAAATTAGTATTTTTTATTAATATATTTTATTTAATCTTTGCACAATTAAATTTTATGGAATTTTGTTATGAAATTGAGTGGCGCAAATAAAGAAAAATTATGTGATAGCTTCATTTGCACAAACAGAAACATGTGTTTTTCTTTCCCATAAGGACAATTGAACCATTTGTTCTGAAAGCTACATTTAATTGGCATATCATATTTTAAAAAGAAAATAAAAAAAAGATGCATCAAAAGTTTTTTTTAACAGAAGAGAGATTTTCTTCAGTCAACGAAAAATTAAGCCACCAATGTCCATTAGAAACCACTGGATGGCGCTACTCAACAAGAAACAATCAATGACCCTTTGCCGTTCTTTCAATATGTGGCGTTTTTAAAGGGTTTCCTGACTGTTTCAACGCGAATTTGCTTTAAAAAGTGTATGTTAAAGCCTTCAGATGTATATCTGAGGAAAATCATAAGTCATTTTACTTGTATAGTACTAGTCTTAGATTGCAAAGATTCAAACGGGAAAGGAAGACATATATGATGTTGACATTTACACTCGTTTACATTTAAGAGAAAGAAAGAAACATATAAAAAATTTACTTATTCAGCATGAAACCGATCTAACGGTGCACTTTCCTGTGTACGGTGTCAAGTTTCAACATTATATATATATATATATATATATATATATATATATATATATATATATATATATATATATATATATATATATATATATATATATATACTCGTATTTCTATATAATATATATAAGCTTTTAAAATTAATGTCCATTTTTCCAGCCTGCTGTATAGGTAATTGCTTATTTATTGTCCCTTATTCGTTTTAGATACAGTTATTGAATATTGTTATTTACATAGGCTAAACATACCATTAATGAAATCTTGTTTTATTAGATACCACTAATTTTTTAATGGGGATCTAATTTATTACAGCTTACAGTTACACGAGCAGACAAGGTTTGAACATCAACCGTAACAAGATCAAACTGAAATTCACGACTGTTTAACGCTTCTTCGTACAAATGTCAAGGCTGTTTATTGGATCAATACAGGTAAACGTCATATTATGCGACTACGCTTTACTTTACGGAGAATACGACCTACTAGTTAAGTCTTACCACCTGTTCGGTGGTGCAACCAAATTAAGCACTGACTTAGTTAAACACTAACTAGTAGTTACCTAAGTCCTTAACTTGACGTCCTAACTTACGGAAGAACAACCCGACTCTGTTGATGTTCTTAAATCAACGCGCGCACTCCCCCCTCCTCGAGCCCCAGAGATGAGACGTGGCTCGCGCCAAGAATGTGCCGTGACGCCACATCGGCCTGGATCTCACACTTTTTGGGGGGTAATCGTTTTGTTGCGCTTGCTGTCCTGCGCATTAAGAAAACGTTACGATAAGTTTATAGTGTTTGCTCGAATAACATCGCAGAGGCTGAATCCAAATTTCGAAATGAGAGGTTTTGAAGCAATTCTGCAATGGATTCTTTGCAAAAAAATAAAAAATTGGTCGTGAGGTAAGAGCCATTGCATTCATCCTTCCCGCTATGTAGCGGCCGATGAGCGAGACACCCGAAACTTTTTTGTTTTGCTTAAAAAATGCCTGTTAAGAAACTTCATAATACATTTATGGATCACGTAGGATTATAGGGTTGCAATGCGGGAATTTTCTCCCCTTTTAACGCTCTTGTCCTAAACATTGGATTGCTTGCGTCCCCACTTTGTTCCTAAAAGGAGCTTGTCATATTTATGTACGTATTGTTTCCCCCTCCTTCACCTGTACTTGTCTTTTTGACTCAGTGATTGTATTCATACATTGTTTGATCTTATTGTACATTTATATAGAAAAAAATCCACAGATTTGGCACCATTTGTGGAATTTTCGGAAGGTCATTTACCCACCACAGGCACATTTTCCATATGATATCAATGTTAAATTAGCGATCTGGAAAGATTTCACCGTGAGGTCATCTGACTAGCTTAAATAGGGACAAATCGCATCCTGTATTGATTCGCTACGGGACGCATCATTTTATCTTTAAATACGGGAGGTGGCAACCCTAATGAAGAGTACTCATAAAACATTAAATAACAACCATAAACATTAATTGCAGTGTAACATACAATCATGGCAATGAAGCAAATTTAAACCCCCAAATTCTCATTACTGCAATGCGAAAACGATATGTGTGTTTGTTGTACTGCCTTTATTTTACGCTGATTTAAATAAAATTTAAAGTGTTTTGCTTTAATTAGGGTAAAAAGTAGGCTACTATATAACAATTGAGAAAAATAAGAATTAGGCCTACAACAAAATAATCAAAAGTAAAATTCGGACGCATATTTGAGGAAAAGTGTGTCTCGATAAGAAAAAAATCTGTATTGTTCTTGAAATAACCTTAATTTTCTTATAATACAGCAGCCTTCATGTTCTGATATTTTTAATAGCTTCCAAACGATATTTGATACAAAATGCGGTTAATTCGTTTTCAAATTAATTTGTAGCCAGAATGTTTAGGAGAAAACTGATCAGTTATAACAAATGAAAAAACATTTTCTTTTTATCGTTTGTGTCAGAGTGTGTTAAATAGGTTTTATTTGGTTCATAAAAAGAACTGTATCATTCACGTGCACTTTCCTGCTTTCTGTTGTCGTGCAGTGTGCTGTGTAAACTGGGACACGCGCTCTTGTTTCCATAGAAACGGACAGGACGCTCTGATAATTTATCAAGACTTGACAAAAACCGCAAGATGGTAAGGAGACAGCCGACACCACGAATCAGCAAAATAAGGTGGAATTTACCATATTTCGTCGATGAAATCAAGTCGTTGTTGGATATTACCTGTTTTCTGAATGATTATATTCATGTGGACATGTTGTTGATGTTAGCTAGTAACCTTTTAGCGACAGCGGTGTAATCATTGAAAAAAAATTGCGGTGTTCTTGCGGATGTCACCGAAAATGTTAAATGTTGTCATCATTTACTTACCTTATGTTGTTCCAAACTCGTTTTACTCTCTGTCTTCTGTAAAACGCAGAAGGAGATGTTTGGCAGAATGTTAGCCTCAGTCACCATTTTTTTTCATTGCATCTTTTTTTTCCATTTAATGAAAGTGAATGGTGACTGAAGTTAACGAACATCTCCTTTTGGGTTTGGAGCAACATGAAGGTGAGTAATTGATTGTAGAACTATTATTTTGGGGCGAACTATCCCTTTAAATGACATGTCATTTGGACTTTAGGTTTCTTTCCTAGTAGAATTCACCTAGCTCTTTGTTTCCTCTGCAGCCATTTTATGACAACGTTTACTACCCATACCCATCAGATCCTCCGGGAACTCATTCTTCAGCAGGGATCCCATCCCTCCTGAGCTCTCCGCAGTGTCAGACCTCATCAGGCAGCCAGAACAGACCAGCAGCCACATCCGCTATGTCCGGACACCTCACCTCCTCTGAAGTTGTCACCTCCACTAGCATCCCCCCACCCTTCAAATTCCGAGCGCGCTGTGAAAACGTTGACTGGCGTCGGATCAGTGCCGTGGATGTGGACCGGGTGGCTTGTGAATTGGACTTCCACACTTTACAGGAACATGTCACAGCGGTGACATTCTGCAACTTGGAGGGCGAACGCTGCCACCGCTGTCAGAGTCCCGTGGATCTGGCCCTGATTAAGCTCTTCCGGCTGGCCCAGCTCACAGTGGAATACCTACTCCACTCCCAGGACTGCCTCAGCATGAGCCTGCAGGCTGCCGAGGAGAGGCTGCTGGCAGAGAGGCAGGAGAGGGAGCAGCTCTGCGTCCAGCTGCAGAAAAAAACCCAGGATGCCAAAACCTTAAAGGAGGAACTGAAGCAGAGAAAGAAGATCATCACCTCTCAGCAAGCCATGTTTAGTGCGGGCATCGGTGCCAATTACCATAAGGTCTGTGCAGCCCCTGCTGGAGTGTGAATGTGTGTATTAGCAATTTAATTGTCGCCGTCACCTCCCCCAAGCCAAAGCTCTGTTCCACTAGTCTCACAGTTCATTGATCCCAGTATATTGAAGGGAAATGGTGTTTGTCACCTTTTGTTGGTGTGAAGGACCAACAATAAGGCTGAATCACAATTTGCAAACATGTATGCAAGAGAATTGGTGCATCCCAAATCATAGTATATTCATAATATGTCAGCAGTGCCTGGATTGCATACTATTTTTGGTGGATTTTTTTGCATCTGTTTATGCATTTGAGCTAATGTTGCACATAAACCCTTGTGCTACACAAGAGAAGTGCTTTGTGCCCACCCACTTGGTTCTGGAAATATTTTTACCCTTCATTTCTTCCTCAAGGATATCATAAAATCATTCATAAAAGTATTCTAATCCATTAACCAAACCATCCAGCTCCGTGGTGAATCACAACATTACAAAGTTTGATTTCAAATAAAACAGTATTTGAAAATCGGACAAAAAGACAAAGCTTAAAGACTGCGTACTTAAAGGGATAGTTCACCCAAAAATGGAAATTCTCTCATCATTTACCCATGCCCATGCCATCCCAAATGTATACAGCTTTCTTCTGCAGAACACAAATCAAGATTTTTAGAAAAAATATCCCAGCTCTGTTGGTCCATCCATTGCAAGTGAAATGTGGCCATATGTTAGGTGAGGATGAGAATCAGATATTTACAGTTGAAGTCAGAAGTCTGCATACACTTAGGTTGAAATCATTAAAACCAATTTGTTCCTCTCCACAGATTTAATATTAGCAAGCTATATTTTGGCAAGTCGTTTAGGACATCTACTTTGTGCATGACACTAGTAATTTTTCCAACATTTGTTTACAGACTTTTTTTCACTTTTAATTGCCAATATCACAATTTCTGTTGGTCAGAAGTTTACATATAGTGCCTTAACTGTGCCTTTAACCAGCTTGGAAAATTACAGAAAATGATGTCTAGCCTTTAAACAGTTAGCTTCTGATAGGAGTGTGTACCTGTGGATGTATTTTAAGGACTACATTCGAACTCGGTGTCTCTTTGCTTGACATCATGGGAAAATCAAAAGAAATCAGCCAAGACCTAAGAAAAACAATTGTGACCTCCACAAGTCTCGTTCATGCTTTGGAACAATTTCCAAATGATTGAAGCTACCACATTCATCTGTACAAACAATAGTACGCAAGTATAAACATCATGGGACCATGCAGCCATCATACCGCTCAGGAAGGAGATGCATTCTGTCTCCTAGAGATGAACATAGTTTGGTGCGAAAAGTGCAAACAATCCCAGAGCTACAGCAAAGGACCTTGTGAAGATGCTGGAGGAAACAGGTAGACAAGTATCTATATCTACAGTAAAACAAGTCCTATATATTGACATAACTTGAAAGGCTGCTCAGCAAGGAAGAAGCCACTTCTCCAAAACAGCCATAAAAAAGCCAGACTACAGTTTGCAAGTGCATATGGGGACAAAGATCTTAATTTTTGGAGATATGTTGTCTGTTCGAATGAAACAAAAATGTAACTGTTTGGCAATAATGATGTATGGAGGAAAAAGGGTGAGGCTTGCAAGCCAAAGAACACCATCCCAACCATGAAGCATGGTGCTGGCAGCATCATGTTTTGGGGGTGCTTTGCTACAGGAGGGACTGGTGCACTTAAAAAATAGATCATGAGGAAGGAAAATTATTTGGATATATTGAAGCAACATCTCAAGACATCAGCCAGGAAGTTAAAACTCGGTTGCAAATGTGTCTTCCAAATGGACAATTACCCCAAGCATATCTCCAAAGTTGTGGCAAAATGGCTTAAGGACAACAAAGTCAAGACATTGGAGTGACCATCACAAAGCCCTGCCCTCAATGTGATGAAAATTTGAGAGCAGATTTGAAAAAGCTTGTTCGAGCTGACTCAGTTACACAAGTTCTGTTTGGAGGAATGGGCCAAAATTCCAGCAACATATTGTGAGAAGCTTGTGGAAGGCTACCCAAAATATTTGACCCAAGTTAAACAATTTAAAGGCAATGCTACTAAATACTAACAAAGTGTATGTAAACTTCTGACCCACTGGAAATCTGATGAAAGAAATAAAAGCTGAAATAAATTATTCTCTCTACTATTATTCTGACATTTTACAAAATAAAGTGATCCTAACTGACCTAAGACAGGGAATGTTTTCTGTGATTAAATGTCAGGAATTGTGAAAAACTGAGTTTAAATGTAATTATGTAAACTTCTGACTTCAACTGTAAGTCCTTTTTTACGATAGATCTTTGTTTTAACTTCCACGTTCTTCTTCTTTTTGGCAATTCACATTCTTAGTGCATATCACCACCTACTGGTTTTGGCTGGTCAAACGTGGAGATTTGAAGTAAAAAGGACTGAAATATTGATCTTCTTCTCACCCACACCTATCATATCGCTTCCGAAGACATGGATTTAACCACTGGAATCGTATGGATGATTTTCGATGAATGGATGAATTTGTAGGCTGCCTTTATATGTGTTTTTGGACCTTCAGAGATTTGGCCACCATTCGCTAGCACTGAATGGACCAACATTGCTGAGATATTTTTTCTAAAAGTCATACACATCTGGTATGGCATAAGGGAGAGTGAATGATGAGAACATTTTTTGAGTGAACTATACCATTACTGTCTTTAATGAGGACATAAACTTTGCATTTTGCATTGTGAATAATCTAATTGAATTAAAAACAATGAAAAAATATAAAACTATTGATTTAACCCTTCCTTGGTCTTGACCCATTTAGATCCATTTTAAAAATTGGTTAGAATGACCTGCAAAATCAAGGAAGGAATACAATTGTGAATTATAAGTATAGAAACAATTTTATTGCAAAATATTCTGATATACACAAATATATAAGTAGTTTGAGAGTGTAGAATAACTGACTCGACTGTGTCATTCAAATTGTGACATGGGATGGGAGTGGGCGGTCGCTATACGGCTCATTTGGCATGCTTTGTTGGCCACGATTCTCTGATTTGTGAAAGAACGTGCACAACGGTAATCAGTAAGTGCGCACCAGTTTTTTTAGTGACTGTCTGAACCATCTATTTTCAAATAACAGGAGATTCCATAACCATTGCGTTTTAATATGCGTGTTAAGTTGAAGTTCAGTTTTGAAGATGCTCAGAGGTGTCAAAAGTATTCACATTCATTACTCAAGTAGAAGTATAGATACTAGGGTTTAAAAAGACTTTTGTAGAAGTTGAAGTATCAACTCAAGCTTTTTACTCAAATAAAAGTACTGCTTTCAAAACAACTTAAAGTATAAAAGTAATGTAAGGAAAAAAAATTCCATTAATGACAAAAGCTTAGGCCGCGCCACAGGGGCCTATAGTGCACTACCACCTCCTCAAAAAAACATGTTTCTAAAGGCCATGATGACTATAATGTTATATTAAAAAAAATTTGGGATGAACTAGGCTACCTTTTTCAGCCACATATATGCATATGCCCATTGAAAATGAACGCATTTTAGTACAATGCAAATACATTAAAGAACCATATGTGTACTACTGAGCATTAACATGTGTTTCATGGAGATATGATGACTAGTTGCCTATAAGTATTGTAATGGTGAAAAAAGTCAAACTTCAGAGGCATGTTATCAATAACCTTTATTGGAATGTAAATGTACATCCAAGCTTAGCTGCAGGAATCTGTGTGGGCAACAGAGAAGAAAACTGGTGTACCCCGGGCAGGCTTAGTAACAATTGCCCTTGTATGGTTGTCTATATACAATAAACAATGCTGTCAAAATTAATGCTTAATCAAAAAAATCTAAAAATATTAATAACTAGATTTAACAAACACTGTGGACTCAATCCTGCATGTACAACAACAGGGTAATCTACATCAATTAAGCACAATATATGCAACAAAGAGTTACCAATAGGCTTGATTTAGCCGCAAAAGCTAGCAAGCAAACCATGGTATGTCTTGGCATGTAACGTTACCTAGCCATAGCAAACATTGCAAATTTACCATTAGTACATTACTAGGTTACTACAATATTTTGTCAATAATCGACTGATAAAAAACTTTCAGCTTACCTCAATATGCTTTTTCAAATTAGACGGCGAGTTTTTGAAAGCCATTAGCTCGTGGTATTTGGGTGCGCAGAGCTTGCAGCGCATTCGAAAGGAATTGTTTTTGCATCCAACCATTTCGAAAAATTCTTCCATGTATGGCCAGGGATGTATAAGGGTTGGCTGGTCTTCCTGGCTACCAACCTCCTCGCTGGTGCTTGGTTGGGACATTTCGCTCGAGTTCTCTTCTTGATTCTTTGCCACGGAAATCTTCGTACTTGGCTACATACGTCTGCTATGTGTTCATAAAGTGATTTGTGTGTGTCATGTGCATGTGCGATGGATCGCGTACAAACCAATAGGGTGCCTGAATGGTATGTGTTTATACTTCTCATCCAACCACAATCAAATTCAGTCTATCCAGATGGTGCGATTTATCTAGGTTTTTTTTTTTTTTTTTTTTTGAATGATGACAAGCCGGAATGAAAACCAGCCGAAATGAAATAGGAGTAACAAGGCTATTTTTAAAATGTAAGGAGTAGAAAGTACAGATAATTGCGGGAAAATGTAAGGAGTAGAAGTAAAAAGTAGGCTGAAAAATAATTACTCCAGTAAAGTATAGATACCCCAAATTTCTACTTAAGTAAGGTAACAAAGTATTTGTACTTCGTTACTTGACACCTCTGAAGATGCTGCATTGTGTTCCATTTAACTGCGCTCTGTCTAGCTGTTTGAAACACTCACCTGCTGTACACTGCCACACACGCCTGGTGTGTATGTGTAAGTGTGTGTCCCCAAATGTTCGCTCTTGTGAGGAAAGCCGCGATGCTCTGTATTGTTGTTGCCATGATTCATGAAGCGTTCCATTCAATTCGGAGAGTCTGAATTTCCACCTTTCAACTGAGGAAAGTGCAACAGAATGACACTTTATATTGGATATCTAACTTGGAAACTCAAGTGGAAATCTTCATTAATTTCGTCGAGATGCAGGTGTGTTTTACGTCACGTAGGGCTGGGAGGATTAGTCAGTGACTGACAATCATTCACTTTTATTAAATTCTTATATTAAATGATAATAAAGTGTGTTTAGCAAATGTTTTGCAGAGACAGGTGTTCAAAACACGGCTAATTACACTCGCTTTTGATTATTGTAACGATAGCATTGAAGCATTGTATCAGTTTGTTTGCGTAATCATCTCAAAATTAAAAACAAGCTCCCTCTTTGACACATTTGTGTTTAGTTGTCAGGTAATTGTCACTGGATTTCAAATTAAGTGAAAAGTCACATCATGCGTGATCAATATCGATCATCGTTTTCATGATCGATCATTGCTGCCACGTCCGAGTCCTTGAGTACTCGTGCCCATCTCTAATGTGGTGTGGACATGCTATCCATGGTTGCTGGACTACTTTGTGTACTGTTATTTCCTTCTTCCTTATATATTAACAATTTCTTTATGTGCAAATAAATTACAAAAATTTGATGACTATACAGAAATCTGAAGAAAATGCTATCTACCATTTAAAATACAATATAATTTGTTAGCTTTGTGTGAAATTTAGTAAAAAACTTAGCTAAAAACTAGTTTATATTGCACAAATATATATATATATATATATATATATATATATATATATATATATATATATATATATATATTTGTGCAATTTTCTATTGTTATTTATTATATTAAATTGTGTGAAATATCAGCTTTGTATGAATTAAAAATTAAAAAACCCATATCTGTCAACCACTAGTGTTTTCAGAAGATGAAATAAAGTGGACTCACTCATACTTAAATACCACATAAAATGGCTTTATGAGTGCAGTTGTCTTTCTGTGTTGACATATTTCCTATTGAAACAGGAAGCTGGGGAGGGATACATTGAAGGGTTCATCCTTTTTTATAAAATGCTAATTTAGTTTTGTCACAAATCATGATTTGCTACTTGCTGGACAGTTGCAGGGGTAGGGACATTCTCATTCAAGATAAATACTGTTAATTTAAATTGGCTAAAAGTTTATTTTATCGACTTTTAGGCATATACTTGGAAATAGATGCCTTCAAAGCTAACAAACCAAATCCAATTTTGATTTCATGGGGTCTTTTGAAGTATGTACTTCATAATTTCCAGCGTAGTATGTGCCATTTGCACCCTGAAAAATGGGCAAATTTGGATGTAGTCCAAATTAAGTGTTGTCTACCACTTAAATCCATAATCAGGTCTGCAGGTTGGGCCAGGATTATCTAATCTCCAGACGCTTTGTTTTTTGGACTCGGCATTCAGGATTTGGCAAATGGAACAGATGGTGTCAGCTGGTGACAATGAGTTCTACCCCACTTATAAAAGAGCCTTTAGTGGAGGAAACAAATCTAAGCACCCATCCCCCTCCCCCTGATCCTGTTCATACTGCATTTATTTCTGAAAAATCTCTCTCTGGATAATGTTTCAGTTTTTGTCCCACTGTAATGATGATAAAGCTGTATGATGAGCTGTTTTCAATCATGTTAGCATTGCACTTGATTGTGGCCAGCTGTTGCCAAGGCAAAACTTGGTGTTTAATGTGGTTGCTAGGAGAAGGACAGCCACTTAACAGCATCATCTAAATGAAAGTGGTGTATATAGTTTACTATGTAATTCATGATTGTGGAGTGTTGTAATGTGATGGAGAGCAATAAAGCCATATGAAATATTGAAAGATTACTAAAATGTAAGAAACGTCATATTACCAAAACGTCACATTTCACCCAAAAATCAAAAGAAAATCATAAAAAATAAAAATCCAATTTCATTACTGTAATAAGTGTTCGACCAATATGGGGTTTTTAATGGGCATTGTTGATACCGATAAAGAAGTATTCGTTTGACTGCCCGAGGAAACTGAAGGGCTTTTTATTGGTGCTGGTTCCGCTAGTGGCCGGAGCTTGTTTTGTGGAGGAACACGCCTTTGGGACAGTTATGTGGATGAATCTACATGTTCCTTGTGTTTATACCACCTATTGGCTGGAGTTTGTTTTATAGATTATCTTCTGTTGTGTAATTCTGTCTCACAAAATTTGTATAGAAGCACTGGACTTGAGCAATCCAATGGCAAAGTTGTTGCCAGGGCTCTCGTAGGCGTACATGGACAATTTGAGTTCAGAGGGTGGACGCCAGTTGGCGCTGTCGTGAGCGGGGTTGATGCGCACGTTTTTCTTTTTGTTTTGTTCAGGGGGAAGTTTGGGGTTTGATTGTTGCGCTAATGTTGGAATGTGGTCTTTATCATTTTATTTTTGAAACAATCTATTTTTTCTAGTATGTCTAAATGTTAATATGAGCAGATTGTCTCTCTCCCTGTGGAATGTTAATGGGTTGGGGCACCCCATAAAAAGAAGGAAGGTTATTTCTCTTCTTAAACATAAGAAATATGATATAATGTTTCAGCTCTTCTGATAACATTAGACATTTCATCAATATCATGGGTCAGTGGCGAATGATCAGACTCGTTGCCATCTTACTTGATGCCGAAAAGGCTTTTGATATGGTTGAATGGGATTATCTTTGTAAGATTTTTTAAATATATAGGTTTGGGAATACATTTATTGGATGGAATAAGTTACTTTATAGACACCCGGTAGTGGCGGTACAAACAAATTGATTAATTTCAGATTATTTTGGGGCACCAGGAAGCATTACCCTCTTTCCCCATAATTGTTCTGTCTTGCCCTGGAACCATTAGCAGTCACCATAAGCAAGGAAGATGATTTTCCAGGGGTGGTGGCAGGAGGTATGGCGCATAAGTTTTTGCTCTATGCAGATGATATTTTATTATTTGTCTCTGACCCCACTAGATCTATGACTTGCCTCCACAGAATTATTAATTCCTAAATTTCTTAGAATACAGAGTCAAATGGTCTAAATCCAAAGCTTTGGCTCTGACTGTATACGGCCTAGCGATGGCTTTTCAGCTGGGCGTCTTCCAGTGGCCCAAACAGGGCATTAGGTATTTAGGCATTTTATTCCCAGCAAATTTGTGTGATTTTGATTTAGAGTTAAATCACCCCTTTTTTCACCCCTTAATAAAAAAGGTTTTCAAGCGACGTGGGCAAGTGGGCTTCATTACATTTATCTATGATTGGGAAGGTTAATGTTATTAAAATTAATTGTATTCCAAAATTCAACTACCTGCTACAATATCTCCCTGTAAATGTCCCCCTCTCTTATTTCAAGCAATTTGATAGCATAGTGAAGTCCTTCTTTTGGAATGCTATGCATCCCAGATTACATTTCTAGGCCTACCCAAGATTTTTTTTATTGTTATTATGCATATGCATACACGGTATGGACAAAAGAGTCCAGAGTGTTTAATTTGGACATTTATTTTGCCTCGAGCATATGGCTGAACTCAAAATGATGTATTAATAAGTCCCCTTTCTGCTGGTCAGAGTAGATTGTGAGGGAGGTTAATACGCTCGGTGACCTATATGAGAGTGGTGTTGAGATCCTTTGAAAATTTGGCTCAACATTTTGGGATTCCCAGAACTCAGTTCTTTAGGTATTTACAGCTGCACCAGTTGCTCTGTACTACTTTGGTGAGTAGCATTTGTGGCATAATATTGATTACCACAAAGATTTATTTAGACTCATTCCTCGTTTTCTTTAAAAAAAAAAAAGCAAACATTATTGTTACAGTGAAGCACTTACAATGAAAGTGAATGTGGCCAATTTTTGGAGGGTTTAAACACCCTGCAAGTCCACCAGGCCAAGGCACTCAAAGATCTGCACGTGGGTAGTCCTGATCCCGACGTGCTGCAGGATCTGTGCTCAGCGACTGACCTCGCCCTTAGGGCCACGAAGGCCACAGCGCAGTCACTCGGGCAGGCGATGGCCACACTTGTGGTTCAGGAATGTCATCTGTGGCTGAACTTGGTCAAGATGCACGAGACAGACAAGACACACTTCCTCGACGCCACTGTCTCCCAGTTTGGTCTCTTCGGCGACACTGTCGAGGACTTTGCCCATCAGTTCTCCATGGTGAAAAAGCAGACGGAGGCCATTTCACACATCCTGCCCCGCCGCAAACCTGCTGCCACAGGCTAAGCCCCGTCTGCTTGCCGAGGGCGTCCTCCTACGGCTAAGAAACGCACAGCTCCGCCTCAACCCGGGCCCAGCTCTCAGCCCCTGTGTCGAGCTCCCCACAGTAAGTGCACGCCCCCCGTCTCACGGACCCCCTCGAGGACCCGGAAGGCTCCCAGGCGCTCATGAGACGATCGACACAGTGACCAAGACGTTCGCTCCGGAGATGGTAAGCAGAGCACTCCGTCCCCCGGTGGAGGGCCGGGAGGATAATCCTTGTTTGAATTTATTTAATTTGCCGCACCCCCTAGTCCATTTGTCGTGGCGGGAGCATACGCCGCCTTGGCGATTTATGTACGCTACCGCAGTGGTGCTGTCTGACATGATTAGGACATGTTTGTCTTGAACTAACGGGAGAAACTTCCACAGGGCAAAGAAAACAGTCTTAAAAGCAACTTTAGGCAATTGATGTGCCAGCGCAGCGGGGCCCCTTTTCAACGGCCCGCGGCTGCATGCCTTTGCACACGGCACCTCAACCCAATCTGGAGGCGTCGGTCATGACCAGGACATGTCGGGACACCTGCTGCAAGGGCATTCCTGCCCTCAGAGAGCAGAGGTCTGTCCAGGGTTTGAATGTTTGGCGGCAGGCGGGGTTGACAATCACACAGTGCGTGCCACGGTGCCATGCTCGTCTCGGGACTCTGAAGCCAGTGCTGAAGCAGTCTCATATGCATCAACCCCAGCAGCGCTACCGCCGCGGAGGACGCCATATGCATCAGGAGCCTCTGTTAAAAAGTTTTAAGGGGACCGCTGTGCCCGGCCTGAAGACGGCGAGGCATTTCAGCACCGACTGCGCACGCTCGTTGGTGAGACGTGTTGACATTGAGACTGAGTCTAACTCCATGCAGAGAAAAGAAATGCTCTGAACTGGGGTGAGCTTGCTCTTTTCCCAGTTGACCTGAAGCCCCAAACGGCTGAGGTGCCTGAGCACCTGGTCTCTGTGAGCGGATAGTAACTCTCGGGAGTGGGCCAGAATGAGCCAGTCGTCGAGGTAGATGAGTATGCGAATGCCGGCTTCTTGGAGCGGGGCAAGGGCTGCCTCTACGACTTTCGTGAAGACGCGAGGAGACAGAGACATGCCGACGGGGAGGACTTTGTACTGATACACCTGGCCATCGTATGCGAACCGTAGGAAGGGTCGGTATCAAGGCAGAATTGAGACGTGGAAGTACGCTTCCTTCAGGTCTACCGCTGCAAACCAATCTAGATGCCTGATGCAAGTTAAGATGTGTTTTTGCGTAAGCATTTTGAAAGGGAGTTTATGCAAAGCCCGGTTGAAAACTCGCAAGTCCAAGATCGGTCGTAAGCCGCCGCCTTTCTTGGGTACGATGTAGTAAGGGCTGTAGAAACCCTTCTTCATCTCGGTTGGAGGGACAGGCTCTATCGTGTCTTTGAGTAAGTGAGTAGCGATTTCCATGCACAGGGATGTGGCATGCTCGCCGTGTACTGCGGTAAAGCGGACGCCCGTGAAGGGGGGCGGGGGCCTGGCAAACTGAATTGCGTAACCGAATCGGATGGTCCGGGCCAGCCAGCATGATGGGTTGGGAAGTGAAAGCCATGCATCCAAACTCCATGCTAGGGGCACCAAGGGGATGATTTTTTTTTACGTACACGGCGGGGCTTCGCAGCTGGGCGTAGCAGGTAGTACGGCATCAGGAGGCGAGGACACGTCCCGAGGCTCTGGTGCTGAGAAAAGACTCGAAGCACTTACCTTGCTCCGCACACCCGGCAGGGGGTGGGTTAGTGACTGAGGAGGAGGTCCGGTGGAGGCGTCCTCTAGACTCATCAGAAGCGGCCGGCCGGGGAACCGTCATCCAGCATGCCAGGACTGTTGAGATCTGGCGGCAGAGTGCCGTGAGAACGGCATTTGCGGGCCAGGTGACCCAGAGACAAAGGAAATAGCTCTTTTACTGGGCTATTTTAAATGAAATAAATTGAACAAAAGATTCTCCTCCCGGCCCTCCACCGGGGGACGGAGTGGTCTGCTTACCAGCTCCAGAGCTAATGTCTTGGTCCCTGGGTCGTTCGTCTCAGGAGTGCCTGGGAGCCTTCCGGGTACTCGAGGGGGTCCGTGAGACGGGGGGCATCTGCTTCCTGCGGGGTGCTCGATGCACGGGCTGAGAGCTGAGCCTTGTCCACCTGGGGAATAGCTGTGTACCTGTGGGCCGCTCCGCCTTCGAGGGTAGCGAGAGCGGATGAGCGGGTGACTTTGTGATGAGTGGAGAGGGGTGCCCTCCACAAAGACGTCAGCTCATCATGCACTTCTGGGAAAAACGGGACTGGGGTTGGGGGGCTGGGGTGTGGCTTTGAGCGGCGCGAAGGCCCCAGGAACCAGTCATCAAATGCGATGACTGTGGGTAGGACGGAGGGTGGGTGGTCCGAGGGGGCGTACCCGGCGAAGCTGCACCTGCTGCTGTCCCCAGATTGCCTCCATCACCAGCCGCATCGTCCTCAATCCCGTGTGAAGAAGGAGCAATGCGGGGGGCGGCTGGAGTGGCGCGCTTTCTGTTGAAAGTGAGCCGCGACCGCAACGTTGCCATGGTCATGCTCTCGCAGTGAGAACATGAACCATCCACAAACGCTGCCTCGGTGTGATCGCTGGCCAGAAAAAAGACGTTCAATGCCGCTGTGTACTGCTCTTTTAGAGGAAAATACTCTTTTATGAGAAAATCACTCTTTTAATAAACTCTTTTAAGTTTCTGCACTGTCGAAGTGCCCAGGGGCAAACTGCACTGCCGTGCAGAGAAGGAGAAAAGCCACTGAAATGCGCCGTAGATCCAACATGCATGCACGACCATCGGCTCCGAAGAAAATTTCTGAATGAACTCGACGTATTTCCCCGCTTTTATAGTATGTCCGGGGGCGGGGTGTGCAAATACTGTCTGCCAACTTCTCATTGGCCGAGAAGTTTTTTTCATAGATCAGAGGCATGTTCGGTGCTCAAGAGAGACCCCTAGTGACACAACGTCGAATTGAGCGACAGACGGGGGAACAGAGGTTACATCCGTAACCTAGACGATTACACGCATATCCTTTATTTTACATATTTTAAAGTTAAAAAATTGGCCACCATTCATTTGAGTCTAAATACATTTTTGTGGTAATTAACAATATGCCACAAATGCTGTCAATTGAGAGGATTAAAATGTGCTTAATTTTCATGAAAATAATGTCACAAATCACAATGCAAGCATATATTTAAATGTTTTTATAAGCAGCCTTCATTTTCGTTGCAATATTTGTTGCAGTATTTACATATATATATATATTTTAAAGTTATATATATATATATATATATATATATATATATATATATATATATATATATATATATATATATATAGATAGACAGATAGATAGATATATACATATATATATATTATGTATAAATATTGCAATATTTATGTATAATATTTCTGCAATATGTCTTGGTCTTCTTACAACACCTGCTGAGGCTGCAGAGTGACACCAATCCTATGTGCCTGTTTGCTTGGATACTTTTAACGCATAATTGCATTTCACAGTTGATTTGGGAAGTTGTGTCAGTGCAGCAACGCAATTATGTCACACTGTGAGTGCCTTACGCAGGCAGTCTGGCTCGTTGCAGTCTTGTCACAGGAAAAACAAAACAGCAGAGCGTGTGTTTGTACGGGTATCAGTGACAGTGTGGTTAAATTTGAATGAGCAAACCAGAAGGGTGATTTTGCCGCTAAATGTGGCATGGTATGTGATGTGCTATGGATTTTTTCTCCTCCGTCTGCGTCTCTGTGAACTGGAGCGTGCAGCAAGAGGTAGATGGGGAAAAAGATGTAACACCATCCCTGCATCACCCAGTGTTTCCATGGCAACATGCCCACAGTGTCTCTTAGTATCATTTCTGAGTGGAGTGTGAGTGACAGCTGTGCTGAGGGCTGCCTGGAACTGTTTGTCACCTGAGCAGGCCTTGTGTTCACTCTGACCTTCAGCAATCATTCTGCTGGGCATATTTGCCATATTTACACACACTTGGCTTTGAGTGCTATTAAAAGGTTAGATCACTTAACAATGACAATGATGAAAATTTTTAATGTCGTTAAAAACCCATATGACTTTCTATGTTCCTCACGCAAAGTTATTGGATGGCTTCAGAAGACTTTGAATAGAATCGTATGTACTACGTTTATGGTCCTTTTTTGCCGTTTTTGGATATTAAAGGAATAGTTCACCCAAAAACCTCTCATCATTTACTCACAATCATGCCATCCCAAATGTGTATGACTTTTTTTGCAGAACACAAATTAAGATTTAAAAAATAATAAATCAGATCTGTGGGTCCATAAAATGGAAGTGAATAGTGACCAAAACTTTGAATCTCAAAAAAGCACATAAAGGCAGCATAAAAGTAATCCATACGACTCCAGTGTTTAAATTCATGTCTTCTGAATTGATCCAATCAATTTTGGGGTTTTGGGTGAGAAGGGACCAAAATATACTTCCTTTTTGCACTCTAAATGTTGACATCATCAGTCTTCTTGGCGATCCTAGCACCATCTAGTGCTCTGCGCATGCGTCAAGCACTAAGAAGTTTAATCAAGAAAACATGATCATGCCTTGAGACTGCACTGACAAGTTGCACAGTATTAAGGAAATTACATTTGATATTTTTCAGTGCCCACTCAAAACTGATTGGATCGCTTCGCAAATAAACCAGATTTATTCAGATTAAGGCACTGATGTTTTATGGATCACTTTTATGCTGCCTTTATGTGCTTTTATGAGCTTCAAAGTTTTGTTCACCATTCACTTCCATTGTATGGCTCTACAGAGCTGAGATATTCTTCTAAAAATTTTGGTTTGTGTTCTGCAGAAGAAAGTAAGCCATTCACATCTGGGATGGCATGAGGGTGAGTAAATGAGAGAATTTAAATTTTTGGTAAAACTATTCATTTAACATGCCGGTCCACATTCACTTTCAATGTATTGGGAAAACAGCATCTGGGACAATCTAATAAAAGAAAATAGAAAATCAAATGGGTTTGTAACTCTATGAGGGTGAGTAAATTATGGCAGATGACACATAACTTAATAAAAACCCTGATTTTGTTTGTTAACAGTGCCAACACTGTGAGAAAGCCTTCATGAACGCCTTGTTCCTGCAAAGTCACATGCAGCGCAGACATCTAATGGAGTTCGACATCAGTGAGTTCACACCATGTGCTGTATCAGTTCACAACATAATGTCTGTCTGTCTGTATTTTACTTGATTTGAGCATTTCACACTTTCCAGAGCTGTTGACAGATAATCAGAAAAAAATTCAGACCATTAAGTTACAAGATGAGATCTACAAACTACAGAAGCAGCTGACACTGGTCACGTCCCAAATGGAGACGCAGCAGAAAGACTACACTGCCAAACAGGTTAGAGAGCACTAAACATTTCTCATGTTAAATATTCTCAGGCCAATAGCAAACTTGTGTATATAAATATATATATGTGTGTGTGTGTGTGTGTGTGTGAAATTTATTGTTTCAAACTCTTTTTCCTCTAGGAAAAAGAGCTCATTCAAAGGCAGGAAGAGTTTAAGAGACAGTTGGAAATCTGGAAGGAAGATGAAAAAATACAGATGAGCAGCAAAATAGATGAAGTGAAGCAAGCGTGTCAGCGGGACATGGATTCTATTCACCAAAGGAATAGAAATCTAGAAAACGTATGCTTTTATTTCATACAAACCTCTTTGGTTTAAATGGAGAGTTCACCCAAAATGTCAGTGTTCACTCACTTTCAAAAACCTGTATGATTTTTCTGTGGAACCAATAGCTGATATATTTAGCCTAATACAACTTAAAGGGATAGTTCACCCAAAAATTTCAATTCTCTTATCATTTACTCACCCTCATGCCATTCCAGATATGTATGACTTTCTTTCTTCTGCTAAACACAAGCAAAGATTTTTTTAAGAATATTGAAGCTCTCTTAAGTCCATACAATGCAAGTGAATGGTGATTAGCACTTTAAAGCTCCAAAAGCACAGATAATAGTAGTAAAAGCTATCTATACTCCACTGGTTATATTAATGTATTCTAAAGTGATATGATCACTTTGGGTGAGACACAGATCAATTAAGTCCTAAATGATGCGGAGGAAACCAAGTTCTGTTGTGGACTACCAGTCACTACCAGATTGACTGGTAGTAAACAATTATAGTGAAAAGGACTTAAATATTTATCTGTTTTTCACCCAAAGTGATCGTATCCCTTTAGAAGACATTCATTTTAAACACTGGAGTCATATGGATTGCTTTGACTATGATTGTTAGTGGTTTTTGGAGCTTTAAAGTGCTAATCATCATCCACTTGCATTGTATGGACCTACAGAGCTGAAATTTTCTTCTAAAAACCTTTGCTCTCAAATCTCATTTGCACTTGCATACATACAAAAATGGTGCGTGAAGACTAAAACTTTTTAATGTGTTTTATGGATAAAAGAACATTAGCATCGGAATGACAAGAGGATTAGTAAATAAAGACAGAATGTTTGGGGATGATTTTTCCTATATACATTTTTATGCAAAAAAATGTATGTGAGATGATACTGAAATGGCTTTTGTATGGTACTTTTTTGCTTCAGGAATTGCTGAAATTGAAGCAGATAAATATTCAGGAGATTATGCAGCCAGTACAGACACAACCCAGCGCACCAGCAAGCAGTGAACACTGGCAGGAAGTTGTTAAACTTCAACAAAAACTCCACAAACAAGTAAGACATACAACAGTTAAAGACAGTCCAATACATACACCCAGGGTGTATGTATTGGACTGTGTGTTAGTCTATCTATGTATACTATGTCAATAGTATACATAGATATTCATACATAACATTTACATATATATTTTTTTTACAGTTTGATAGACACAGAAACGTATAATATTATGGTATTGGCAGCATCTAAAATGTTAACACTTAAGGCCCTGGCACACTCAAGGTAAAGTGTTTCTTCATTCTTAGCTCAGAGCCAAAAAGAAGTTTGAAACAGCTGAGCAACAACATACTGTTTGTGAACATTTAGACACCGGCCACACCACTGTGGGAGGCATTTAGAGGTACATTTAAATATGAGGACAAGACGTCATGTAAAATATCAACTAATATGACATTAATATGACATACAGCACATGAGTGAAGCAGCGGTTCAAACAATAGAGTGAATGGGAACTTAAGAGTATTTCGGTAGACGTCAAACCCATTTGTTATTTGATTGTATTTCTACTTGATCTAAACCTTAATATTAGTTGTGTTTGTGTAACCTAATGAATTCAGGTTGACTGAGAGATGTTAAGTTTCCATAAATTAACCAGTCAATTTAGATGTTACCACAGGAAGCACATATTTTGGTAAATTGTTTTTATTTTTTCTGTGTAGAACCACAAATATTTGTTTAATATTAATGAGATAAAGTTGAAAACCACACCCTTACAACTGAGGTAGTTTCAAAGCTGATGCATTAATGAGGGTTTGTTATTGTACAGGAAGTGAAGTGGGTGGAAAAAATGCAAAAAATGAAGGAAGATCATGACAGTGAAAAAATTCTGGTAAGTATCATAAGCATCATGTAGCTTTTAAATATGAGAATAGCTCATGTCAGTTTTAAACTCTGTCTGGTCTACCAGCTTAAGGAGGAACTGTCCAATCTGCGCTCTGCTGTGTCAGAAGGGAGGGTGGAATCACGGAGGCAGGTGCAGGAGCTGAGTCACAGTCTACAGGAGCAGCAGCAAATTATTGCCTCGCAAAACAAGAAAGTCAGTACTGTAGCCCTGCACAGGAAGAAGCTCCATTGTTCAGGAAACCTGTATAAGTGCAGCCATTCACAGTGTAATCTGGAGTTTGGGCTGAAGGAGTGTACAATCAGGAAATTTGAGCAATTATCTTCGAACTGATTATTCTATAATTACACTTGTTATCTTTTAAATGAGCAAATTTAAAACCATGTGAAATAAGTTTTCAGATTTAAATTGGGCCTAAATGGATAGTTCACCCCAAAATTTAAATTATCTCATCATTTACTCACCCTCATGCCATCCCAGATGTGCACAAATGAAGATTTGTAGAAGAATATCTTAGCTTTGTTGGTCCATACATTGCAAGTGAATGTTGGCCAGAACTTTGAATCTTCAATTATCAAATAAAGGCAGCAGAAAAGTAATCCTTATGAGGTTTAATTAATATCTTCTGAAGTGATATGATAGATTTGGGTTAGAACAGATCAATATTTAAGTCCTTTTTTACTATAAATCTCCACTTTTGACCAGTCTCGGCCAGTAGATGGCAATATGCACTAAGAATGTGAGTCACCAAAAAACAAAAGAAGAAGAATGTGGAAGTGAAAGTGGAGGGTTTTTTTTTTGTGTGTGTAAAAGGAATTAAATAATGATCTGTTTCTCACCCACACCTATCATATTAATTCAGAAAACATGGATTTATGGGTTTTTTAGAGATTCAAAGTTTTGGCCAATATTAACTTGCATTGTATGGTCCTACAGAGCTGAGATACTCTTCTACAAATCTGCATTTGTGTTCTGCAGAAGAAAGAAAGTAATACACATCTGGAATGGCATGAGGACGAGCAAATGATGTGAGAATTTTAATTTTGTCGGTCAACTATCCTTTTAATTTGTTGCTGACCAGAACTTGTTGTTATAACAAGTAACATGTGGGTTTGGTGATTTCACAGATGAAGCAGCTTTCATCAAAGCCACCAACAATAACATTACAACGGGAAGGTATGTAGAGAAAAGCTCTGTTCCACAACTTAGTGAGCTGCCTTGTTATCTACTACCTAGTGCATACACAGGCATCAGTCTTATACTGAAATGTAATAACTGTATATTAGATACATATAATGAGTATATTAGAAAGAACATTTATAGTTTTCATAATTTATTATAATATATATTCCTAAATGTATTTTCATCCATTAATTTTTTGTTTTAGTTGTTGCTGCCCCGACTCCTGAGATTAAATCGAAAGTAGTGATCAGTGGTAAGTCATTTCCACATTACCTAGATCCTGTAAAGTCCATCTCCTTTACAATTTTACCATTACTATTTCTATTTAGCTAGGTTTTATCACGGTTCCTGCATAACATGTTGTTAAAAATATAACATCTCCTAACTAGTGTCAAACCATAAATCACAACTAGCCACCACCATTAACATGCATTGTTTCATGCTTCGTATTATTGTGCTCACATGGTTACCTCACTCACTGTGAAATGACATTGGTTAAAAAAAATAATAATAATTCACTTTGTATAGCATTTTACTCACTGGAAGGGCAGAACTACTTAATACTTGAATCAAAAATATTATTTAACATCACTAAATCAAACTGAATACATCAGGTTACACCAACAAAACTAATTTTAAAGGTTGGATCAGGTAGAAATAGCTCCTTGAGGTAACAATTTCATTACCTCTTTTTACAGCACAGTCCATCCGTAACCCCATTCTCTCTTCTTTGACCTCTTTGCGTTGTTTATTAGACCAGTCCAACTCAGTCCATAAACTGGATCCTATAGTGGAGCTGTCTGAGGAAGATAAAGGTAAAGCGGTAAAAGTGATGGAGTTTAGTGGTCTGTGGCATGCTCGCATCCTACCTGTTCAATCTGCATGTGTCCGTGAGTCAGCAAGATAAGGGCATGGGCTGAAAGAAGTTCATTTTTTAGATTCGTTATATCAAAGCACAGCAGCCTTTGTCTGCTCAATGCGCCAATGTTTGCGCATGCATTTAATCATTGGACAGCTCAGAGTGAGAGGAATGGAAGTTAAATATAGTGTCACAGGAAATAAAATAATTGTTTTGAATGTTTGTCCTTTTCTGCTGCTTCTGGGTTTTTGAAAAACATAAAAACTTCTATAACTGCAGTGTTATTTCCATCTGAAATATTTTTTTAAATGAAAATGATCAATCCTACATTTAAACTACTGTACTATATTCATGAATTTAATGTATGGTTGTACTAAGTAAATAATTTTTTTAAAGAAGTGCATGGATGTATGCATGAAAGTCACACTTGGAAAATGTGTCATTATATTAGGTAACAAAATATCAAAGCAAGCAGCTACTGAAAACAAATGATGCTAAATGATTATTAGAACCAAACTATTGAGCATCTACATCTGAGATGATGTTCGTGAGTAGTGCTCAAATATTGTGCACCACGTGAAGGCTAAAAATAGACGCGCATGTGTGTGCAAACAGCGTCGTCATTCAATAACATGCTGGAGCTGCGCATGCATTTTATATATTTTCTTATTAAACACAGCCTTTTGTGATTCACAGAGCTATCACACGTCTTCAAGTGGCTTTGAATAAAATGCACAAGTCATATTAACAATTTTAACTGTGGTTTAATGGTTCTTTTATGAAATTTTCTGAGCTTGACAGTAACGAACATGACTAACACACAGTATCGGATTTAGATGTGGCTCGTCGGGCCGATACCCGATCCGTCTAAAAGCTTCAGTATCAGAGCCGATTCCGATCCAGGTATTGGATCGGTGCATCCCTATTTCCTAGCAGAGTAACCACAGGTATAGTTCATTATTAACTATGGACATGCTCCACTAACATTTGGCAACCAGAAAGTGTCCAAATACTTTTTGTCTTAATTTTTGATAGTTCCCTGAATCGTCATGGTTACTATTGTAACCTCCGTTCCCCAAGGGAGGGAACGAGAAGTTGTGTCAAAGGAAGTGACACAAGGGGTCTTCTCGGATGCCGAATCGTACCTCTGAACCTGAGAAAAGGCCAATGTCAAGTTGGCAGACAGAATTTGCATGCCCCAACCCGGACATATGGGTATAAAGGGAAGTGGGGCAGCGAGTGCCAGACAGGATTTTGCACTGAGGAGCCGAAAGATGAAGCACGGCCGTTTACAGTCTTAGTGCTGTGGCAGGAGGGACACAACATCTCGTTCCCTCCCTCGGGGAATGGAGGTTACAATAGTAACCATGACGTTCCCCTTCTGTCACTCTCTCGACGTTGTGTCGAAGGAAGTGACACAAGGGGTCCATATAAAAACACCACACACTGACCGTGTTACATGACTTTCGTAACAGGTGCATAGCAGGCTATTGCGTGTTAGAGGCACCTGCACCGAGTGCACGTAGCCCTCCCCGCGTGCCGGGCGCTGAGGTGAGACCAGAGGTAAGGTAGCTGTCCGGCTCGCAAATTTCCTATTCTTTCAGGAGGGGAAGACCCTGCAGAGGCCACACCCTGCCCAGTCCAGGGGGAGGTAATGTGTGGCAAATACACCACGAGGGATGTGAAGCCGGACGTGCGATACGGCGCGGTGGTAGGTCCAGCTTAACGAAGGGGGGACTCTACAGGCATGCTGGCGAGGCAGCGGGGCTGCCTGAGGGAAACGCGGGTCTGCCGACAGGGGAACCGTACCACCGAAAATACATCACAGGGAGTTAGCCTGAAGAGGGAACTATGCCTGTGAAGCCCGACCCCAGTACAGAGTCCTGAGACTCGTACTGGGTCTAGCCGCGAGTTGCTCTTCTGAATTCGTGGGCCAGAAGGCTAGGGAGGAAAAACATCCAGGCAGAAATGCTCAGTGGCTGACCTGGGACAGGAGGCGCACTGGATCACTTTGGTGAAGGGCGCAAGGAGCAAGCAGAACACCCGGTCAATTTTGCCACATTACCAAGGTCTACCGGCTCGGACCTGACAAAACACGGGACGAGACCGACTCAACCCTTAGATTGTAAAATCTGGCAAAGGTATTGGGTTTTGCCCAGCTCGCTGCTCTGCAGATGTCTGCTAGGGAAGTGCCGTGGCTCAGTGCCCACAAGGACGCCACACTTCTAGTAGAGTGTGCTCGGACCTGCAGGGGGGCGGGCATGCCCTGGGTGTCATAGGCTAAGGCAATAGCGTCAACGACCCAGTGGGCTAGCCTCTGTTTGGAGACAGTGTTTCCTTTCAGCCATCTGCCAAAGCAGACAAAGAGCTGCTCAAAACATCTACATAGGTATGCAAGGCACGCACCGGACACAGCAACGAAAGGGCTGGGTCTGCCTCCTCCCGAGGCAGCACTTGCAGGTTCACGACCTGGTCTCTGAAAGGGGTCGTAGGAACCTTGGGCACATAGCCCTGTCGGGGTCTCAGGATAACGTGAGAAAGTGGCGGACCAAACTCCAGGCAAGTGTCACTGACAAAGAACGCTTTCAGGTCTCCAACCCTCTTGATTGAGGCTAACGCGATCAGGAGGGCCGTCTTTAGGGAGAGGACCTTGAGCTCGACTGAATCAAGCGGCACAAATGGGTGTCTCTGAAGGCCCGAGACCACCACTGAGAGATCCCAAGAGGGAAACAGGCTAGGCCGGGGAGGATTCAGTCTCCGGGCGCTTTTCAGGAACCTGATAATCAAGTCGTGCTTACCAAGGAAATTGCCATCTACTGCGTTGTGGTGGGCTGTGATTGCAGCTACATACACCTTCAAGGTGGAGGGGGACAGCCTCCCCTCCAGCCTCTCCTACAGGAATAGAAGCACTGACAGAACTGCGCATCTCTGTGGGTCTTCGGCTCGGGAAGAACACCAGTTCACGAACAAGCGCCACTTTAGGATGTAAAGTTGCCTGGTCGAGGGAGCTCTGGCTTGATTGATCATGTCTACGACAGTAGGTGGTAGATCCACTAGATCTTCCGCATCCCGTCCAGGGGCCAGACGTGGAGGTTCCAGAGGTCTGGGCGCGGATGCCAGAGGGTGCCCCGTCCCTGAAGAAGTTCCTTCCCCAGGGGAATTTTGTAGGGAGGGGCTGTCTCGAGGAGCGTGAGATCCGAGAACCAGGTGCGGGTGGGCCAGTAGGGGGCCACCAAGGTGACCTGTTCCTCGTCATCCTTGATCTTGCACAGCACCGATGCAAGAAGTCTCACTGGGGGAAATGCATACTTGCACAGCCCCCGGGGCCAGCTGTATGCCAGTGCGTCTGTCCCGAGGGGGGCACCCATCAGGGAATACCAGAGCGGGCAGTGGGAGTTGTCTTGGGAGGCAAAGAGGTCTACCTGTGCCTTGCTGAATCGGTCCCAAATGAGCTGGACCACCTGGGGGTGGAGCCTCCACTCTCCGCTGGGCGAAACCTGTCCGCCATCGTGTTGCGGTTGCCAGGGATGTGAGTGGCGAGCAGCGACATGAGTCGCGGCTGACTCCAAAGGACTTGGCGATTTATGTACACTACCATCGCGGTGCTGTCTGAACGGATCAGAATGTGCTTGCCTCAGATTAGTGGAAGAAACCTCCGTAGGGGTTGTGAATGGTACCGGGGGGGGGGGGGGCGTGGCTGTGAGCGGCGCAGAGGTACCAGTCGTCAAGCCACGAAGGCTGTGGGGAGGAGGGAGGGTTCCAGTCCAAGCCCATGCTCACGGCAGCCCGCGATTGCAACGTTGCCATGGTCATGCTCTCGCAGTGAGAACATGAACCATCCACGAACGCCACCTCAGTGTGATCGCTATCCAGGCACACGAGGCAGCATCTGTGGCCGTCGTTCTTGGAGAGAAATCGCCCGCATCCAGGAACAACACAGGGGCGGAAAGGCATCTTGAAAAAGACGTGTCCTGAAAAGGACATTCAATGCCGCTGTGGATTGCTCTTTTTGTGAGTGGAAAACTCAGACTCTTTTAGAAAAAATATAGGTCTTTTAGGAGGAGAACACTCTTTTAAACAGGAAGAAGCACTGTCGAAGCGCCCAAGGGCGTGAACTGCACAGCGTGCAGAGAGAGAAATGCCAATTGGAAATGCGCTGTGCGGATCCAACAGACACGCTTCTCGTTGGTAGAGGTGAGTGGATCAGGAGTGAGATTCAGCTGCTTGTTGCACAACCATTCGGCTCCGAAGAAAAATTCTGACTGGCATTCGCTGCCCCGCTTCCCTTTATACCCATATATCCGGGGCGGGGCATGACTTGACATTGGCCTTTTCTCAGGTTCAGAGGCACGATTCGGCGTCCGAGAAGACCCCTTGTGTCACTTCCTTCGACACAACATCGAGAGAGTGACAGAAGGGGAACCATTGTTTTACTAAATAAAACATAAGTTTTGTTTTAGTAAAATAAACACACGCTTTACTTCATTCATCTTGGATATATGGTTTAACGACAATAAAAACCACTTGACTTGATATTTTGCTTGAAAAGTGTGTTTTGTGATCTTTCTGTACAATAAATGCCACTTGGTTTGACATTTTGTTATCTAATGCAATGACAACCGTTTCTTTTAAAAGTGTCCAAATACTTTTGGGGGCCACTGTATATTTTGGTAACACACTGAGTTGCTTTGTTATTTATTTAAATAAATTATAATTTGTATTTAACTTTTAGTCTCTAGATTGCAGTTTTTATAAGTCCATTATAAGAGGTGTATTATAGTAAAATAATTCATATTAATGATTATTATAGTCTGTTATTAGTCTGTTTTTTTTAGTATTTAGTTTATTTTCAGTTGTTACAGTTGATAGTAAATGTCTTTTGATAAGAATTGTATACATTGAAGTTTGAATTTTTTTTTTTTTTTGCCCTCCGAAAATGCTGCAACTGTAGAGTAATACTTTATTCCATCATTCTTGGTGTTCCCAAGCAACAAGAAGGATAATTGCCAGTTACCATGATGTGTCTGACATTCATCTTATGTTTCAGATTCTTCTAGCTTCTCTGAAAGTCATTCAGAGAGACATTCATGGAAACATGAGGTGGAGGAGCTGTTGAAGAACCCAGGTTTGAAAAGAGACATGCATCTGGCAGCTCAGCAGAACCTTGATGATAGACTTCTGAGCTTGGGTGTCAAGGTAGAGTGTGTAAAACCACAGGCTCTTCTCAATAAACATACGTTCATTTTACAGTTGCACTGTAGTGTATGCATGACACTGCTTAACCTCCATGTATCTGTGATGTTCAGGGACTCAGTGGTCTCTCTAATGGGGTGTATAAGAACGTCATGTCTCAGATAAACACTGACCGTCAGAAAAGACAGGAAGAGGATCCAGTGTATCGGAGGGCTCAGAAAGACATTAACTGTAAAATGGAACAGAGAGTGAAGGAGAGGAACACAGAGCACCCAGCCAAACCCAAACATGATCAAGGTCAGGATTTATCTGTACAGTTTCAAGGTTGAGAATATGAAAATTAATATCATAAATAAATTATATCCATTCCCAACCAGATATGACATACTAAGAAATGCCAGAGCACTGCTTGCAAATTACGCTATAGCTCTGTTCCAAAAATAAGAAAGCTCTCCATATTTATGCATCATTGGTTCTTTAGATGTGAAGGTTGTTCTGAACAGTTGGCAATAAAATTATGCTGCTTAATGGTCTGTTAACACTGAATGCGTTATTGTGTCTGTCTGTTGTGTTTTTTTTATTTGTTTTTCTATGTGAACATGTGATAGATGGACATTTTTGACCGTTGCACTGTGTTTTACTGTTTTTATGTTTAATAGCATTCTGTCTCATGCTAGAGTGCCATGTCTTTGGACAGTGTGTCAATGTAAAAGAACTTAAACTCCTAAAAATGTCTTATGAGAAACTTCTTTTCTTTTCTATTTGTTGTGGTGCTTTTAGATTTTTAGCAAAATAATGTGTTTGGTAGCGCTAGTTCTATTTAATTAAAGTTAAAGGGATAGCACACCCAAAAAAATGTATTCTCTCATCATTTACTCAACTTCATGCCATCCCAGATGTGTGACTTTCTTTCTTCTGCTAAACACAAATGAAGATTTTTAGAAGAATATTTCAGCTCTGTAGGACCATACAATGTTAGTGAAACTCCAAATATCACATAAAGGATTATTATGGATTACTTTTGTTACCTTTATGTGATATTTGGTGTTACAAAGATCTGATCACCATTCTCTTGGTTTGTATGGACCTACAGAGTTTAGATATTGTTTTCTACAAATCTTCAATTACAGCCATACACATCTAGGATGGCATATTTTTTGGTGAACTATCCCTTTAACTTTTTCACCCAATATTTCTGTGTGGCTCTTTAATCTTTTTGTGTTTATTAGAGTATAACGTTTTTTAGCTTAGCAACATGGTGAAATGTTGAATCAACTGTGTGTGTTAGTTGAGTCTCTTGTGCACATTTTTATGGAGTTTTAAAGGGATTTTACCCAAAAATTAAAATCCTCTCATCATTTACTCGCCCTCATGCCATCCCAGATGTGTATGTCTTTCTTTCTTCTGAAGAACACAAACAAGATTTTTAGAAGAATATCTCGGCTCTGTTGGTCACGTCAATGCAAGTTTCCCAATAAGGATACAATAAATCCATACAACTCCGGTGGTTTAATCCATGTCTTCAGAAGCAAAATGATTGGTGTGGGTGAAAAACAGATCAATATGTAAGTAATTTTTTACCATAAATCTCCACTTTCACATTCTTCTTTTCATTTTTGGTGACTCGCATTCTTCGTGCATGTTGCCACCTACTGGGCAGGGAGGAGAACTTTTTGTAAAACAATTACTTAAATAGTGATCTGTTTTTCACCAACACCTATCATATGGCTTCTGAAGACATGGATTAAGCCACTGGAGTTGTATGGATTACTTTTATGCTGTCTTTATGTCCTTTTTGGAGCTTCACGGTTCTAGCCACCATTCACTTGTATTGAGTGGACCAGCAGAGCTGAGATATTCTTCTAAAAATCTTTGTGTTCTGGAGAAGAAAGAAAGTCACACATCTGGGATGGCATGAGCCACAGCCCATACAGAGGGTGCTAATTCAGGTCAATTTAGGATTTTGCCTAAGAATGTAGCTGTAGATAGCAGAAATCAAGGCAGCTCACAAGGGTTTGGAACAAAGCTTAAGTGTCTCTTTTTTCTCATTGTCTTGCAGTGATTCAGTCCAGACCCAGATCCAGCAGTTTTCCTTCTACAGCTACTTGTGTGGCATCAGGCCCTGCACCCAAACAGCAGTACACACCACAACCAGCTCCACGCAACAGAACCAGCACCCTGCCCAAGACCTCCACACCACTACAGCATAACAAGTATGGACAAAACTGTACTGTGGATCTGGTGTGCTTGAAAAGGGTTGTTTTTAATTCAGATAAATCACTTAAAGGTGCACTCAGTACTTTTTCCCCCATTAAAAAAATTTTTTACTCCTAAAGAAATTAATTGCAATTTTGAAACATATGTATAAAATGATGAGCACTCACATGAGATGAGGACTCTAGTCAAATCAGTAACCTTATAAAAGCTGTTTTATTCTACATGGGTCAGGGGCGCCTTCATGTGGGCTGCCAATTTAGAATCACATGACCAGCTGAATACTACTCGCTTAATCTCAGTAACTGTCCTGTTATTGGACACTTTCACTCTTGGATTAAATTAATCATGAATGATTGTGAATAGTGAATTTCTACAATGGCATCTGTAACTAAAAACTATTGATTTTGAATTATGCTGCATCTAAACCAATATCTGTCACTGTATGTCCAAGATGACATGAGCAAAAAGTTACTGAGTGCACCTTTAAAGACAACATGAAAATCAAATGAACCTTATTTACATTTTGTTAAACATTCCTAGACTTGAACATGTGTCAGTACATATTTTTCTAAAGAAAATAAAAAAACTAATTACAAAATTCATTACATTTTATTGAAGCCCTAAAATTCAAGTTTATTTCCAAGTTAATATGAATTACTTTTTGAACCCCACTGTACATGTTCTTGCCTTAAAGAAGCTGTTAAAGTTGTTTAAATCAAAGTTTTGATGATCGTTTTAGGCTATAAGTGTTTATGGCATTATGTCTGCATAGCAACAAAGTTGACATTTGCACCGAAAAGGTTATTTAGCTATTTTATCACTTAAATCATGTTAACACGCATATTGTTTATGTCTTGTGGCTATACTTTTGAAACAGAGTATTTTAATGTTTTCGGATATGCCCCATTTACTTCCATTCTAAGTGCTTCACTGTAACCCATATTTTTGCTTTTTTAAAGAAAAGGAGGAACAGGTCAAAGTTATTACCAAACGCTGTCGATGGAGCTTATTTTGTATTGAACCTGGAATATTCCTTTAATGTTGTGCCCCTGTTTCAGAACCCCTCCATTTAGCTCTGATGAAGAATCATCTGAGGAGGAGGAGGAGTCTGAGGAAGAGGCTCTTCAAATGCAGAAGAAGCCTGCCCTGGTCAACAGCACCCCAGTCAAAGCCCCTAAATCACATCAGTGCTCGGCCCCTCTCACTTCTGCTGTGCGCTCTGCAGCTCCTGTGATCAGCTCGAACAGAACACACGTGACTACTCTGAGCGAGAGTGACAGTGAGTGGACCGATGGCAGCGAGATGGAGGAGATTAACCTCTCACAACTGCACAAACACGCAGACCAGAATGGAAATGTTAAGATAACACACAGTAAGTCTCTGATCTGACTAGTGTCATTGTGTTGCTGAAACCTGCTTTTGGAATTTAAAAGTTAAATGTGTAATTCTGTGCCACTAGCAGCAGCAAACGGAATTACAAATATTAAGACTGTTTTCAAACAGGCTTCCCAAACACTCCCCGTTTCTGCTAGTGCTCAGACAGGTAACCCCTCCCCAAACTTGCTTTGACGAGTTGACCGTGGTGCCACGTCACACAGCTTTTTTTTTTCAGCGTCTCATTTAAGAGAACTGTGATTTGAAAATGCTGTGTTAAGTAAAAAAAAAAAAACGTAATAAAAAATGCGATTCATTCCCTTCATTGCGCTGTGTCACACCTGTGTTTTAACACAAGAATGTGTTTGTTTGGTGAGAAATAGCCCATTATAGACTGTACACATTAAACTGGATTAGGATAATTTTCTCCCCAATTTGGCTAGCCGATTCCCAATGCACTCTAGATCCTCGTGGTGGCGTAGTGACTCGCCTCAATCCGGGTGGTGGAGGAAGAATGTCAGTTGCCTCCACATCTGAGACGTCACATGGCTTGTTGAGCACGTTACTGCGTAGACCTTGCGCGTGTGGAGGCTATTCATACCTCATATACTTGCGCTATTCATCCACGCACAACTCAACGCGTGCTCCACCGAGAACGAGAATCACATCATAGCGACCATGAGGAGGTTAACCCAATGTGACTCTACCCACCCTAGAAACCTGGCCAATTGGTTGCTTAGGAAGCCTGACTGGAGTCACTCAGCACACCCTGGATTCGAACTTGCGACTCCAGGTGTGGTAGTCAGCGTCTTTACTTGCTGAGCTACCTAGGCCCCCTAGGAGAAAGTATTTTATCATCAGGACAAAAAAGTAATTTTATTTTTGATTTTTGAAAATACAAACTTATTGACTTAATTGTAGTGATTTTGCTTCACTATATATGTCACTATATATATTCACTATCATGAGAGCATACAACATTTCTGTAAAAAGCAAATCAGCCATTGTATGTGTATTTTTTGCAGGTGATGTTAAAGCTCTTGGCAAAAGTCTGGAAAAACTGCTGGCGATGCGAGGCCCAAAGAAACCAGCAGGGGGCGTTAATACATTCCTTGAAAAACCAACAGTTGTCAAGAATACAAAGCAAGATGTAAAGAAAGAGGTAAAGAGTATGAGTTGAAAACATCAAGATCTTTCAAATGTAGTGGAAAATAGCAACACTTACATTTCTTAATTATATTTATTTTAATATATTTAAAACGTTAATCTGGATGACAATTAACTATGACAAGTCAAGGAAAATACAATACTCACATTTATTAAATATAAAGTTTTAATGAGCAGACTGTAATTAACTAAAGACAGCTAATCTCACTGATTACACAGACTCAGGTATGAAAATTGGTGATGTGTTCAAACTGTTTCTCAGTAGTGATGTCATCATAGTCAATTGATGTCAGTTTTCAGGATGATTAATATTTTTATAGATTGACATTAAAGTTATCTGTTTAAATACATTTAAATATGTATATTTAATAAATGTGAGTATTGTATTTTCCTTGACTTGTCATAGTTAATTGTCATCCAGATTAACGGTTTAAATATATTAAAATAAATATAAATAAGAAATGTAAGTGTTGCTATTTTCCACTACATTTGAAAGTCGATTGTCATTCAAATTAACACAACTATACATTTATACAACTATACATTTTAATAAATATACTTAGTGTGAGTATTTCCTTGATTTTTCATTGTTGATTGCAATTCATATTAATTACATAAATACATACACACAAGTAAATATACAGGTTCTTAATAATGGCAAGTAGAGGTATTTTCCTCTCAGTCTATTTTATTTTAGTCTGTTTATCCTTTATTTTCTTCATTGATATTTAATGTAATGTTTAATTACCATTCATTTATTATATTTCTTTTATTACAATAATAATTATGTTTGTAGAAAATATACACTGAAAAAAATGTTAATCTAAAAACAAGTTTCATGTTGCTGTAAATGTCAAATATTAACATGCAGTCTCAGTACAGAACGAATGCGATATGATATCCAAGGTGCAAGCCGCATCATGCATTTTAGCTTGATTACTAGATGATTACTGAACTCGACAATCATGATTAATAAAATAAATTATTAGCGAAAGTTAATCAATTACATTTACATTTATTCATTTGCCAAACGCTTTTATCCAAAGTGACTTACAAAAGAGGAAAACATAAGCGAATCATCTTAAGGAGACAGTGGTAGGAAAAGTGCCATAGTAAAAAGTTTCACTAGCATCAGAATAGTATTCAAAACAGATTAAAGTGCAAAAAGAATTATTATTTTTTTATATATATTTTTTGGGACTGGTTAAATGCTCATGGAAAAGATGTGTTTTTAGGCTTTTTTTTTTTGAAGACAGAGAGTGAGTCAACTTCACGGATGGAGTTGGAAAGGTCATTCCAACAATGTGAAAAGTGTATTGGTGCCTCTTTGTGTTGGTACAACAAGGCGATGTTCCTTAGCCGACCACAGGCTAAGGTGGGCGTGTGGCTCTGCAGAAATTATTTTAGGTATGCTGGAGCAGACACAGTGACTGTTTTGTATGCCAGCATCAGTGAGAGTTACAGTAGTCCAGTCTAGTTATGACAAGTGACTGAACAAGCAGTTTTGTGGCATGTTCAGAGAGGAAGGGTCTTATCTTCCTGATATTGAATGTAAATCTACATGATCTTAAGGTCTTTGAGATGTGAAATTTAGCTTGTTATCGATGGTACCACTAGATTTCTGACAGTTTTGGAAGGCGATACTGTAGTTGTACCCAGCTGCACGGTGATGTGTTCAACAGCAGGGTTGGCTGGAAAGAAAAGGAGATCAGTCTTGGCTGGGTTAGGTTGCAGGTGGTGTTCCTTCATCCAAGCCGAGATGTCTGCCAGGCAGGCAGTGATTCGAGCAGTCACTGTGGTGTTGTTGGGCTGGAAAGACAAGTAGAGTTGTGTGTCATCACCATAGCAGTGGTAAGAGAAACCATGTGACTGAATGATGGGTGATGTTGTGTATATATAGAAGAGAAGTGGCCCAAGCACTGATCCCTGAGGTACCCTAGTAAGTAACTGATGTGGCTTGGATACCTCACCTCTCCAGGCTACCTTGAAGGACCTACCTGAGAGATAGGAATTAAACCAGTCAAGCACAGTTCCTGTGATGCCCAGTGAGGAGAGGGTTTAGAGTAGGATCTGATTTATGACTGTGTCAAGGGCTGCAGAAAGGTCTAGCTGAATCAGGACGGATGATCTGGATTCAGCTTTCACCTGTCTCAGCGTCTCAGTGACAGACAGCAGGGCAGTCTCGGTGTAGTGTCCACTTTTGAAGCCTGACTGATTGTCATCCAGCAGCTTGTTCTGTGAGAGATATTCAGAGATTTGATTGAAAACTGCACTTTCAAGTGTTTTTGCTATGAATGGGACAAGAGAAACTGGTCTGTAGTGTTCTATTTGTGTGGGGTTAAGTGCGTGTTTCAGCATGGTTACTCTAGCCTGCTTAAATGTAGTGGTAAAAGTGCCTGTAAGTAGAGACGTGTTAGTTCCCCGTCTGTCGCTCACTTCGACGTTGTGTAGAAGAAGCTACACTAGGGGTCTCTTGAGCGCCGAATATACCTCTGATCTATGAAAAAAGGCCAATGAGAAGTTGGCAGACAGAATTTGCATGTCCCGCCCCCAGACATACGGGTATAAAGGATGGGAAATACGTCTGTTTCATTCAGAAATTTTCTTTGGAGCCGATGGTCGTGTATGCAGCGAGCTGTGAGTCTCACACACCTGTTCCTCTTATCTCTGGTGATCTGCTATTGGATCCATCACTTCAGCGGCTTTCTCCTTCTCTGCATGGCAGTGCAGTTTGCCACTGGGCGCTTCGACAGTGCAAATTAAAAGAGTGATTTTCTCTAAAAGAGTATTTTCCTCTAAAAGAGCAATACACAGCAGCCTTGAACGTCCTTTATAGGACGCATCTTTATAAAGATGCCTTTCCGTCCCTGTGTAGTTCCTGGATGCGGTAGAGTGCTCTCCGCTTTAGACGGCCACAGGCGCTGTCTCGTGTGTCTGGGCTGCGATCACATCGAGGCAGCGTATGTGGATGGTTCATGTTCTCACTGCGAGAACATGACCATGGCAATGTTGCGGTCGTGGCTCTCCTTCAACCGAAGGAACACCACTCCAGCCGGATGACTCGTCTGGGCTGCCGCCTTCGGGCTAGCACGCCCAGGCTGAGGCTGATGCCCAGATGTCCGACATGCCACCACGAGCGTGGAGCTGGACTGGACGCCTCCATCCTCCCCACAGCCATCGCGGCTGGCTGATTGGTTCCTTGGGTCTGCGCACCACTCACAGCCCCCCCCCCCACACCCACCCCACCTGTCAGTCCGATGTTCACGAAGGACGTCAGACAGCCAGGGGCTGGGTGGTGTAGTATGTGCTGGCCTAGAGAAGAGAGGACAGATGTTGTCTAGACAGGTTGTTAAAGTAGAGCTTAGTGGCAGTGTTTACATCAAGCATGGAAAATACATTTATTGTGGAAAGGCGAGAGGGTGAAAGAGAACTGAAGTTACTGCGAAAGGAAACCAAAGGTGGAGTCTAGAGATGCACCGATCGACCGGCCAGGGACCGGAATCAGCCGGTTTTCCGTATGCTCGGCCCGGACCCGTGACCGGCCGGTCAGTCTCACGTCTTTCCGATTCCGAGCCGGTCCGTTTTGTTGCCAGCAGCGCAGGCAATAACGTCACAGCCGCATGGAAACATGACATTGGCGTGGAAGATCTTCACTGTGAGTGAAAAATACATAGAAGTTTGCAATTTGTAATATTTGTAAGGATAAAGTAAACTGTGGGATGGCAGAGGCAGGCTAAATACATATAAATTGTGCAGTTGTGATTTAATGTGCTGAGTAACGTAATTTTTCCCACCGTGTCCGATATTAAAATCAGTGCAACACACTTTGCAAAAGGCATGGGTATTGTTGATATGCCTTCGGGATATGAAATTAAATGCTTTCATCCAGCTGTTGTTAAATTTACGTGTGTGTGTGTGTATATATATATATATATATATATATATATATATATATATATATATATATATATATATATATATTTATTTATTTTTTCCGCCAGAGCACCAGCTGAGTCTCCTCCCATGAATGCTTGATTCAACTTCTCGCGTCTAATGCCTGCGCAGATTTCAACATAGCAGCTGGGTTTCGGTTGCCAGGTTGAGGTCGCAAATTATTAGAAATGTGTATGGTGCGTCGATTGTGTGAGTTGGATGCGTTTCATCTGGCAACTGGATAACCTTGGAATAATATATATTGATGTGATTATTCATATAACGGGCCATACGAATTCCAAATTGGAGTTTCCTGGGAGAAATAACAAAATGGGAGGGGGATGGGAGATGGGTGTGAAATACGGGAGACTCCCGGGAAAAACGGGGGTGAGTGACGACAGGTATGGTTACAAGTCGATCCCGAAGCAGCAATCAGTTTTACCTCTGATATTTGGTATCTAACGTAAGCTTAATGTCAATGTTGAGCGTATTGGACACCAGTTTTGTTCATAGGCTTGTAATATTTGGAATTGTTTTGTTAGACAAGTAAAAAATAGAAAAAGGTCCATTCATAAAAATAGTGGGAAATGACGTCTGTTTTGTTATATAAAGCAACTCATTTGCAGTTAATTGAATTTCTACCTCTTTCCAGTCACAGAGCACTTTATATATCAGAAGTCAAAGAAGATCGTGTAACTTTATTTGGGGGAAATTGTAATGTTTAATAATTTATTTTATTATGAAAATTAATTTTTGCATTGAAGAAAGGTAGATTTTGTTTGTATATGTGGTCAATAGTTCTTAGAAAGAAAATCGGAATCGGAAAAAATTGATATCGGCAGGTCACACTTAGAAAAAAATCGGAAATCGGAATCGGCCAAGAAGATTGCAATCGGTGCATCTCTAGTGGAGTCTGTTTTAATGTAGATGGGAGAGACATGTTGAATTGAACAAAGTAGTGATCAGAGACATGTAAATGTGTAACAAGGATATTTGAGTTGGTACAGTTACGTGTAAAAATTAGGTCCAGCTGGTTACCCAATCTGTAATTTGCAGTGGTGTGTAGTATTTCCAAGTCAAATGAGGCCAGAAGAGTATTCAGTTCAGTGGCCTTGGGCTTGTGTTGGTGTATGTTGAAATAGCCAAGAACCATAAGTGGCCTACCATCCTCTGGCAAGGAGGACATCAGGACATTCAACTCCTCAAGGAAGTTTGTCAGCTGATCTGTAGAGCGATAGATGACAACAACGTGTATTTTTGTGGGTTGCATTGTAGTTATGGCATGGAATTCAAAAGAAGTATTGTTACATAGTGTAGACTGTAGTGAAAAAGTCCAGTCGTTATGAATGAGCAAACCTGTTCCCCCACCCCTACCGGTATGTCGAGGGGTGTGAGAGAAGGAGAAGTTTTTGGAGAGAGCAGCAGGTGTTGCTGTATTCTCTGGACATATCCATGTCTCCATAAGTGTCAGGATGCTGAGGGTGGACTGTGTGGCAAAGGCTGGAATGAAGTCAGCTTTGTTCACAGCAGACTGGCAGTTCCATAATCCCACTGAGAACGAGAGCGGAGCAGGTTCTGAAGTGCAAAGTGGCCATAGGTTGTGTGGGTTGTGTTTGGTCTATATCGTGTAAACGGTCTATAAACAGGGATGTGCTCGAAGGCATGTGTTATTCGTGAAGTAGACATGTTAGTATGTAGAAGGAAAATATGTGAAGAGATAAAATTAAAAGATACTTAAGTGTAATGGTGAATGGCAACTTGTCGGTGTCCTTGCTCGCTGGACTCACACAGGAGTCCACCAATTATCGCTTAATCATTATCATCCCTCATTCAGTCACACAGCAGGAATGTCAGCATTCTCAGAACAGCAGCTTGTTTTGAGCTTAGATTGTAAAAATATGCAGATTTCACTTTACTAAAGACCCATTCATTTACTTTGAGCAAACATCTATCTTGCAGTACATAGATGATGATGATGACGATGACTGGGATATCTCCTCTCTGGAGGATGTGCGCGCTATACCCAAACACAGCCGAAGCCCCGCCCCAATCAGCAAGAGCCTGGACAAGAGTCTGGACACCAGCACTAGTGTGTGGGGCTCATCAACGGGCAAAGGGCAGAAACCTGGTACATAATTCTTTGTCTGATTAACTGCATTCAAAGTCATAAAATTCTCACACCTGTGATAGCACGTCAGTTGAATTCTATATTAATGTGTCAAGTTGCTACATTGCTTGGTATATTGCTTGCATTACTTGGCGGAAGAATCTTTTATTCAGATTATTATTAATACACCTAAATATTTATTGAACATTGGTGTCTTTTATCATATTTCTGTTTTTAGCATGTACTTCATTTCACATCGTGCCTAAGAAAACCCCTTAACTGTAGTAAAATTCCTGTAGCACACAGCTTTGAGTGGCTTATTGCTTTAATAATAATAATCAGTTATGAACTATTTAATGTGTAAACTTAGTTCCCTTATGACTCAGTGCACTTGACATTGCGTTGATTAATGCATATGGGGAGTGCCTTCTTACACGACCAAGTTGAAACCTCTCTACAATAATACCGATATTCTAATATTGGCTATGGTGTTTGAGCCCTGCCTGTTTTGGCACGAAGCTGTCCGCTATAAAAGCAGGTGTTCAAACACCATTTCTTCAGAATTTCTTCCTTCAAGACAGTAATCATCTCTTGTCTAGAAGCCCTCTACCCTTTGGCGTCGATATACACAATGATAGGGAGTTGCTCTGCGTCCTTACAAGGGAGGTCAAAGAGCTCAACCCCGAGTGGACTCCCCCAGAGGAACCTGAACAGTCTCGCCTCGATGAATGGTTCCTACAGTCCGGACGCCGTCAAGCGGCCGAGTTCTGCAAATCTGCCCCATTCTTCCTAAAGGTTCATAATGAACGGTTTAAGTCCTGGCACGCGCCCTTCTCAGCACGCTCGCGCAGTGGCGCCATCCTCTCTAATGTGGATCACTGGGAAGAGAATGGTTATGCCCAACAACCCACCTGTGGAGGAGGTGTTAGAGTGGTACACCTCTGCCGATCGAGTAACAGGGCATGGAAATCACGCCCCATACTTCCTTCCAAGCCATGTCGACTAACTTCCGCACTGGCTGGAAAAGCTTACTCAGCGGCAGTACAAGTTGGATTAGCGCTCCATGCAGTGGCGGTGCTCCAGGTATTTCAAGCCAAGCTCCTCAAGCAAATGGATGAGCAATGCTTCGATTCAGAGGCATCCAAGGAGCTCTGCACTGCTACAGACTTAGCGCTGCATGCCACGAAGTCACTGCGTAGGCCATGGCAAGTCCATGTAGTTCTGGATTGACAAGTATGGCTGACCCTCACAGAAATGAGTGATAAGGAAAATGCCACTCGTGACTCGACACGCCCGGTCCTATATCAGGCTAATTAAGCCACAGAGAGGGATAAAGGCCGATTGCAGAGGGCGGTGCGGCCGCGAGGGGAGAAGGGGCTCCTAGCCGACCGCCTGGAGCGGTCAGGGCCGCTGCCAGGGGCAGAGGATGCCCCTACCAGCCGCTGAAACGCGGAGGGGTTGGAGACCGCCGTCCGCGAGCGGGGAGGGGATCGCGACCGACCGCCTGGAGCGGGAGAACCGCTGCCACGGGCGGGGGAGTCCCCTTCGGCTCCCCGAGAACACGGCAGGGCGTTCCGTCCGCCTGGGGCTGGAGTTTGACATTAAACCTTTTTATTTTTTTTTATCTCTCTCTCCTCTCTCTCTCGCTGCCGCTCTGCGTTGGCCTTTTCCCTCTCCTTTTTAAATTGTAGTGGTTTTGTGGGGGACTGTTGCAAGAGTACCCCCTCCCCCCACATTTTAATTGTTCTTTGTTTCCCTCCCCTTGCCCCCTCCCTCGTCCAGGTTGATGGGGATGACCCGCCGGCAGACCGTGCAGGAGCGTAGGCCATGTCCTGAACGGAGCATGCTAAACATGCCAGAACTGACGCATTCAGTCATGAACACCATTTTACAGGCCAGAGCACCGTCCACGAGATGCCTCTATGCCCTTAAATGGAATGTGTTCACTGATTGGTGTCTCTCACGTGGCAAAGAACCAATGAGCTGCCCCATACATGAAATTCTCATATTTATTCAAGAGCGATTAGATGCAGGACTCACTCCGTCAATGCTCAAAGTGCATGTGGCAATATATCTGGTTATCACAGACATGAAGCCGGCACCACTATAGGCAAGCATGATTTAATCAGAAAGTTCCTTGAGCAAGATGATTAAACCCACCTCGGCCGGCTACAGTCCCGACTTGGGACTTAACTTTAGTCCTAAAAGCTCTTGCAGGGCCCCATTTTGAGCCTTTGGATTTGCGCATGCTCTCCGTTAAGACTGCACTACTACTGGCTCTGGCTTCAGTAAAAAGGGTTGTGACCTGCATGCACTATCAATCAACAATTCATGTCTGAAGTTTGGCCCTGGTCTTTCAAAAGCCACTGACAAACCCAGAAAACGCAACGTGCCTAAGGTCCTAACCACACCCTTCAGAGCGCAGGTGGTTCTCCTTCAGGCCTTCTTCCCTCCTCCATTTAATTCAGATGAGGAACAATCACTGTATTTGCTATGCCCTGTGTGGGCTCTACACACATACATTGAGCATAACCAACTGTTCAGACTGTCCGATCAGATCTTTGTATGCTATGGAGGATGCACGAAAGGATTGTCCTTCTCCAAGCAAAGACTTTCTCTCTGGATTGTCGATGCAATTGCCCTGGTTTATGAGTCGCAGGTTAAGACTTGCCCAATTGGTGTTAAAGCACACTCAACTAGAGGCATGGCCTCCCTATGGGCATGGACGAATGGTGTGTCCTTACAAGACATATGTTTTGCAGCAGCATGGTCTTCTCAAAACACTTTTGCAAGGTTTTATAACCTAGACGTAATGTATATCTCTTCACAAGTCCTCTCTGTTTAGAGCACTTGCCAGGGCTGGACAGCTTTGTGCCAAAACTAGCAGGGCTCAAACACAATAGCCAATATTAGAATATTGCCGTTATTGTAGAGAGGTTTTAAATAGGTCATGTAAGAAGGTACTCCCCATATGCATTAATCAACCCAATGTCTCGTTACCTTTGTCTCAGAGAACCGAGGTTACGTACCGAACTGAGACGATTGTTTGCATACAAACACTACTCTGCTTTTGTCAATCAATCCATTTATTCTGAAAACCCACCATAATATTATCTAATGCATGACACTATGCCTGAAAACAATGGTCATACAAATCAACAAACAGATACTTTTTTTCTTCTATGGTGTTTTGTATGTTGTTGTTGTTTTTTTTTTATACTATCCAAATGTTATTTTTCATATTTAGGTTTATTTCCCCTGAGATATGACCCAAGAAACAGAAATAGTGTAAAGTGAAGAGTGCATTTCTTAGATCATGTTTATGCAGTGATTCTGATCACATATCTTGGTTTTCTGTTTTCAGTTCTCACAGATGCAGGCACCGGCAGCACTGTCAAGAGCAGTTTAGTGACTGTCAGTGACTGGGATGATTCAGATGAGATCTAATTACTTGGCAAATAAGGGAACAATCTAGCAAAGCAATATCAAAACATCCACAAGCTAATACACCTTATAATTGTAATAGAATATAATTGAAATAATTGTAATATATCATATATCTCAGGCTTAGTCATTATTTAGGGACAGCAGTACAAAAACAGCTTTGATATTGACAGTGTTAAAGGTACTGTATATGAAAAAATGAAGGTACAGGTTTTCTCAACTTTCAGTAGATATTGCACTTTAAAATAATTGCCTCATTTTGTTTTATATATATATATATATATAGTTTATTTATTAAATGTCTCTCTGCATTTAAAATATTCAGTATAGCCTCAAATTGACAAGATTTTTGTCATATGTAAAATATTGATTTATACATGCTTTCATTTTTTTATTTGTCTTTGCCTTTGCAGTCCAGCACCCCATATTATTAATTTTACATTTAGAAAACTGTTAGCGTCTTGGACTGGAGAAGCTCTCTTTAAAGCCTTTTTTTTTTTGGCAGAGCCATGTCAACAAGCGCCTTTTTTCAAATTAATCTTGAGTGAAATAAAGGATACCAAAGAAAACAAAGATTCTTATATACAGCAAATGAAAAAAATTAATAAAAATCCTAAAAAAGTAGATTACTCAAAAAGTTAAATTCTGTCATAATTTACCCATTCTCATGTTGTTTCAAACCCATTTGACATTTTGTCTTATATTTCTTACTATCTGTCTTTTTAATACAATGGCAGTGTATAGTGCCTCACTTTAAAAGGACCCTAAAGTATTATACAAGCAGTAAAGAAGTAAGAAAAATAAATTATGAGATATTTTCTCAAGTAATTTTCTTTCTGAAAATTGTAAATCCAGTATCCACATTGGGACATCTACAACAAAATATAATACAGAAAAATAAATAATAAAAAAAAAAAAAAAAAGTCAAACTTGTGATCAATCGTTTGATGACATCTCATTTCCTTATGGAATATATTTGTGAATATAGCGGACAGTCAAGCAAGTCTTTCAATCCAAAATGTTTTCTTCCACAGTTTATTGTGATAAATGTTAATAAGTGTGTTGATGTGTAGATGTGAAAAGTCTTGTAACTGTTGCTGGTGCAGGGCAAGTGTTTTCTCTTTCCATCGTCAGTGCTGTTCAGAATGTCTGGGCTATTTAGCCGTTTGACATGGCTGAATTGCTCCAAATTGCTTAAAAATAAAAATTATCATCTAGAATTCAAACGAGTCTTATGTGCCGCGATATCGAGGGAAGCCCGATTTAATTGTTTAATCCGCTCTGCGCTATCCTGTCACTGGAGCTTGCACCCGTATTGACAAACTGTAACGTTTGGGTGTCCTAGGAGTCAAGGAGATAGGAGACGCAGGTACTTTAAATCCTTTAATCTTAAATACAGGAGTATAACAGACGCTGGAGTAGAATCAAACATAACAATCCAAACATCACTATACACAATTCAAGGACTGACCCAGACTAACAAAACTAAAGGCAGATTTCTGGGAATTGTAGTGAGGGAGAGAACTTCAAAATAAGAGTCCATGAATCAGGTGCAGACAGAACGTGACACAAACATACAAGTGCAGCTTCAGGCTTTAGTCTCTCCGTGCACATCCGTTTCCCAGATGAGAAGCATATTTACTGCTTATAAAAATATACCCCCCTCTTTAAATGACAGATGATGGAAGGGAAACAGAGAAGAAAGATCCCAGGAGGATGATCGGGGCCGGGGAGGCAGCTTCACGGCAGGGAATGGATCAGGAGGCATGGGAGGCGGCCACAGGACAGGGACTGGTTCAGGAGGCCTGGGAGGCGGCCGCAGGACAGGGACTGGGTCTGGAGGCCAGGGAGGAGGCCACAGGACAGGGACTGGGTCTGGAGGCCAGGGAGGAGGCCACAGGACAGGGTTCGGGTCAGGAGGCCAGGGAGGAGGGGAATGGGCGGAGTCGTGGAGGCGGAGCCATGGAGGACTCTGGGGCGGAGACGTGGAAGGCTCTGGAGACGTGGAAAGCACTGGCTGAAACCGAGGAGAAGGTGCCTTCTTACATCTCTTTCTCTTTCGCCAGCAGGGAGCATGGTTACGTGGACGGTCGAGGCTACGGGCGCTGGCTCTGGGACAGTCGAGGCTACGGGCGCTGGCTCTGGGACAGTCGAGGCTACGGGCGCTGGCTCGCCGACCGTGGCAGGCGCGGGCTCTGGCTCGCCGACCGTGGCCTCTGCTGCTGACTGCAGCAGTGAACCGGCCACTGGGAACAGGATAGGGTGAGCCCCCCCAAAAAAATTATTTAGGGTTGTTGAATGGAGTGGAGTTACCTTGGAGACAGGGGCCCTGGAAGGCTTGGAGACAGGGGCCATGGAAGGCTTGAGGATGTCCACTGTGGGAGGAGATTCTAAGTCCTCATCCTCCACACCCACAGTGAAAGGTGAGCCGCTAAGCTTCAGTGCCATCTCCACAAAGTTGCACAGCATCCAGTGAGGACCCGACAGAGGCATCCGCTCCTTCAGCGCACTATTCAGACCAGCTCTGAAGAAATAGACCAAAGATTGTCCTCATAGTGCACCAAATTAGCAAGATGGAGAAACTCACGCACATGATCCTTGACTGGACGATCTCCTTGTTCAAGGAGGATTCTCACAGCAGGTAAATCCATAGTTTCGGTCAGTCCTTCTGTAACGTTTGGGTGTCCTAGGTGTCAAGGAGATAGGAGACACAGGAGTAGGTACTTTAAATCCTTTAATCTTAAACACAGGAGTTGAACAGACGCTGGAGTAGAACCAAACATAACAATTCAAACAAAACAATTCAAACATCACTATACACAATTCAAGGACTGACCCAGACTAACAAAATTAAAGGATATATATACACTAGGAACCAAACGAGGGAATGACACACAGGTGGGGATAATGAAGGAATGATTATGGCAGTGATTTCTGGGAAATGTAGTGAGGGAGAGAACTTCAAAATAAGAGTCCATGAATCAGGTGCAGACAGAACATGACACAAACATACACGGATAGACCAGAGTGCAATTTCAGGCTTTAGTCTCTCCGTGCACATCCGTTTCCCAGATGAGAAGTATATTTACTGCTTATAAAGCAAAATGAATATCATAAGGTTGCGGACATAACAGAAATGTGTATGGATGTGGCTGGCATTAGAGTGTTAAAATAAAGTTGCACCTTTAAAAATTATACATCGATGTTTACACTTTGATACGATAACATTACATATTTAGCGATTTAATCGCTGCATCAATACAGATCAATGGATCATTACACCCCTAATTTTTATTAACAATAAATACATTTTATGGATACTGATTTAGAACAGAGCATTGAAGTGAAGTTGTAATTTTTTGGGTTTGTCTTTAATTTATACATTGAGACTGGACAGACCTTTGGGGAAATTACTTTTTCTCAGAGAAATATCACATGAACGTATTCCCACATGTGACCAGACACGAACCTCCCCAACCGATGAACACAACTGCACCAAGCTCAAACCTGAGAAGCAAGTCAGCACTTTGATAAACACAATGTCTTATGTGTTATGAAGAGGGCAGACGAGGGAGTAAGGATCCAAATGCAGCTTTATTAGAATTGCAAAAGTAAAGAGAAGTACAAACGCAGGAACAAATGAAACCTCCACGAGGGGAAAATAAATAAATGAACACAAAAAAACAACACGGGGGGTCTTGCAAGGAGGGCATAGGCAGGAACATGGACCAAGGCAGGATTCGGGAACTGAGCATCAAACATAGTACATTAAACAACGACCGACAAAGGACAAGGTGAACATCAGGGCTAAAATACAAAACAAGGGAAAACATAAACCAATGGACAAACAGAACTCAAAACAAGATAACAAGGCACTTAACAGAAACCAATGACGAGGCTAGAACAGAGAGTAAAGTAATTAAACAATAAACCAATGAGGACCGGACACATGGACGAGGAGGGAAGACAGGACATGACAAAACTTCAAAATAAGAGTGCATAAAACAGAAAGCAATACGGAACATAAAAGGTGCCAAAACTCAAAGAGTGCATAAACAAAAGAACAATGTGGAACATAAAGAGTGCCAAAAACTAAAATAAAAAGGTAAACAAACCAAAGACGGTGTGGGTCGTTACAGAGCCCCCCCTTTAAGGAGCGGATCCCAGACGCTCCTAATCAAAGGAGGAGCAAAACGACAACGAAAAACGAGAACGAACAGGCAGATCTAGGGAACACGAGGGGCACAGAGGGACAAGACATGGACAGGAAGACAGAGACAGAACAGGTGGGTGGCCAGAAGACCAAGGAGGCCGGGTAGGTGCCCAGGGGACAACTTGAAGGAGGGGACCGGGTCGGGGGGCATCCATAGAGCAGGGACTGGGTCAGGTGGCCGGGGAGGTGGCCGTAGGGCAGGGATCGGGTCAGGTGGCCAGGGAGGCAGCCCCATGGCAGGGACTGGGTCTGGAGGCCGGGGAAGTGGCCGTAGGGCAGGGATCGGGTCAGGTGGCCAGGGAGGCAGCCCCATGGCAGGGACTGGGTCTGGAAGGAGGCCACAAGACAGGGTCAGAAGGCCTAGGAGGAGGCCACAAGGCAGGGTCAGAAGGCCAGGGAGGAGGCCACAGGACAGGGTCAGAAGGCCTGGGAGGAGGCCACAAGGTAGGGTCAGAAGGCCTGGGAGGAGGCCACAAGGCAGGGTCAGAAGGCCTGGGAGGAGGCCACAAGACAGGGTCAGAAGGCCTAGGAGGAGGCCACAAGACAGGGTCAGAAGGCCTGGGAGGAGGCCACAAGACAGGGTCAGAAGGCCTGGGAGGAGGCCACAAGACAGGGTCAGAAGGCCTGGGAGGAGTCAAGGAGGCCCCCAGGGACGGTGCCATGGTGGGCGGTGACCAAGGAGGCTTGGAAGGTTCTGGGGTTTTAGTAGGCGAAGGCAGAGCCGTGGGAGGCGGCGCAGACAGAGCCATGGAAGGCGGAGCAGACAGAGCCGTGGAAGGCGGAGCAGCTGCAGGCAGAGCCGAGGCAGTCCTCTGAGGCGGAGACCTGGGGGACTCTGGCAGCAGAGGCGCGGAGGGCTCGGGAGACAGGGGTGTGGAAGGCTCGGGTGGCTGAGGCGTGGGAGGCCTTGACCTTGGTCTCGAAGGCTCGAGAGGCAGTGCGCTGGGTGACTCGAGAGGCGGAGCGCTGGGAAGCTCTGGAGGCGGAGCGCTGGGAAGCTCTGGAGGCGGAGCGCTGGGAAGCTCTGGAGGCGGAGCGCTGGGAGGCTCGGGAGGCGGAGCGCTGGGAGGCTCGGGAGGCGGAGCTCTGGGAAGCTCGGGAGGCGGAGCTCTGGGAAGCGGAGCTCTGGGAAGCTCGGGAGGCGGAGCTCTGGGAAGCTCGGGAGGCGGAGCTCTGGGAAGCTCGGGAGGCGGAGCTCTGGGAAGCGGAGCTCTGGGAAGCTCGGGAGGAGGTGCTCTGGGAAGCTCGGGAGGCGGAGCTCTGGAAGGCTCAAGGAGGGCTGGCTCTTGGACGGTCGAGGCTACAGGCGCTGGCTCTGGCTCTTGGACGGTCGAGGCTACAGGCGCTGGCTCTGGCTCTTGGACGGTCGAGGCTACAGGCGCTGGCTCTGGCTCTTGGACGGTCGAGGCTACAGGCGCTGGCTCTGGCTCTTGGACGGTCGAGGCTACAGGCGCTGGCTCTGGCTCTTGGACGGTCGAGGCTACAGGCGCTGGCTCTGGCTCTTGGACGGTCGAGGCTACAGGCGCTGGCTCTGGCTCTTGGACGATCGAGGCTACAGGCGCTGGCTCTGGCTCTTGGATGGTCGAGGCTACAGGCGCTGGCTTTGGCTCTAAGGACGGGGCCATGGAGGACGGAGACTGGTGAGCGGAAGCCCCTCCTCTTCTCCTCCTCTTCCTGGCAGAGGAGGCTGGCAACGCCGGCTCTGGGACGGACGAGGCTGGCAACGCCGGCTCTGGGACGGACGAGGCTGGCAACGCCGGCTCGTTGGCCGTGGCAGGCGTGGGCGTTGGCTCGTTGGCCGTGGCAGGCGTGGGCGTTGGCCGTGGGCGTTGGCTCGTTGGCCGTGGCAGGCGTGGGCGTTGGCTCGTTGGCCATGGCAGGCGTGGGCGTTGGCTCGTTGGCCGTGGCAGGCGTGGGCGTTGGCTCGTTGGCCGTGGCAGGCGTGTGCTCGTTGGCCGTGGCAGGCGTGTGCTCGTTGGCCGTGGCAGGCGTGGGCGTTGGCTCGTTGGCCGTGGCAGGCGTGGGCGTTGGCTCGTTGGCCGTGGCAGGCGTGGGCTTGTTGGCCGTGGCAGGCGTGGGCGTTGGCTCGTTGGCCGTGGCAGGCGGAGGCTGAGGAGCGGAAGCCTTCCCTCTTCTCCTCCTCCTCCTGGCGGACGGGGTTGTCAACGTTGGCCCAGGGACAGACAAGGCTGGGGGCACGTTGGCCGTAGCAGGCGTGGAGGAACGAGTCACGGAAGGCTGGGAGGTGACCTCTGTGGGGGGAGAGATAGCGGCCTCCTCTGCAATGCCCACAGTCAGAGGAGAGCCACAGATCCTCAGGGTCACTTCAAGAAAATCAGAGAGCGTCCAGCCAGGGGTTGCTGGTGGTAGCCGCTCCTTCAATGAAGTGTCAAGATTTGCCCTGAAGAAAACCACCAAGCTGTAATCTGGAAAATCCGAAGAGTTTGCCAGCTCGAGGAACTCAGAGACATGGACCTCTATCGGGCGGTCCTCCTGTTTAAGGCCGAGGAGGAGGAAATTCGCCTGTTGGGCGGTGAGGGCTGCTGGATCCATTGTTGGTCGGTCGTTCTGTTATGAAGAGGGCAGACGAGGGAGTAAGGATCCAAATGCAGCTTTATTAGAATTGCAAAAGTAAAGAGAAGTACAAACGCAGGAAGAAATGAAACCTCCACGAGGGGAAAATAAATAAATGAACACAAGAAAACAACACGGGGGGTCTTGCAAGGAGGGCATAGGCAGGAACATGGACCAAGGCAGGATTCGGGAACTGAGCATCAAACATAGTACATTAAACAACGACCGACAAAGGACAAGGTGAACATCAGGGCTAAAATACAAAACAAGGGAAAACATAAACCAATGGACAAACAGAACTCAAAACAAGATAACAAGGCACTTAACAGAAACCAATGACGAGGCTAGAACAGAGAGTAAAGTAATTAAACAATAAACCAATGAGGACCGGACACATGGACGAGGAGGGAAGACAGGACATGACAAAACTTCAAAATAAGAGTGCATAAAACAGAAAGCAATACGGAACATAAAAGGTGCCAAAACTCAAAGAGTGCATAAACAAAAGAACAATGTGGAACATAAAGAGTGCCAAAAACTAAAATAAAAAGGTAAACAAACCAAAGACGGTGTGGGTCGTTACATTATGTCAGTCACCAATCTGCAGTCTATAGAAATTAAATTAAAGACCTCATAGTTACATACTTCTGTTCTAAGTAATATGGATCCAAAAAGTCTGTGCACTTTATCTCCCCGCATGAGTACACTATCATACCACAGAACCCTGCAAAACAGACAAAACAATACTTCTGTTTTGGTAACACTTTACAATAAGGTTGCATTTGTTAACATTATTTAATGCCATAGTAAACATTAGTTAATATATTAGCTAACGTAAACTAACAATGAACAACACCCTTTCACAGCATTTATTAATCTTGGTTTATGTTAATTTATAGATGTATAATGTGAACTAAAAAGGAACAGCGCCTCTTTACAGTGTTATTTAATGTTAATTTATTCAAAGGCCTATAATAATATATAGTGTATAGACTACCAACACATTTCTCAACATTAAAAGGTGTATATGATGTAATTCATTGTTTATATAATTAATAAATATATATACATGGGTTGTGTCCCCATCTTCTGATTGGCATCGCCAGCAGGAAGTTCTAATGGTTTCACAAAGTTTCTAATATCCTCATCAGTAGACAAAGACGTGGAACTATAGAGATCAAGATGGAATTCTTTAAAAGCAATATTAATGTCAATGGCTGTGGTAAATATTTCACCACCAGCAGATTTCGCTGAGGGAATGGTAGAGATATATATCTATCCAGAAGCTTCCCTGCTTTGTCCCTTGACTCAAAGTATGAATAGCCAAAACTACACCTTCCACGACAAAATAGAATTATATATGTATATCAATCAGGTCAGTTCCCTGAGGACATTAGACATCATTCGGCGCTTCAGCTCTGCCTCTGCACTTTTAATATTCCCTTCCAATTCCACGAGTTCTTGTGCTTTGGATTTTTTGGTGAATGAGGCATACTGTATGATCCGACCCCTAAGGACCGCCTTAAGTGGCTCCCAAGCCACGCTCACAGAGGATACTGAGGACAAGTTTCTCTCCGTATAGACATTGATTTCAGTCTTTAGCGTTTGTTGAAATTCAGGATTTTGCAAAAGGAATACATTAAAGCGCCAACTATATGATTTCTTTTTCTCCATATGTGGCAACACTTCTAAACTCACCAGGGAGTGATCTGTGACTAAAAGGTTTCTAATTGAGCATTCAATAACAGATGAAATGAGGGACTTAGATATATATATTAAAAATATATATTCTAGAGTCAATATTATGGACTAATTTGAAAAAAAATTATAGTCCCTATCAGATGGGTTCAAAAGTCTCCAAATATCTTTAAGACCAAGATTTTTACACATCCTGTGAAGCATCAATGTTGCTCTAGGGGGCTTGCACACTTTTGCTTCACTATGAACAATTCCATCAAAAGATTAAAGTCTCCTCCCAGTATTATATCATGAGGGGTCCCAGCGGCTTGCAACATCCCTTCAAGACCTATAAAAAAGCCATGATCATCAACGTTAGGTGCATAAATATTAGCCAGAATAAGACTTTGTCCCTGAATTTCAGCTAAAACAATAATGACTCTTCCTAATTTATCTTTACTCTGTTTGAGACATTTGAATTGTACAGTAGATGTTTACTTATCAGCATAATGACTCCCCTGCTCTTACTCGAGTGAGCACTATAAAAAAAAATGCCCTCCCCATATCTTTCCAAAATTTTCAGCTTCTTGCGGAGCAAGGTGTGTTTCTTGAAGAAACACTGTATCATATTTCTTACGCTTAAGGAGAGAAATAGCCTTCCTTTTTTTTATGGGGTGCCCCAACATATTCACATTATATGTGGCGAGAGACAATCCACTCATATTAACATTTGACATGTTGACATATTAGAAAAAATAGATAAGTGTGTCAAAAACAAGATTGTAAAGACCATGTGGCAGCAGGGGTGTGGTCAAGCGCTCGTCCGGGGGAGAAAGCGGTAAGGGCGCTTGAACACACCCCCGCTACCACAGACCACTTTCCAACAATGGTGCGATCCCCAGAACAAAAGAAAATGTTCGTATTAACCCCGCGCACGATAGCGCCAACTGGCGTCCATCCCTCCAAACTCAAAAAGTCCATGCAGCCTACGAGAGCCTGCATGCCGTCGGATTACTCAAGTCCAGTGTTTCTATACAAACTTTGTGAGCCAGAACCACACAGCAAAAGACAATCCACAAAACAAGGCGGAACAAACACAAAGAGCATACAGATTCACATCTTAACGGAGAGCATGCGCAAATCAGCAGAGTCCAAAAGTTTAAAGGGGGGGACCTGCGAGAGCATTTAGGACTAAAGTCGGCCAAGGTGGGTTTAATCGTCTTGGTCCTTAAGGAACTTTATGATTAAATCAGTGTAAAGGATTAATGGAAAGGAGGAGGCGAGAACCGGATTGACAATATAAATAATAGTTTAATATAAAACTGAAACAAAAAGACAAACACACAAAGGTGTCGGACAGCTGTCTGTAAATCTCTCTCTCTGTTGCACTGCAGCTTCCAGTCTGCCTTTTTCCCTCTCTGAGGCTTGATTAGCCTGATTAGGGGCCGGGTGTGCGGAATCACAACCCAGCCTCGCCCTCCGCCCTGCCACAATCATGCTTGCCTGTAGAGGCGCCGGCTTCGTGTGCGTGAGATGCAGATATAGATGCCACATGCACTTTGAGCGTTAACGAGTGAGTCCTGCATCTAATCACTCTTGAAGAAATATGATAATTTCATGTATGGGGGAGTTTACTTGGTCTTTGCCATTTGAAAGACACCAATCAGTAAAAACATTCCATTTTAGCGCATAGTGGCATCTCGTGGACGGTGCTCCTGGCCTCTAAAATGGTGTTCATGACTGAATGTGTCAGTTCTGGCACATTTAGCGTGCTCCGTTCAGGGGCCACACATGCCGGTTCCACAGCTATGGCTGGGAATGCCAGATTGTGTCTTGTGCCTGAGAGAGCAGATCCCTCCTCAGCGGTATTTCCCATGGTGAGCTGTCATTTCTGAAAACCATGGCTGGTTGGGCCATTTTGGCACAACTAATAGAATCGTTTCCTTGTCCTCTCAGACTTTGCATAAGACAGAGTGAGTCAGGCATACGCACATTTGCATTGCGCCCACTCCAAGTGGGGCTTGGGTAATCGAGTACCAGAGGGGACAGTGGGTATTCTCCACTGAATAGATCAAAAACTGCTTTGCCGAATATTTCACAAATCCTCAATGCATTTTGAGGATGAAGTCCCGTGAATTCCGCCTTGGCTGTTTATATATGCCACAAATGTCATGTTGTCTGAGCGAACCAGGACATGACAGTTTGCTATTCCTGACTGAGAAGCTTTTAAGGCTAGAAATACAGCTGATAGCCCTAGGCACCGCGTGACAACTTTCCCCAGCGTGACACCTTGCTGATAAAACGCGGGAGCAGTCCATGGTGCTTAAGCAGCTATACAGTGGTGGGATATAGTGATGCGCATGCACCCTTGGCACCAAGCATGTTGTGGCACATGGCGCTTCAGCCGGCACTGAAGAGGTCCTATGTGTAAGATACCTATGACAGATCAAAATCAAGCCACATAAACAAAACACAACACAATCAATCTCTATATACATCACCACTGTTTGCTTAAGACTGATGAACAGAGAAATGTTAAAAGATCTATGGAAAGAAATTTGGTCTGAGAAATTTGGTGGCATGTGTCCTTGGAGGACAGCATCCTTCTGGCTTAGTATCAGAACCCACTGCACTCAGAATGCTTTCTTTTGCACACTACTGGCAACACTACATCATTTTACCTCATAAGCAGTTTATAATTTCCAGAGGTCCATGCAATCTCTGATTGACCCAGACATTTTTAGTTACCCATGACCTGTCCTTTCCCAGGGCTTCATTTTTGATAAGGGAACTAACAGAAAGTGAATGGTTCTTGCCTGTGCAAAACTCAGCTGCAATCAATGTGTAAACCGAAATGCCCCCCAGTGGCCGATGCTGGAAGTAGTGTTGAGGTGAAATGCCAAAAGCGAGTTTTTAGTGGAAAATTAGGTACTACAGTCAACAGGAATGCATATTTTAATAACCCTACTCCCTAAACTAAACACCAACCCCAAACCTTACAATCAGTGGAGTAAAAATGCAATTTTAGAATAGATCGTGCTCACCATTATGTACATTAAATCCATTACTTCTTGGTTTCTACGGGACCAGAACCCACATCTCAGAGAGTGCTTACAAAACACAGGGAAAGGTGAACTAATTGGAAATTATGCAAAAATGTCTGATGGGGGATGCCGCTTGTCATTAATTCGGCAGTTTGGGGTCAGTTTCAGTGCTAATTTGATATTAAGTAATATTGTCCTCATCATTTTGATCCACTATATAAAGGATCTTATAAGGTGCGGTTACACTATGATTTTTGTTCAGCTGCAGAAACAGTGAATGATACTGTTTGTGTATAAACAATGATCAGCAATAACAGTGATTCAGAAAAGGAGACAAAGTAAGTGAAATAGTACTTTATAAACATAAATGATTAGTCAACTGCACAGACAATCCAGATGTTGGTCAGATGAGAGGGGCCACTCCTATATAGGCTATAGCTCAAAAAGCAGGAAAATAGAAAATGGACACTCTTTAATTCTATAATTTCACAATACAAGAGCCAACAGAATGTAAAGAAATTTAAAATCAAAGTGTGAAATATGACGATCATCCTGTATATAGGATCATATTCAGGGACTAAAAACTAGATGTTTTTAATAATTCTGTTAGAATGAAATAAAAAGAAATTACCATTTGGGTAAATTATCAGCATAGAAATCATAACAAGCCAAGTATACAGTAGCTTATATTAAATAACATTAAATATTAAATGAATAATTGAATATATCTGAACAAAATTAACCTGTTACCAGCATTTAAAAATAACGTTTTCACAGTGGAACAATTGAAATGGACCTTTTTCCAGTTTTTTGATCATGTTCTGTAAAAAGTGTTGTTCAATTTCGTTTTTTGTTCCTTGAACCATTTTCAGTCCCTGATCATAATAAAACTTTCTGATGTCAGCGATGCCTTAATGGTTATCATTAATTACATTATTACCACAAAATAACACAAAACATAAAATAAAATCATGCATAATGTATTCTTTCACAGAGAGGACGCGTACACTTTCGAGATGTCTGTTTAAGAGTATTTAATCTGGAAAGCATTGTTTTAATAGTTTGTGGAAAGGAGGATGCTGGGGCCAGCTTGACAAAACACAAAGACATTTATTGTTGCAATTTTCAGTCGCACACAATAAGGCCGTTTTTCAGCAGTACACAAAAGGTTGGCTCTTTAGCTCAACACACTACACACAAACAGCTTCACGCATCTCTCTGTCCCATCTGTCTCTATCTCTTCTCCTTAAGTACTCACGCCGCCCCTCGCTGGAATGTGAGAGCAGTGTGGCACCAGCTGAAAGTCATATATTTATTTATTTAGTCAATTATCTTCCCGGCCTCACGCTGCCCAGATGACACTCTGCCCCGCCCTGCTCACCACATAAGCATTCTGAAAACATTCTAAATTATACATGTCACAAAGACGTCTGCTGAAGGTCTTCATTACATTCAAGAGGAAACGTCTTATAGACGTATTGCAGATGAGCAAACAACCTAAAAATATATGCCTTCCAGATGTAAATGCACACACAGATGTCTGGGGAATATACATGTGTTATCTCAAAATCCACAAGTTTTTGATATCCCATAATAATCACTGGTACATTTAGATTTTGCATTTGGGTAGATGCATTTATCCAAATCGACTTATAGTGCATTCAAGCTGTGCATTTGATGAGTCCCAGGGAATTCCTGGACAAGCCATTTGACATTTTCCATACATCCTGAAGTAAGTTCAAGTTAACCAAAGGGAATTTTTAATTTAACACCAGTGGTAATGCAATGTAATACCAGATATGCTTATTGTACAAAAGTAAACATAATATCCTTAAAATCATACATTGGAATTTATTCATATTTTCATGCGTAGCATTAAGGCACAATTATATGCAACATTATTAACATTACATAAGCTAAATAGGAAAATTGACTATCATTAACAACACCAGAAGTGTGATTTACAAACCTAACACACAAAAAACAATCAAAATGTAATAGGATTAGCCATATTACCCAGCTAAAAATGAATTTACATTAAACATTATTTGATGTTTGGCCTTTGATATCAACATCAAAAGAAATGTAAATATTTATTTCTCCTTTTTAAAAGTTGACAACCTGTTTATTCTGCTGCATGATTATATGGTTAGCTGCATTTTATTGTTAGCATTTAGCATCAATTTACTAGCTGTTAATGATCCTATCAGATCCCACCAGTTGTTATAACCATTGTGCCCCTTAACAAGGGTCTAAAGCAATGTCATAGATGCAAATTATTTTTAAAATAAGTTGCATGAATGCACAGTGTCTCCTAAACTTCAAGTTAGCATGCTAATTTTAAAGCACAAATCCAGCATATAGGTTTTGTCCACAAGGGGGAGATCTGTTAATCCCAACATTACTGTTTTTGTTCAATTACAATTAATTTTATGTAATCACTGTGTGTGTTTCCAGATTCAGAGGTCAGTACTATGTTTCATACGTAGGAGTTCTTGATAAAGGGAAGTGTAGTGGCTCCAGTATAAGACACTTTCCTGCTGTTTAAATGTGATCTGCTCAACACTGAAGAGCGCACTGATTTCTCTGAGCTTCTTGATTTGCCAAAGCGTTTGGATCTTGAGGAACTTCCAGTTCTAGAGATACGTCTGTTCTTGGATGGAACACTTGGCACATCTGATGATCCAGATTTTGAAGAAAGCTCAGATATTACTGATACTTTGGATTTTGAGAAGAGCTCAGAGACCATTGAAAGATTTGTGCCCTCCTTGTCTGGAACAATGAGAGTTGGTGCGCTGAAGACCAAAAAAATTGATTTAGCCAATCAAACAATTAGCAGCTGAGGTCCAACAGTCTGAGACCACTAGTGAAAATGATTCTATTTTGGATTCTTTTCTAATTTAACAACATTTTTATTTCCAAATATTATTCGTAACAATTTGAGTGAAAAGTTGAATTGACAAAAAAATGTGTGAATTTGAGGATTTCATACTAGCTAAAGCCCTTTTGCTTTAATGACAGCATACACTTGAGTTGGCATGGGCTCTACAAGTTGGTGCAAAACCCGATAATCATGTTATCCCAGCATGATTTGAGAATGTTCCAAATAGCATCTTGTGTGTTACAACAGAAGCAAGGAAATCTGACCATTTGTACAAAGGAGTTTATATGGTCACAAATTTGCTTTCACTTGTTTCTTAACCTTTCACCATCCTAAAACTCTTCTTTATGTTTAAAAAAATCTCTGATTTACAATGTGATAGCTGACTTTTGGATCCCAGGAACATTAAATTGTTGCACCAGTAGTTTCCATTTTTCTTAAGACTTAATTCTTACCTGTTGTATACATGAGACCAGATCTTGCCAACTGAAACAAGGAAGAAAACCCCACCAGTGATCTGAAAAGCACATCCTGACCATCCAAGGAACAATGGAGTTCCCAAGTCAAATCTGAAACATTATTATATTCCCACAGTTATTTGTAATTGATAATTAAATGATCCTGTGATTGCATAAAACAAGCAGTTGAGGTCCATTCATAATGATCTTACGTCAGTCCATCAAATCTGGGGTTGAAGAACTCTGCAGAGACGTAATAAGCATATAGCCCATAACCAGAGGCAGCCAAAATACCTTAAAGTGCAGATACAATTCAACAGACATATTTGTAAATCTCCTTTATGATGGTTCTTATAGATATGATATGAGTTTTGATTAAATCTACCACTGATCACATGACAGAAGCCTCCTATGAACACAGATCGGTTCTTTTCTTTGTCTTTGCCTCCAATATAAGTGCATTCCATTCCCACAAGACTCAGGATGAACCCCAGCATTCCGACAGCCATCCCAGACATCAGCAAAGCCCGCACAATCTGGAGGTAACCTGAATATTCAACATTCAAAGAACCTGTAATCTATCAAAACAGCATTAGCTTAGTTCTTATTTCATTAATGAACATTTTGTAGTAATTCACTTAGTTCAAAACCCATATGACTTTTTTCCTTTTGTAGAATGCAAAAGGTGAGTTTCTTGAGCCAAAAAGCCCAAAATATATAGTTGATATAAAATTTAAAGCACTGACAGGTCGTATCGTTACTATACTTGCAATATGACATCATATGAATACAATAGGCAACATAAACTACATTATAAAAAAAAGATCAAATGTGTTTAAAATGCTGAAAAACTGAGTATCAAAACATACACTTTGCGAGTGCAAAAGAATAGAATAAGGAGTTATGCAACAGATGGTAATTTGAGAGCCCGTATCTCAACATCATTGAGTCAGTCTAGGATTACATGTAGAAACAGAGGCAGTTGAGACAGACTAAATACATTCTGTAGATCTGTGCCAAGTTCTCCAAGACGCTTGGAACAACATATCTGCCGACAATCTTCAAAAATGTGTGCAAGTGTACCCTGAATAAGTGTACACTTGGTGCTGTTTTAAAGACATAAGTTGCTCACACCAATTATTTATTTATTATTATGTTTACGGCACTTTGTATGAAGTTAATTGTTAAATAAAAGCATTATTTTAGGAAACACCTTCACTATACAACATTTTTTAGTACTGTGTGTGTGTGCGGGTGGGTTTGGGTGGTTTACAGGGGCTTTTTTTTAGGCTACAAACTGGTAATTACAAGAGTACTATGCTATAAATTTGGTTTATGAGGAGATTTCTAGTGTCCCCATAATTAAAATCGCTTAAAAATCATACTAAACTATGTTTTATTGAAAATGTAAAGATCCAGAAAGTTTTTTTAGAGTTAGGTTTAGGGGTTGGGTTAGGGGATAGAATCTATAGTTCATACAGTATAACAATCAATATATCTATGGAGAGTCCTCATAATGATAGCTGCACCAATGTGTGTGTGTGTGTGTGTGTACAGTATATATATACTGGATATGTATATACACTGTATATATAAATACATACACATACAGTGTGTGTGTACATATACACACACATATACAATCTTCATAAGATCTTCATTTATTTTTTAATAAATAATTATATTAAATTATAACAGCAAAAACAGAAAAATTAATATATATATATATATATTGCAATTGATAATTTTTTTTAATAATATACATAATTTGAAAATATTATTAATATACATACAATATTAGGCTATCTAAATATTTAAAATGCAGAATGAGTGATTACATTATCAACATTTACCTTGCATGATTTCCTACCTCTGACTAATGAACAATATTTCTCCTTTATCCTAAATCCATGCTATTGAGTGTTAAATGTTACAGCCATGTGCCACTGCTGTGGACGTCAATACTGCAGAACTCCCCAGCACCCCCTGCTTGATCATTCAAGGTAATGTTACTTTGATCTAGTATCGACATTTCTAACTCATTATTTTGCTTTCATTCTAGAAATCTACATGACCACAATAAATAATAAGAATTATATTTGTATAGCCCTTTGTATCTCAAGCAGATCGCAAAGTACTCATAACACATAATGTTGTATCTGTTCATTTAAGGTGACATGATGAAGCCCTCTGGATGGCTTATATCCATCGAGGGACATGTCATGATGGGCCCACACCCTTTCTTTTTACACGGAGTAGCTGCTTTCTTCAGCAGCTATTACGTCTTCAACCTTGAGTATCCTGCCGCTGGATCGTCAACGCTGGAGTTCATTCAAAGGTATTTTATAAAGATCACATTTAATCTTGTAATTCACATTATAGTACAGGCTTCCAACTCAGTGATTGTCTTGAGGTCTAAAATGCTGACAAACGAGGTACCTGAGGCTTGCCTGGTGAGACCATTCTGATCTCGCGAACTCATTCAATTTCGCTCTGCAGATCAGTCTGGTTTTCTACACGTTATGCTGACAAATACCTGCCGGTCCAATCACAGCTATTTATTTTGTTTTGGGGCAGGCTATGTGATGATGATTTCGAAACGTCTATTGCGAAATGCGAATGTATTGAATGAAGTAGATGAAATTTTCTTTAAAAGCAGAACAAAATGCTCTCAGGCCCTTAATTGAAAAGGATGTATTTGTCATACTTCATACTCTCATAGTAGAAAATCAACCACTTTGCCTCATGCAAACCTAACCTGAAACTATCTTTGCTTATTAACAGGTGCTTCCTGGGCATCAATCCTGAAAGAGGCTCAAAGACCAAGAAGCGGACAACAATGAACCCTCATGTGAGCACCCTTTTGAGGAAACTTATCGACTTTGAGTGGGCATCATAGTTTTTTTTTTGCAGCTGTAGTTGTCAGGCTCAGTTTTGAGTAGCCTTGTTCTTTTTGTAATTTTTCAAGACAACTTTGCACTAAAAGATTTTTACACAATGCTGTTGTGTGTGGACTCATAATGTTTGAGACTGAGGAGCGCCTGACCCCTTTACGACATTCCTTCATCGCTCTCTCCCTTGCTCTTATCTTACCATGAAGGCCTCATTCCCATCCTGTCCATTACTGTTATGGTGACAGCTAGTTGAATTGTGAGACAGGTAGTTGAATTGCAAGTTTGCACAATTTCTCTTCATTTTCTGCATTTTAAGATGGCTTTTATGACTAGAAAGTTGAAGTTCTTGGCATCTGCTGTACATTGAAAAATATTTATTTGTTAATAAATATGCCATTGGGCTAACACTGACTTTACCTCAGAGTTGTTTGTTGGGGGGAGGGGGTTAATTGTACAATGATTGTAAATTCACAGTAAATGGAAGCTTTATCTGCATTACTTTTACAGTAAGTTACTGGACAAATTTAGCATGACTTTCACAGTATACATTGTAAATTCACAGTAAATTATTGTCAACTTGTACATTACTTTCACAGTACACACTGTAAAAGTACAGGGCCTTGTTGTAATGATGTAAAGCAAAAGATTGTAATTCCCCAGTAATGTACTGTAATATCACAGTAATTGCTTTGTCATTGAAGCTGTGAAGTTACAGTATACAGTTGTGCTTTTACAACAATGCATTGTAATATCACAGATATAAAATTACAGTAAATTGCTGTGAGTATATTTCACAGTATATTGCTGTAATCCTTACTGTGAAAGTCATGCAAAATTTATCCAATTATTTACTGTAAATTCACAACAAAAATATTTACAGTGCAGGATTGCATTTGTTAAATTTTTTAATGCATTTTGTGAACATTAAACAGCCATATTTATGTAACTGCTGAATATTGACATGTATGACAACACATTTCTGTTATTATTTCTTCCATGGATCTTAAAAGGAGACGTTAGGGACAATGTTAAAAAACTGAATGTTTCAGTCACCATTCACTTTCATTGGATGCAAAGTAAGATGCAGTTATAGTGAATGGTGACTGAGACATACTGCCTAACATCTCCTTTGGTGTTCCACGGAAGAGGCAAATTCACTTAGACCCGAGGGTGAATAATACTGAAATTTCATGTTTGGGTGAACTGCCCTTTAACTTCCAGTTAAAGTATTTGTTAAAGGAATCTGCCAAGACTCATTTTCAGAAATGAATTTTAGCCCCTGATTATTATTATTATTATTCAGAATTATATTACAATGATAAAATATTGAAGTTGACTGGGTTTTGGTACCCAAATGTTGACAGGTATGGTGTATTTATATGTGTAAATATGTATTTCATATTTGTGTTTTGTGTACAGTTCACTACCAACTCACCTACTCATACATTATATGTATTATAAGATATGTCGACAAAACAAATCACAGATTATTTTGAAGCGTTTGAGCCTTTGACTCTAAAGGTTTCTAAGATCTTGAGAAATAAAAATGTGGTCAAGTCTATCCAAAATTTTGACTGTAAAGTGTATATTATGTGTATATTGTGAATATGTGAATACTGCATATAGTTTTGTTTTGATTTTTTGTAAACTCTGTTGATTGTTGCTGCTGTCTTGCAAAAAAAAAAATATATTAAAATATAAGTAATAAGTGTTGAACTACATGTTTAAAAGAGCATTGTATATATCACATAATGTCCGTACCTTCCACAGACCAGAGCATTGGGAAGTCGTAGCAGTTGGAAGTGTTAGTAGAGTCTGTGAAGCAGGCTCTCCACAGACTGGACCAGTACCAGGCCACTCTGATGATGGCACTCCCCCCCTGCCCTCCGATGGAGGTGACCTTCCAGCCCTCCATGGCCATGGAGCAAGCGACAAAGTTCCAGCCCAACACAGTCATCAGGAAGCCCCAGATCTGCATAACACGAATCCTCATCCTTTCTCTGGATCAGATCTATGTCCGCACCAAATCTGCCCAGCTGTCTATTTACCAGTATATGTGGTTGATGTTCCTCACACTTTCTGTTGTCTCTTTCAGTTTGTCTTTTGTTTTTCTCTAAACTTAGACTCCTAGCATTTCTCTTTCTCTGGCTTTACTGCCTTCGCAGTTCTTGATCCATTAAACTGTTTCCTCTAAGGGCTCCTTAAACTGTTCTACAAGCCACACATGAGACCAGCCACTAAACTAATTTCCTCTTCTTTTTGCTGATGAGAATGCATGGCTCTTCATGTTCCCATAGACTTGTTTTTAAGCTTGTGGATGAGGGTGAAAATGCTTATCTCAAATTTTCCAGCTCAAATGTCATATAAGGGTGATTCTTTAATTAGTGGAACATTTCTGTCTCTGGGATCATTTTAAAGAAAACTGCTTTTCATTCTGGTGTTTTTAAGTGCATTTTAAGTGCTGAAAGGTGAAATTTGCCAGAAGGGTGTGTCCCTAATTCAGACTTGTAAACTTGAAAAAAAAAAAAAAAAATGAAATATTAAAATCAGGAAAATTCTTCCTGCCACACACATAATATATAAAATAGTATATATAGTATCAGATAAAAAGGTGTTGAAAACTAGAAGGTAAATAAACTCCTTTAAACTCCATCATCAGGATTTAAGTAACACTTAAGGTTTTAGCTTTAGATTATCTATTTAAAGGTGCATGTCAAAAGAGCCTTTATTTTCCCAGAAAGTAGCCTAAGGGTTGATAACATTTTTTATTTCAAAAAAGTGAGTGAGTGAGTGATATTTGATCAGGATTAGAAGGCTTGCCTGTTTCATATGAGTGCTTTCTTCCTGGTATTAACTATGAAGCCAGGACAGGGATGTTGAATTACTCCTTTGTGTGCTGGAAGATGCTCAGCCATTATCTGAACGACTCTTTACAAATAGTACCAAAGAAAAGTATATTTAGAGGCGGCAGCATTGAAATCCAAGGATGTTGGTAGTCTGAAACAAGAGAATGGATTGGCCCTCTTGTGGACAATATTGGAAACTACTGGCTGGACTGATAGGCTACATGTTGTTTATTTGTGGTGCTTTTAAAGGCAGTTGGTTGGCAATATGGTGATTCTTAAGAAATAAAATAAAACACACTGGTACTAATTTACTTCAAAATCAAAATAGAGTTTTTTTACAGATTTGTTTTTTACATTTGGCATTATTTTCGTTAAATTTTTCCACCAATTCTGATTATCGCAATGTAAAAAGGATGTGTTATTTAAGTTTTAAGTATTTTTACATCATAGTAGATCTCTCTTGGTACTGTCTTGCATTTTGTCTTGCAATAATGTCACAATGCAAAATAAATAAATACAAATAAATCTTAAGGGTCCTAATTGAAGGCTTCATTTTTTTGTTATGAACATTTTTATGTATTTGTATATATATAAATGTTTGGTTAAATAGGTTTTGATGATTTATTAGCATTTAGATTTCATGCTTGAACGTTTAGAAACCAAAAATCCTAAATGCATGTCCATGTCCAATGTTAATTATCTCCAGGTTAGTAATAAAAAACCCACTAACATTTTAATGCACAGTCTGTGACAAAATGAGGATTATGCTCTTTTATTATGTCACAATACACTTCTTACAAAGTGAGCAGAGAGACACTGAACACTTGTTTTAAGGAAGTATACGACAGAACAAGAGGACTCTGCCAACCAGCAGCAGCCCACAGACTTGAAAGCTCTGAAAACTGGGGTCAGAGTGTAGGGTTTCCACTGATCAGGAGGTGAGGAGAGACTCCAGCTCCGGAGCAATATGTGATTTCCGACTCAATTTCCGAATAGAGACAGTATGTTCTCGTGGTCAGTGAAGCGCAGTTGTGGTCCCTGTCTTCTCCGGTAAAGTCTGTCATCAGTTCACCTGACTTAGGGTATTGTGCATATTCCCAAGTGAAGCTGTTTGGCAATTCATTTGATGTTGTCAGACTCAGAAAGCTTTCTTGAGATTTCTGATGGGTAATGTATACACTTCAAAAAAATTACTTTCACTATGTTCAGCTTTACTCAATCTTCCCATGCTCACATTACTCAAAACCAACTGAAATTTAACTGAGTTGATTCAACTAAGTAAAGTGTATTGTCAGCTTTTTCGTTGGGATAACTGAAAGTGGACAGAGGATTTTTAGTTCCCAGTTTGCTTTGCATGGAACTCGACAGTGAAAGTAAATGTTAAAATTAAATGTTATTTTATGTGTCTTTGAGTAAGATGACTATAAAGAGGGAGACTTGTTAGTGTTTTCTGTTTTTTTATGTTGAGATGTAGAAGAATTTCAGTAATGTTGTTATGGGTGTCACCATCATGTTGAAGAGTTTGAGCCTGAGTTGAGGACCAATACATTTGGAGTATGCTACACATTGCTTTATTCATTGATCAAATGCTATGCTAAACACATCACAGTGATCAAGTTGCACTCAGTACTGCTTCCTACCATGTAATTAGTGTGCTAACATTTACGGTCATTACTGTTTCTTTTTGAGTTATTTTGACACATTAAATTTGGTTGGGTTTACTTGATTCAGTTAGGTTCTCTCTACTTGAAATATTTAAGTTGAAATTATATGGTAATTTTACTTAAAGAAAACTCATTTCAAATGTGTGGAACAACTGTCCATGATTGAATCAATTTCAGCCAAAGAGGTATTTTTTGAGTGTAGTGGTGAAATTGAGTGCAATGAAATGATGCATATAAGGGTTTTTTCTCTCTCTCTCTCTCTCTCTCTCTCTCTCTCTCTCTCTCTCTCAAAAAAAAAAGAGACATTGATTATAGGCATACATTATCCAAATGACTTCAGAATGTATTGTTGGTGATAAAATGCAATATTAAAAAGTTCCTTGTGGATTTACTCCGGTAGAATGTAAGTTTCAGAAGTAACAATCTTTGCTACAAATGATGATAGCAGCCTAATAAGAGATCTCTGCAGGTGTTAAGGCTTCATTTGTTATAATTTCCAGGTGTTTTGTGGTGGCTTAAATCAAACATATGCATTCCTCCCAATGTGTCTGCCAGAGAAGATCTGTCCTGGAGCATTTTTCTGAAGAGGCTCGGAGTTCTTGGTGTTTGTGGTGACCTTGTTTTGTGTTGATATGAAAGTGGTTGCACCACTGTAAGTGTGCTCCCTGTCGGGGATGACAGTGTAATTTCTCAACCTGTTAGTGCAACTAATAAAACAACAGGTCAGTATTGTAAGAATAAGAATTTCACCTAATTCCGAATCCCTCAGTCATGGAAAAACAAAAGATGAAGCCTCCAAGAATACCAAGAACAGATCCAGACCAGCCAATGAACAAGGCTGCCCCAAGTTCAAACCTAAACATAGATAGAAAGAATACTGGTGTTGTAATAAGGTGGACGGTATTTGCCTACTAAACCTTGCAGCAAAAATCTTAAAATGGGATTGAATTTCTTACTTCTGTTTTACAAATAAGGGGTCAAAGAACTCAGACGTTATTCTGTGTGCATACAGAGAGCAGGAAGTCATGGAGCAGATTCCTGCAGAGAGGTTGGGTGTATAGTTATAGGGTACTGTCATTTGGACAAATGGGAATTTACCATTATACATTGAAAGCTAAGTCTGATACCGCTTAGAATAAAGTGTAGACCACTTAGGCAGGTGATCCTGGCTTTGGTGGTCTCTGAGCCCCCTATCTTAGTACACTTCATGCCCACTAGAGCCAGGATAGCTCCAAAGAATCCCAGACACACAGCTGAGATCATCAGCCCACGACAAACCTGGATATAAGCTGCAGGAACAAGAGAGCAGTAGTAATAATTTCCATAGGAAAAAAGTGTGATTATGATTACTTTGAGGGTCATTCTCAGGAAACAACATAACAACATGGAAAATCAACATGTATAACTTCCAAATGTTCATAAAAGTTCTCTGAAATCAACCCCATACTGCCGAATTACTGACAAGAGCCATCCCCCATCATACATTTTTGCATAATTTCAACTGTGTTCATCTTTTGCTCTAGTGCTACTGAAAAGGGATATTTTACTCCATTGGCGGTTATGTTTAAGTTTAAGGTTTGGACTGGGGCCTGGGTAGCTCAGCGAGTAAAGATGTTGACTACCACCCCTGGAGTCACAAGTTTGAATCTAGGGTGTGCTGAGTGACTCCAGCCAGGTCTCCTAATCAACCAAATTGGGTGGTGATTCTACACCCCTGTCCTCAACCCTGTAACATTTAACCCCATTAAATTGAACATTTTACAGAAATGTCTGGGGGTTTTTTTTCTTTTCTTCTGTTTTTAATGAATGGAGAGATACCAGAATTTCTTTAGTTATCTGTTAAAATGATAGGTTTATACATTCCAAGTCTTTTGTGATTGAAAAGTGGATGGAAATGTGCACCATTTCCTGAAAAAGACTCTTGAATAATGCAGCTCTAATGAAGACCTTCAGAGGTGGATAGTATAGCGCTATATTTACTCAGTAACTTTTTTACTTTTACTTCTTTAGAATGGGCGGTGTTCCTGTTGTTACATTACTGAATTGAATTTGAATTAATACGTAATTTATTGAGAGATTATTGAATGGGACATTTACGAGAGTGGTAGTTTTCACAGAGGCCTGCTCTGCTGTCACAGATGGTCACTCAAGTCATCAGTGCTGCAGCATCAAACTATTCAAACTAACAGAAACATTTCCTTGGCTCCACAGAGTTAAAAAAAAGTATATATACTGTGCAAAAGTAAACCATATCTATTTACACACACACACACACACACACACACACACACACACACACACACACACTCCTATTTAGCCATATAATTAGACAAGCAATAAAAAGTCAAACAAATTATTAATACAAGCAAAAAACAAAGTACCATCCAGTGCAAGCATAGAAGGAAAATCCTTGCAGTTGGAAACTCCAGTGGAATCTGTAACACACGTCTTCCAGAGATTGGACCAGAAGGTTGCCGTGGTGATGACTGTCCCATCCACAGATGACACTTTCCAGTAATCAGTTGGGAGCGTGGAGGAAATCAAAAGCCAGCCAGAAATGGAGAACAGGAAGGCAACAATTTCTGTTGCCATGTTGCCCATTTTCCCTTTTGCTTTCAAAGTTAGTCGAAAGTCTGCCTGAGAATCAACAATTTCAATTGGGGTGTTGAGTCTGGACTGAACTGTCTGTTGTTGGTTCTTTCCCCAAAGTTTTATATTCAACAGGGAGGGCTTTGGCTACTAATCTTTTCAACAGCTGACCAATAGCCTTTTGTGATCACATTAACTTCCCACAACACCACACACACACACACACACACACACACACACACACACACACACACACAAACATCACTCTGCAAGAATCATTTTAAGTGAGCCGGCATAGATGCTGGAGGTCAGGAGGTGAGTACATTAAAGATGAGCGTAATTGGAAGGGCCTGATATGTCAACACCTTCAGCAGATGTTGAGGAAATGAGCGTTCAGATAAGACAAAAGGGTTTGATGTTAGAGATAAAACATTGTATCTGATGAAACTATTTCAGCATGCATCTAGGATTCATTTGTTGGACCCAAGTAGAGGTTCTACACTGAGAATACAATGCTATCTAGAGGTAAGAATGTGAATGCACTGTTTCTGTCAGAGGATTGTATTTTTTTTTCTCCTTCAAAATTATTGTGTAATAGTGTATAAAGGCTTGTCAAAATGGTGCCAAACCTTGCCTTCACCATTTATTTTGTTACTTTTCAAATGCATTGGAATGTCATGAAGATTTCTGTTGGGAATATCCATTTTTCAATTTAGGCTTAGCTCCAAAATATTTGTGCAATCTATATAAGGTGTGATTTAAACAATAATAATAATAATACAAATATTTTTTTAACTGTATCCCAGACCCAGACTTTTTACATTAAATTATGAAAATCCATCATAATATATTGTTACATTTTAAGACCTTTGTTCAACTTAACAAAGAGTGAATATACACATAGGCCATTTAATTTTTTAAAGAGCCCATATTATGCTCATTTACCAGCTCATAATTTTTTTGGGGGGTCTACTAGAACTTTAATGTTCAAAAAAACACATTAATTTTCTCATACTGTATATTGCTGCGGCACCTCTTTTAACTCGCTGTCTGTTTTAGCTCCTGTCTTTTTAAAGCCCCCCTTTCTGGAAAGCTCAGTCTGCTCTGATTGGTCAGCTGGCCCAGTCTGTTGTGATTTGTCAACCGCTTGTAGGAAACGTAACAGCTATATTTCACACTAAAGGAAAAACTTAATAGGGCCTTTTTAATGTGTGAAAATTATTCATATGGTTTTAATTTATTTTTCTTTTCTTTTTTTACACAAATTCTTACTCACAGTTGTGGATTCATTTCCAAGTTTATTTATTTAGTTTACTTTTTTTTCAGAAGTTTGTGTACTTGTTTACACAGGAGACAAAAGAGTTCTGGTAAAGTGTGTGTTTCAAATGAAATATGAAACGTGATGTGAGAAGCAAGCAAAGAAAAATAAAGGTAAAGATCACTTGTGAAAATAATATTTTTATTCTGTGTAATTTCCAATCAAGCTGTAATTTTGTCACTGTATGCATAAAATGTGAAAATTATTTAATCGTGTATTTATGATAAATAAAATAAATAGACTATGGAGTTATATATGTGCCACAATTCTGCAAGATTTTATTTTTGAACACACAAAAATATTCTGTGTGCACAAAATGATATTTTGAGTGCATTAAAAGGTATTTTGTATGCGCATGAACTCAGTTTTGTAAAGCAACGTATCTTCTAGCAAAGATTAATTCATTTTGAGCAAACAAAAATGTATTTTGTGCTTGGATAAATTTTCTTTGAATGTGAATTTGCACAGATTTCTGAAACTCCACTGTTTTTACCTGTGAAGATTTCACTCTCTCTCCTACTACCCACTCTGTGTGTGCTCATAGCTTTGACTATTTGCTTGCTCAACAAGTTTACAGCATTATAATGTGCCAGAATTTCAACTAGCCAATCAGAGATGAGGTGGTCAATTTTGATTGGCTGGCTAGATCACAGATCAAACTGCTAATCAAAACAGGAGGAAGAGAAGAAGGAGATAGTTTGTTTACCTTTACACTGGTGTCGAAAGCCCGGGAAGGAGGAGGGATACGCCATAGTCATCAAAACAAGATCTTTTCAAAGTGACAAGAAATATAAAGTAATTTTAGTTTATTTAGTTAAAAAATAATACATATAAACTATATATTGCACTCCTCCAAGCATAATGATGGCCATTATGGCCAAACAGTAAAAAAAAAAATTCATTAGACCAGAGGACATTTCTCCAAAAAATAAGATCTTTGTCCCCATGTGCACTTGCAAACTGTATTCTGGCAATAAAATAACACTTCTTGCAAAAAACAAAAAAACAATTACGGAATTAATGCAGACAGCATCTTTTGGCTTTCATAATATACTTTAGCGTGCTTCACACGTTACCACAAGTGATTATTGTCTCGCAACAGTTTGCAGATTAAAGTTTTCTGCTCTGTATTGGCTTTTGTGAACCCACACCACAAATGTCACACTTGTTTTAATAACAAGCTCACCTTAATTTTCTTGACTTTGTATTGATCAGCAATAACTCATCAAATGATGAGGTACAGATATGCACACATCTGCATATTAAAGAGATGATCTAGCTGTCTGGATCACATTGCCGCTGTCCTGGCAGAGTGTGTCAGATAACGGCGTTCTGCTGCATCCTGCGCTATAGAGAGCTCAGAATCGGCCCACAAACTCAGAATTTAACATTTAATTTCAACTAGTATCCAATGAGTATGCAGACAGCAAAAGAAAAAATGACATCCACTAAATGAGGAATTACAGTCTGATAGAAAACAACCAAATCATTTGATTTGTTCTGTTTTGTGGATTTATTTAATCACTCTCACCTCGATATTGAATATTATTTTGACTATATTAATATTTCTATATTATTGTTACGATATATTTTTCATTGTGTTAGAAATGAACAAAATACAATTTTTGAGTGAGTACATATCAAATCTGAGTTCAGAACCACGTTCTTGCCCTAGCCTGAGTCACTACGTTAAGCCTACAATAAAAAAAAATACTACATTCGGAGATGTTGGTTCGATTTGGTGGGAAGGGGCAGATTTCCGTTTTTTTGCCCTAGGTTTGTCGTATTTTGTAAAAAAGAAAAGAAGATCCGGCAGTAAATATGCTACTTACTTGCTCAGACAACATGTTTTCTTGTAGGACTTTCTTCTTACTATCAGTAGATAGGTTTACATCCACGTATTTATGGAATATTACATGAAAACTACTGGATGGAAAAATGGAAAATAAATTTAGCTTGAGGTGGATACATTTTTTATTCTATACGAAATGTGCATAAACCATTATGGAAACACATTTACCAAGTAAACACCTATTGAGTTTATTAGAAATACAAGATGCTGACTGAATGACGTTCATAACTTTGAAAAAAAAAAAATTATTGACGGAAGGGAGGAACGCACACACATATTGCTCCCAGAACTATGTGATATGCTGTTGCTCCCAGACATGAGACAAAGTTATTTACAGTTTGTCTGTGCACTCTAAACCACAAGTATTTTATTAATGCAACTTTATTCAAACATTGTTTGTGCTAGATTATGGATTTTCGCATAAATTACATATGCAGCGTGGATAGAAACACAGCTTGTAACTGTTGGCGTAGCTAATTCTACACAACTGGATTTCAATTTTATATTTCAGCCACTGATGTCGCTAGAGAGCCCATAATTCCATAGTGTACCTTTTAAAAGCAAATAGGCAGAGCCTGTTCATACTGTTGCAGAAGAGACTCACTCAGAAGGGACCATCGGCCTCCACATGTATTGGAACTACTTAAGAGCTGGAGCCAACATTTTAATGTTGGTCTTCCTTATGCTCCTCAACATCCTCGCACAGGTATGAGAAGAGGCAGTGAAACTGAATTCAAGAGATTTACACCTAAACCCTCTTGATCCCCTCTTGGGATGGTGGCTTGCATACTGTGAGTGATCTATTAAGATATTTTCGATATAATGTAGAAATATTACGTTAATGTCTTAATTTTGCTCTGCTGATATTGAAAGCTGAATTGTGCAATTTCTGCACTTCTTGTGTTGCCAAATTTGATTGCAAAAATACAGTTCCCTCCATAAGTATTTGGACAGTGAGAAACTTTTTATAATTTTGGCTCTAAACACCACAATGAAGGGAAGTGTAGACTGTCAGCTCTAATTTGAAGAGATTTGCACCCAAATTGGGTGAACAGTTTAGTAATTGCAGCATTTTTATATACATAGACCCCCTTTTTTTTCAAGGGCTCAAAAGTAATTGGACAATCGACTAAGGAGCTGTTTCATTACCATGTGTGGGCTGTTCCCAGGTTATTTCATTCAAAATTAAGCAGTTAAAAGGTCTGGAGCTGATTCCTAATGTAGAAATTGCATTAGGAAGCTGTTGCTGTAAACTCTCATTATGAGGTTCAAAGGGCTGCTAATGCATGTAAAGCTGGCCATCATTAAACTGAAAAAGCAAATCCAAAATAAAGAAATTGCAGAATCCTTAGGAGTGGCCAAATCAATAATTCGGTACATTCTTAAAAAGAAGAAACACTTTGGTGAGCTCAGTACTAGCTAAAGGCCTGGACTACCACAGAAGACAACTGTTGTGGAGGATCACAAAATTTTTCCTTGGTGAAGAAAAAATACTTCACAACATCAAGCCATGTCAAGAACACTCTCCAAGAGATAGGCGTAGTACTGTCAAAGTCTACTATCAAGAGAAGACTTCATGAAAGTAAATACAGAGGGATTACCATAAGGTGCAATCCACTGGGTTGAGCCTCAAGAATAGGAAGTCCACATTTGACTTCCAGAAAGCATATAAAAAAGCAGTGACCAAAACATACTGTGAAAGCAACCTATGAACCTTTCAAGGCAAAGAAGTTGAATATTTTTCAATGGCTGAGTCATCTGACCTCAAAACAATTGAACATGCATTTCACTTCTTGAAGACAAAACTGAAAGTAGAAAGACCCATAAACAAGCAGCAACTTAAGACAGCTGCAGCAAAGACAAGTCTCTGTAGAGCAAAAGTGGGCGTATCTTAATCAGTGGGAATTTTCAACGCCCATCCTGGTTTGGAAACCCACTGACTGGGAAACGGCCATTCATTTCCTGCAGAGTCCTATACTTCACAAAGGCCTGGCAAAGCATCACTCGCTAGGGAACCCAGAATTTGGTGATGTCAGTGGGTTCCAGACTTCAGACAGTCATTCACTGGAAAGGATTTTCAACTAAGTATTAAGATTATCATTTTATTTATGATTATATTAGTTAGTATAATTGTTGTTGCTTTTGTTTGATTATGTTAACTATAGAATTATATGTCATTCATTTACACAATGTTGACAACATAGCAACTAAAATTTGTCTCTCTAATTCCAGTTAATTGTGTAGAGACAAAGTGTTGCCAGCAAATCCATTCGTAAGAAGTTGTAAGGGTGTCCACCTATTGGTCCAATGACAGCGTCCAACAGCGTGGATGAATGAACCAACACATCCTCACACGGTTCTACACTAGTACTGTTGAGAGCATCTTGACTGGCTGCATCACCGCCTGGTACGGCAATAGCACCGCCCACAACCGCAAAGACCTGCAAAGGGTGGTGCGAACGGCCAGAAACATCATCGGAGGTGAGCTTCCCTCCCTCCAGGATATATATAACAGACGGTGTGTGAAGAAAGCTCGGAGGATCATCAGAGACTCCAGCCACCCGAGTCATGGGCTGCTTTCACTGCTTCCATCAGGCAGGCGGTATCGCAGCATCAGGACCCGCACCACCCGACTACATAACAGCTTCTTCCCACAAGCAATAAGACTTTTGAACACTTGATCCCTCACAATCAACAATCAGCACTGCACTTTATTAATCCTCATTCTGTCAATATATTCTCGCTCCCAATTCAGTCAGTGTATATATATATATATATATATATTTATACCCTTCTCCAGTGTGTGTATTCTACATTGTGTGTATTGTGTACATTTGTTATGTAAATTGTTGTGTAGGTATGTGTACATTTGTTATGTAAATTGTTGTGTAAGTTTGTTATGTAAATTGTTTTGTGTAAATATGTTGTTTTATTGTAAAGTGGTTTATGTCTCGTCACTGTCATGACTGCTATGTTGCTCGGAACTGCACACAAGAATTTCACCTGCTGTTGCACTCGTGTACACAGTAGTGTGACAATAAAGTGATTTGATTTGATTTGATTTGAAGGTCTCCTGCGTGTTCTGTCTTATCGTGCGCGTTCAGTTTAATTTATTTCGTTCAAGTTAAATAACTATATTATTCATTTTAAGATCCTTGTTTATTTTATCTGACTCCAATTATACAAGTTTCTAAGGATATATTAATGTTCTAATATTAGTTATTATCATGAAATTTGATTTAACATTGAATCATCGTATTTAACTCTATTTTATGTTGTGCTCGTTCATTTGGATTCCTGTCATTAGAGAGTCTTGTGCTGGCCGTGTACGCGGATCTCACGGTCAAAAATATGTCAGTATTGGTCATTAAAACAGTAATTGACTAAATACTAATTAGATGGCTGCTCCTGCTTGCCCTTTTATCTACAAGTATTTTGTTTAGTCCCCTTAGATAGTAAACACTAAATTACAGTAACATTTCTACCCAGAGGTCATGACCACTAAATTTACAAAGATAGACCAACAATACCCAAGTTAAAATAGTTTTATATGATCATGCCATAGTTTCCTGTGTGCACTTAGCTAGAAAATATTACAATAACCAGAGGTTTAGACTTCACCCTATTTAGGCTTGGTTGACACTAAACGGAAATTCCCTATCGAGCCTGTACACACTAAGTACACTTGAAATATTGCCAATTAGTTAGTGGGAGCTCTAAAGCCTCAGTTGGTGTGCCCCATGCTCCACTCAAAACCGGCTTTAGTCCGCTGCTAACCTGGTCGAAGATTTGCGGAAACATGGATTAAACGTAATCTGCTAAAGACAGTAGTTTCAGAGTAAATCAGAATAATCTCAAATGTAACAATTTATTTACCAGGTAAAATAATAAATTCATCAATTCCAATTAGACAATAAAAAGCCAAATTTAGACATTTTATCAAAACATAAGAAATTCAAATTGCAATTACCTGATATAAACTACACACAGTAAACTGTGTGGGATCGTCTGACTACAGAGAACCATGAACAATGTGTCACATTTCCTTAAATACCCAAACCATGAACAAAGGGAATTTTGGGAGTGGTTAGGTTTGGAAGTCCTGGGGACATACCTCATTAACATACAGGCAGGGATGGGGACAGACCTCCAGAATTATACAGTATTTGGCAAAGACATTATAACTTTGTTACCAACAGATTTATCCACATGGTTTTACACATGGATACATTTTAAATGATACCAAACATTATGCCTAGTCATATTATTTGTATACATCACATATGATATTTTGTTACTTGCAGATCTTAGGTGAGTTTGAAGTGATTCTGAGCTGAAGGGGAAGAGGAGTAGAGGGGGCAGATGTTTGTGAGTTTTTCGAGAATATGCCTAAATCGGCCTGAGGTGAGATAGAGGTCAGATGTGAGATTTGTGTTTTATTGTCCTTGCTCAGTAGGATGTGTTGTTGGATGTTCTTCTGTGTGAGAGTTTTTATGACTTGGTTCTCACAGAGTTCCTTGACTTTTACGACATCTTGATGTCAGCCTTACAAAGTGTAAACAAAAAAGTTTGTTTGAGTGTCTCGACATTGCAATATTGACCAAAACCGTGAGTTTGAGGTGGGATTAGACTTTTGTGTCTTTGTAGTACTAGTGATGCACCAATGTATTAGACACCAATATTTATTGTGTTAAAGGAATAAATACCACAATAAATGAAATATGCCAAATTAAAGCATAATTTGCATAAATGAATAAACTGTGATCTGATGACTACATAAGTTGAGAGAGGCAAAATTTCAGTATCAGCCTATATTTTCTTTTGTTAAAATCATTATTGCATAAGTCAAAAAATGTTCACATCGGTTAGGGATGCAGATTTTGGCTAATTCGTTGAACCTAATAACCGACAGTGTTAAACGGTTATTAACCGTTAACCGACAAGCCATAAACCAAGCAACCAAACAGGCATGTCACAAGCTAAATATGACATTTGTGCATATTTAGAACTTTATTACATTAACATTTAAATCCACAACTGTACATTTCCTTCCTATATTTTGTTACAAAAAATATAGAATAGATTGTTTTCATGCACAATTAGTGAAAACCTTTGGCAGTTTGTAAAGAGTGACAGAGGCATGGGTTCAGATAATTCTTTCCTTTCTTTTAATGGCCACAGTCTCATACAGCACTTCTCAAAATAATCACCTTTTTAACACACACACAATTCTTAACTAACATAAACAACAACGCTGGGCTGCCGTGTACATGTAGATCTCTTTCTCTCCCTCTCTCCTGTTGGTTCTGTGGCCGCTCTTATGCCGCTCTCACCATGCTTACTGGAATTAGAGACAGGTGTTAGACATAATTTGGCTCAGGTGCAAGCGCCCTTACCGCTTTCTCTCCCCGGACGGACGCTTGACCACACCCCCGCTGCCACATACCCCCACCGCCCAACTCAGGCCGGGGCGCCATCCGGCCTGCCTACCACCACCCCCCCCACCATTTCTGGAAAGGAAGTCCGCGACAGCCATCTGCACCCCCGGTCTGTGGACCACCTTGAATTTAAAGGGCTGTAGAGCCAGATACCAACGGGTGATCCGGGCGTTAGTATCCTTCATGCGGTGGAGCCATTGGAGTGGGGCGTGATCTGAGCAGAGAGTGAAGGCCCGCCCCAGCAGGTAATATCGGAGGGTGAGGACCGCCCACTTGATGGCCAGACACTCCTTCTCTACGGTGCTGTACTTCGTTTCCCTTAAGGAGAGCTTCCTACTGATGTACAGCACCGGGCGCTCCTCCCCCTCCACCACCTGCGAGAGTACGGCCCCCAGCCCTCTGTCTGAAGCGTCCGTCTGCAATAGAAAGGGAAGAGAGAAGTTAGGTGCATGTAAAAGCGGCCCCCCACAAAGTGCAGCCTTAACCTGCATGAACGCCTGTTGGCACTGCTCCGACCATTGGACCGGATCTGGAGCCCCCTTTTTAGTGAGGTCAGTCAGCGGGCTGGTGACGTCCGAATAATTAGGCACGAACCTCCTATAATAGCCAGCCAGCCCCAGGAACTGCCTCACCCCCTTTTTGGTCTTGGGTCTCGGGCATGTCGCAATTGCTGCGGTTTTGTCAATTTGGGGACGCACCTGGCCATGACCCAAGTGGAACCCCAGATACCGTACCTCCACACGCCCAATCGCGCACTTCTTAGGGTTTGCCGTGAGCCCGGCCCGGCGCAGCGACCTCAGGACCGCCCTCAGATGTTGTTTGTGCCGCTGCCAATCGTTACTGTAGATGATAATGTCATGCAAATAGGCAGCGGCATAAGCCGAATGCGGCCGGAGGATACGATCCATAAGTCGCTGAAACGTAGCCGGGGCTCCAAACAAACCGAACGGAAGTGTCACAAATTGGTGTAATCCGAACGGCGTGGTGAAGGCTGTTTTTTCACGGGAAATTGGTGTCAAGGGGATCTGCCAATAACCCTTTGTTAAATCCAATGTCGAATAAAAGCGAGCCGTACCTAACCGATCGAGCAACTCATCAACACGGGGCATCGGGTACGCGTCGAATTTAGACACCGCGTTGACTTTTCTATAATCCACACAGAACTGCACCGACCCATCGCTCTTGGGAACAAGCACGACCGGGCTGGACCAATCGCTGTGGGACTCTTCTATTACGCCCATCTCGAGCATTGCATCCAATTCCTCTCAAACTATTTTCTTTTTGTGTTCGGGTAAGCGATATGGCCGGCTACGCACTACCAGTCCCGGCTCGGTCTCGATATGGTGTTGGATGAGATTCGTACGTCCCGGTAGAGGGGAAAACACGTCTGCAAATTCTTTTTGCAACTCAGCAACCTCTGCAAGTTGGTACGGTGAGAGGTGATCCCCGCAAATGACCGGGGTGTTATGATCACAGCTTTTGTTTACCTCCGGTCCGAGCTCCGCCCTCTCCGGAACTACCGTGGCCAACGTCACAGGGACTGCCTCTCTCCACAATTTTAGAAGGTTGACGTGATATATTTGACACGCGCCCCCTCTATCAGTTCGTTTCACCTCATAATCGAGATCCCCCACTCGTCGTGTGACCTCAAAGGGCCCTTGCCACTTTGCGAGTAATTTGGAGCTCGATGTTGGGAGTAATACAAGCACTTTATCTCCCGGTGCAAACTCCCTTAGCTGTGTTCCCCTGTCATACAGTCGGCATTGACGTTCTTGGGCCCGGAGCAAATTCTCCTGTGTTAGTTTCCCCAGAGTGTGGAGTTTTGCTCTGAGATCAAGGACGTATTGAATTTCGTTCTTACTGGTTGAAGGCCCCTCCTCCCAGGCTTCGCGTATCACATCTAGTACACTGCGCGGGCGCCGCCCATATAGTAACTCAAAAGGAGAGAAGCCAGTGGAGGCTTGCGGGACCTCTCGAACTGCAAATAACAGGGGGTCGAGCCACTTATCCCAGTTTCTAGCATACTCGTGCACGAATTTACGAATCATATTCTTCAGGGTTTTATTAAAACGCTCCACCAGCCCATCCGTCTGCGGATGGTACACGCTAGTGCGAATCGACTTAATACCCAGCAATTCGTAAAGCTCGTGAAGTGTTCGTGACATAAATGTTGTGCCCTGATCGGTGAGGATTTCTTTCGGAATCCCCACCCGGGAGATTACCTTGAAGAGTGCCCCCGCAACACTACGTGCTGAGATGTTGCTCAGAGGCACTGCTTCCGGATATCGCGTTGCATAATCCACCAGGACTAATACAAAGCGATGTCCGCGTGCTGTCCGCTCTAATGGCCCGACGAGGTCCATTCCAATCCTCTCAAATGGGACCTCGATTAGTGGAAGGGGGCGCAATGGCGCTTTTGGGGTGGCCGGTGGGTTTACCAGCTGACATTCACGGCACGCCGCACACCATCTGCGTACGTCGCCGCCAATGCCCGGCCAATAAAAACGGGCTATTAGACGGAGTCGTGTCTTTCTTTCCCCTAGGTGACCTGCCATGGGATTATAGTGAGCCGCCTGGAAAAGCATTTCCCGGCGGCTCCGTGGAATCAAGAGCTGGGCTGCTTCCTCTTTTGTGTGAGCATCCTGCGTCACTCTATACAACCGCTCATTTATAATCGCAAAGTAGGGATATGAAAGTGCGACACCCGGGCGGAGTTGTTGACCATCAATTACTCTCACTTGGTCGAAGGCGTGCTTGAGGGTATCGTCTCGTGACTGCTCCAGAGGGAAATCCCCTTCGGGAAATTCTCTGAGGAGGGGAGGGGCTGTCACCTCCCCCTCACTCGTATCATCCCGAGATGGAGCAGACGAAGACGGCCCCGGCTCCGCCTCCCCTGCGAGAGAATCGCACATAACACATCCCTTTGCCTTCATGCAGGACCCATCCGCACATATTCCCCTTAATATTTTATTGAATCCGGGCCAATTAGTTCCCAAAATCAGCGGATGGGTGAGGCGGGAGCTAACCGCGGCCTCCACTCTATGTTTTGCACCGCGAAAATGAATTGTCAGAGTCACCACAGGGTATTTGTGAATATCGCCATGCACACATTTCACCCCCACTCTTTTGTGCGTATCCCATGCCCCGTGCCGAACCAAGCGTTGGTGGATGGTGGTTTGATTACAACCGGTGTCCACCAATGCTTGGTAAGTAGCCCCCTTGATTCTTACCAGAATCCGGTACGCTCCGGCTCGATCGGGGGCAGCCCGTGGAGCCTCGGGGATCCGGACCACTGTCGCCGTCTCCATCACCGGGCACTGATCCTGAAAGTGCCCCGGATCCCCGCAGCGCCAGCAGGCCGGCCCAGACGTCCCGCCCGCACCTGTGTCGGCGGGTGCCTCCACCTGAGGGGGAGAACGGCGATACGCTACAGGGGTGGGGGTCGTCCACTGCCTGGCGCGGGGAACTGGTCGCGTTGGCGGGATTCCTCGCCTCCGCGGGGCAGGAACGGGCCCTGGGGAGAGAGCAGAGTGAGGGGAAGAGGGGGAACACACAAGGGGAGGAGAAAGAGAGAGAAAGGGAGAACAGGGCTCTTCCGCCCTCGGGTACGCCGCCAAGTGGTCCTCCGCAAGCTGGACGGCCTCCTCCAGCGACGACGGGCGGTGGCACTGGACCCATTCCGCAGTCCCCTTCGGCAGTGCATGGACCAACTGCTCCAGTACCACCTGATCGATCATACCCTCGACGTCCGGGCTCCCCGCCAGCAGCCATTTCCGACACGCGTCCCGGAGCCGCTGCACGAAAGAAAAGGGGCGATCATCTTTCCCCAGCTTCAACGACCGGAACAGCTGGCGATATTGTTCGGGACTGCGCCCCATCCGCTGCAGGACAGCTTTCCTCAGGTCCGTGTAGTTTAACACATTCGCCGCCGGCAATTGTTGGGCCGCGAGTTGCGCTTCGCCCGACAGCAGTGGTAGGAGTCTCGCCGCCCACTGGTCACGCGGCCAGCCCCAGATCTCCGCCGTCCTCTCGAAGAGATCAATAAAGGCTTCTGCGTCATCCTCCGCCCCCATCTTCAGAAGCGTTGGGGGGGGCAGCTGGGAGCGGATGTCGGAGGACGCAGTTGGGGCACTCTCCTGGGCAAGGAGGCTCCGGATCGCGTGTCGGTCCTCTGATTGCGCCCGCAGGATTTCAAAAAACCGCCGGTCCTGGTCCTGGCGCAGCTCCATCAGGGACTGTTGGTGCGTCTGATGCATGCTGGCGAGGGACTGGAGGATCTCAGACAGCTGGGAGGGCTCCATGGGGCGTACTGTATCTGGTTCAACTGGGTTTTTCGGCACCAGTGTAAAGAGTGACAGAGACGTGGGTTCAGATAATTATTTCCTTTCTTTTAATGGCCACAGTCTCATACAGCACTTCTCAAAATAATCACCTTTTTAACACACACACAATTCTTAACTAACATAAACAACAACGCTGGGCTGCCGTGTACATGTAGATCTCTTTCTCTCCCTCTCTCCTGTTGGTTCTGTGGCCGCTCTTATGCCGCTCTCCCCATGCTTACTGGAATTAGAGACAGGTGTTAGACATAATTTGGCTCAGGTGCAAGCGCCCTTACCGCTTTCTCTCCCCGGACGGACGCTTGACCACACCCCCGCTGCCACACAGTTTAACAATGGAAGAATAAAATCAACACATCCACATGGGCAAGGGCCAGTCTGGTACACAGCCGGTTGACGGTAAGACCGGCAGCTAAAAATTACCCACTTGGAAGTCACTGAAGTCTAGGGATGGGAATTGTAATGAATTTAACGATTCCTGTCCCAATTCCTCTTAACGATTCCTGGTTCCTTAACGGTTCCAAAAATGCAATTATTTTGTATTTACTACCCTCTGCAGTCTGTTACCAATTGACGATTTCATTTCAGATTTCTTCAGAGCAGATATAACAAATCAGAAATAAATGTAAAACAATTCATGTAAAAAGTGAGTTTGCAGACTTTTTAGAGACATAATTACAGTCCAAAAATAGACCCTAACTATATTTTCCATCAAATCTAAACCAACTAGAAATGTGATGGCATATTCTTTAATTCCTTTATTATTTTATAAAACTCCACTTAATACAACAACTCTCATGTATACTGGTCAGTAACTGCACTGCTTGTTCAAGTCTCACAGCTGATCATTAAATAAACAGTAACAGTTCCAGAAACAGTGATTTGTAGCCTAATGTTGTATTTCAGGCATGTGAGACTTCAACAATTCTTATTTAATTTTGAGTTGGACTTTCATAACTTGCACATCAGTATAAGATTACTTGTATACAGGGCCTGGGTAACTAAGCAAGTAATGATACTGACTACCACCCCTGGAGTCGGAAGTTCGAATTCAGGGTGTGCTGAGTGACTCCAGCCAGGTCTCCTAAGCACTACTGGAGTAGTGGTGGCGTAGTGGGCTAAAGCACTATATTGTTAAGCAGAAAGTTGTCGGTTCGATCCACCATTGTGTCCTTGAGCAATGCACTTAACTCCAGGTTGCTCAGGGGGGGATTGTCCCTGTAATAAGGGCTCTGTAAGTCGCTTTGGATAAAAGCGTCTGCCAAATGCATAAATGTAAATGTAACCAAATTGGTCTGGTTGCTAGGGAGGATAGTGTCACATGGGGTAACCTCCTCATGGTCCCGATTAGGGGTTCTTGCTCTCAATGTGGCACATGGTAAATTGTGCATGGATTGCAGAGAGTAGCATGAGCCTCCACATGCCGTGAGTCTCTGCTGTGTCACCTCAGGAGCGGAGGCAACTGAGACTTGTCCTCCACCACCCGGATTGAGGTGAGTAACTGCGCTACCACGAGGTCCTTCTAAGTAATGGGAATTGGGCATTCCAAAATGGGAGAAACAATAAAGAAAAAGATTACTTGTATACTGGACTATAAATGGAAACGCTCTATGTTTTGCACTGTAGATTCAAAAGAACCAGCTCATTAGAATGGTTCTTTCGGGAATCGAACTATACTGGAAATGCATATGTTTCGTACTGTAGATTCAAAGGAGCTGGCTCAAAATCGGGAATTAAATACACAGTTTTTATACTGTAGAGTCAGTATAGGGCTGCGTTGCTGCAGAGATGCGCTGCTGGAAACACTGTCAGCATTTCAGGACGTTGTACCAGATGACTTGGCAGAAAATTGCTCGCAGGAGAACCGTTAATGGAACAAAAAGTCAAGAAGATCATCTGAACAAGAACTGGTTCTCGGTTCTCAACCCAACTGATGTCCCACCGTGCATCACACCCTCTCCCTGTGGGGCCATAAACATATGCTCTTAGATGTTGAGGCTTGCAAATATTTTTTTTTTTCCTGAATGTTTCAGTCTAAGTAATGTGTGTGTTTGTAGCGTGATAAACTCATCAAATCACTTCTCTTTAGTCGTTTCTTCAAAAAACAACAATTAACCGATTATATTAGTAGAATGTTTAATTATTAATTAAATATTAAAGTACATTATTAATTGCTAAAATTAAATGTTAATGCTGGTTAATTGGTTAAACGTCTATATTCCTAATATTGGTGCATCTCTATTTTTTCCATTAGAAAACCGAATATTGATTAAAATACACAAAAGTGAAATTGTCAAATACTGTGGATACAACACTAAAAGATATGAAATATCAGTTCTGGTCTGTTGTAATGTTCCAATGGTCACGTGCTGCAGTAATATCATTATGACGATGTGATTGACAGGGCTTCAGAACAGGAGAAGCCGGAGGGCCCTCCATCGAACATCACTTTCACCAATGGCATCAGTGATAACACTACTCAAGAACTAAACCTGGACTTCTATCTCTGTATCTACGCTGGTATGCTCACTGACCTCACATGACGTGAACAACTTGTGTATCAATATTTCTGGACATTTTCTAACTTCAATTATCTTTATCATCAGGTTTAACGGGAGCCACCATTGTCTTTATGCATGCTTTAAACACATGTTTAATGTGTTTGTGAGCTCGGACCAGACATTACACAGCCACATGTTTAACTGCATCCTGAGAACCCCAGTTTCTTTGATGTCAACCCTATTGGTGAGTACAACAGCAGAGGTTCTAAACATCATTTGTTTTTAGTTTTGAATGCCGGTGTTGAAAGTTATGATAAGTGACCAATAGATGGCAGCACATCCAGTGAAATGTCTTTTTGCCATCTCTCCGTCATCCAGAGTCTTATGGTACTGGATGATTATCATATTGACAGGCACATGCACACATAGATATCAAAGGGGGCTTGAGCACCTTACTCGAGAGAAAGTGCCCTTTTTTCTGGGATGCTTTTTTGTTTTTTTAAATAAATGAAGATATATATATATATATATATATATATATATATATATATATATATATATATATATAAAATCCTGTTTTCGCACTGACAAACAAATATATTTATTGAATAAAAAAATATCAGGTCAGGAGATGAAACTTTGTCGAGTTCCGGTGCCCTCCCTTCCCTCCATGCAGCAGTGCAGCACACATCACATCAGACACACAGCAGCCCCTCCCAGCTCCTATCCCAGTTGTGTTTTTCTTGGCTTGTGTGGAGGTGAGTGGTTGATTAACAAAAGACTAAGCTACCAGTGTCTCGACTTTACAGCTACAGCTTTATTAGCTACAGCTTTATTAGCCAGAAGTCAAATATAGTTAACTTGTTTCTTGCTAACATGCATGACTCATGAGCTACTAGCTAATGCAATAAGTTAGCTATGGTTTAGCTAAGGCAACACATCATGGCCATACTAATGTACAGTACTTATTGTAGACACTACAGGTGAATACAGTAAAATTTGTGTCTAATAATGTAATCACAATCACCACATTGATACGCAAATTAGGCGTTAACTAATTAAAATGCGCTAATTTGCATACATTTGACAAGGCACTCCAGGTGAATAGGATGCAAGGCTTGAAATTGCGACCATTTTGGTCGCATATACCCCCGAAATGTTTCTGTGCAACCTCTAAATATATTTGGGAGGATTTTTGCAAGTGGAAATAATTGTTGTGGTGCGACCTTTCATTTCTCTACAAAACATTTACTAATTACTGCACTATGTGCCTGCTATGAGCTTATACAGTGACCTGTTATAAACCCATCTGAAATGAGACACTTAAAGACTTTGTGCTGAAGCTAGTTGAAACAAGATTAAACAGCCCGTCAAATTAAACTACAGAGACAAGGTAAACAGGAAAACCTTGTTCCATTCACAATGGTAATTACTGGCTTTTCATTCCACAAATCAGCACTCTTATAGAAATATACCTGACAGTTACTGTAGTAACATTAACTGTAGAAGTAACTATGGTATTTTGCCAGAAATAGTGTATATATTTGTAATAAATGTTAATATTATTAGCCTATAAAAATATTAAATATTGTATTATTGTTATTGTTTTTCATAACAAATTTCGTAGATTATTTTTATTAATTTTTTTTATTTTTACAAATTTATTACAATAATTACATCTAACCACAGTGATTTATTTTTTTGTACCTGTGATTAACATGATCTTACTAATACCATAGTTAAACTGAATACTGTGCACGCACAATGGTAAATTGTCATAAATGCAACTACAAACCAGAATTGAACAAAAAAGCTTTAAAGCCAGGATACTCATGAATTAAGTATGAAGTTGACTTTTTCTCCTTTGTAAATATGTTTTGTTCTAATGAACTTTAATTGAAACAGGTGAATTAAAAGTAGCTTACACTCAGTAACACTTTGTTCATGTCATCTTGCAGCATCATTCAAAATCAGCAGTTTTCAGTTACAGATGCCATTTTAGAAATTTGCTATAGCTTGTTTGCAGTCACGTGATTCTTATGACACGCAAAATTCAGATGGAGGGCAGGAAGTGAAAAGCAGAATGGACGAGATGGAGGAAAGTCTGTACTTTACTAGTTTAGACGCGATTACGAGAGAAAGATATAAACAGAAAATCACAACATATGTTGGACGTGATCCTTAGGTTTTGAAGAGGAGCAATTTTCAACTGAATTCTTGCCTGCCATCGAGGAAGTAGATATGTGTCCTCACATCCTTCTACTCCTGAAAACAAATGAAAGCATTCAAAAGTATTGAGACATACAACTTGTTTTTTAGTGGTTGGGTCAACGACCTTGGTACCAAGGTGACCCACAATAACTGTTGTTTGGTTTTCGCCCGGGTGAGTGGCATTTCTTTTTTGTCCTGTGGATTAACCTAGCAACAAATATTAAACGCTGCAGTGCCTCTCGATGTTAGCGTTACGGTAGTTTACTTTACGTGATTAGGCTAACCACTCTCAAAGGTCCGCCGAAACGCCACTAAAGACATGGATCATCATGAAACAAGATGGAGAAGTCATTTCATGGCAGGGTAAGATATTTTCATTCGCCTGCAAATACTTTGTAATTAGCTTTGCTATCGTTACGTCTATTTGTTCAGTTACAGAAGTACAAAAAAATTACTTTAAATTTACAAAGTTCGGAAACCGCTAACGTTACATAAACATAGCCACATAAATTGTATTAACTTACCTTTGACAAAGTGCTTTTTCAGTCAATTTCTTGCATTTTCCGCCTTATAAATAACAACCTTTGGTACATGATAAAAGCTCCTTGTGGTTTCTCGGTTTGGTCGATTTGAGCAACCGTAAACGATGCAAAACATAGGCATTTTGAGTTTGTGATAGTGGCTTCCAATGTAGAAATTCACTTCCTGCCCTCCATCTGCATTTCGCGCCACAGCAATGCAGTGACATGATGTCATGTGCAAACAAGCTATTAACAATCAACAAATGATTAATTTAATCCAGGAGTGAAAGTGTCCAATAACAAGACGGTTACTGAGATTAAGCGAGTAGTATTCAGCTGGTCATGTGATTCTAAAATGGTAGCCCCCATGAGGGCGCCCCTGCCCCATGTAGTATAAAACTTAGTATAAAAGGTTTCTGATATGACTACAGTCCTCATCTCATGTGAGTGCACATGATTTTATACATATGTTTCAAAAGTAGAATACATTTCTTCTAGAGTAAATCTTTTTTTAAAGGGGAAAAACATTACTGAGTGCATCTTTAAATAATTAAGCGTCTGACAAAAGGAAAACAATTGATTTCATTTTGCTGCCCAACTCTAAATCATAGCGTTATTTTCAAATGTGCATTTCTATGTGACACAAATTCAGTATTAATATTGATAACTGCATTTGCGATTAAAAAATGATTTAAGTATTATTGTTGGTTTCTGTCCTTTAATTTTGATATTTAATTTTGATGTATAGAATATGTTGCGTTTGTAGGTGTAATTTTGGTATAAGTCTTGACACCTCACCGTTGACCTCAATCATTTTCAAACCCTGGCTACGGCCCTGCTGTCAAGGAGTGTGTGATAGTGTCCTCGTCAGACATGTTGTGGTGGAACATGCCAATGCTGATGGTGAGGATGTTTTTTTAAAATACATAGCCTATTTAGTATTGCAACATGGTGATTTACCTGCAGTTATCAATGGCAATATATTAGCCTACTATATTAAGGTCACTTGTAATATCACAATTATTCAGTGTCTTACTGAACGTGAATGTTGGTTTTTCTATTGTAATTGGATTTATTTGTTAAATGTAATTGTTAATTTATTAATGTTGTTAGCCCAGTTTAAACAGTATTTAACCAGTAGGAATTATTTTAGGAATCTATGCAGCCACCAAGTCAAAAGAAATCTGTTAATATATATATATATATATATATATATATATATATATATATATATATAAATTGTAGTTGTGGTTCTCCTTAAGTTTCGGTGGGTGCTCCTAAAATTTTGAAGATGGGAGCTCCAGTGCTACAGAACTTCCCCAGTTAATGACTTACATTAATATTCTTTTCCCCTGAAAATGTTATGTTTAAATATGCAGAATAGCATATTTATTTTGTAGAAATTATTATATTGATTATTATTATTATTATTATTATTATTATTATTATTATTATTAAAATAAATTGGTTAGGAAGTCAGAGTTGTGTTAATATATTGTGTTAATAATAAATAATTATGAGAAGTGCCCTTCCCCCCCCCCCAAAATGTCTGTGCACGTCCCTGAATATTGATATGTATACCATGGTATTTCTGTTGTGCATGACCAAAAAAAAGGTATTACCATGTGCAAAATAACATGGTAGTACCATGGTATTGTTTGCTACTTGCTTTGTTAGTGTCTGCCTGCTTACGAAGATGTCTTCAGTTAGGATTGATACTATGTCTAATCACAAATGTAACTGTCCCAAAACATGGTAGTTCTAGAACCATGGTACTTTGTGTTAAAAAAAAAAACGTAGTATTACCATGGGACCATGTCCAATAAAACATAATAGTATCATAATATTCTTTGGCTCTTTTTATTAATGTCTGGTACTTACAAAGTTATCTTTGAGTACGAAAATTACTTTTTTGTTGTTCAGTGTGCACCATGATACTTCCATTGTTTTAGACATGGCACTTCTGTTTTGTGACACCTATCATAGTACTTCCATTGTTTTTGGACAAGGATTACAGTTACTTATCATGTATAATCATGACATTTTATTATGCTCTGTCCAAATACTTCCTTATTTGAGTGCTTCTGAATAAACAACTACTGTAAATAATGCTCATTGTTCTCTGGTTAGTTAAATGTCTGCATTCACTTTCTGTTAGGTAGCTTTGGCTTTTTTTAAGCGTTTGAAAGTATAAGCAGATAGAAGAGTTCACAATAATGTCTAGTCTAGATATCATTGTTTACTCTACAGTGTTGAGTAAATGGCAGTGTTCGAGACCTTCGGTCCTGAGGTGAGCTGATTTGGTCGTATTTTGATTCAGTCTGAATCAGTCAGAAATTAAGGGGGCTTGTGGCTAAAAAATAGAGCTGTCCTGATCCTGAATGTTTACATAGACAGTTGGAAAAAAAAAACAGCAAAGATGGATGTAAAAACAAATTCAGTGTGAAGGAGGCAAATCTTGAGCTGGCTTCCATGCAAGTTTATTTGGCCATGTGCCTCTTGTTCTTTCTTGTGTAAAATAAGGATATAGAATGATAAGCTTGTGCAGCATTGTCAGGACAATCTGAACTCAATTCTTTTATAGGCTTCATAACCATCTGATTCATCAGTAACTGAACATTATCTAAGATAACATTTCACCTACGTATGATTAATGAAATGGTCATTATTTGGACCTAGATGCCATCAGAATGTAACATGAAAACTTTGGACTGCTCCGTCAAAATCTGCTCTTTTAATGTTGGTGAGGTTAAACACACAAAATGATTTTGACCTAAAATGTTAAGATTTAAGCATTTTTAATTTAATAACAAAATTACATCAATTTGAATGATGTCGTCTTAAATGAACTGTATTAAACTATCTAAAATCTATTAAATTCTAGTAAAAACCACAAATTTGTATGCCATTCAAAATGATGGAATTTTGTTATTAAATTGAAATGCATACATTTAAAAAATTGAATAAAAAGATTTAAGTGCATGACTGTTTCGGGTTCAATCATTTGCACTCAACCCTATTTTTTAAACAAAATAAACATACAAAAACATAAATTGCATATTCAGTAACGGCTAGACATATTTAAAAATTTGTTAATTAACAGTTAATTTACAAATTGAGAGATTAAATCATTTCTGTGATAATCGCATACTATGCTGTCAACACAATTTAACATATTTTAAATCTGGATCATTCCTTTTAATACCATAAAAAACTACCTTGAGTTTTACTAGTGGTACAATGTGATTTTAGGATTGCTAACATTTACACTTTCCCTTAGAGTTGAATTACTTCAGCTGACTGGGTGAAACATACAAATGGTTGCCTTAGAAAATAATGGTCTGTGCCTGAAATTACAGGACAAAATCAGCTGATAAGGCCAGAAACTCTGCCTTAGTTTCTGGACCAGGTATGGCGACACCCTTGTCCTCTAAAGAGCATACTACGGACCTTGGTTCTGTGTGTTGTTTTTCACCGTGGGCTGCTTATCGGGGTGTAACTATTGATAATGTGAGCAAAAGAGCATTTGCACGTCTCAACAGTCTAATAGATAGTTTTATGGCCACTGAAGAGTCAGTCATGGCCCTTCTCCATGGTACTGTTATCAAGAGTGCACTCACATGTGCCAGAATTACAACGAGAGGTGCTCTGACATAAATCAGATACTTTGTGGAAAAAGCATAAGGTTTTTATGTTGATTGACTGCAAATCAATATGATGCACCTCAGAAAAAGTAGGCTAATGTATCCTTTGGCTCCATGTTCACCTTTTTCTCTGACAATCTAAACTAGTTTTTAGACAGTTTTAAATTCTGCGATTTGTTCATGAGGTTGTTTTATTTCTATATCTCAATGTGATGTGAATGTTAGTCATAAACATTTCTGACAAATAGACATCCATTTTCAATTTGGGCTCTAATTTGTTTACATTATTTGTGTTTAATCTGTCATTTATTATCCTTCAAATCATGGATTACAATGCCTAGGCAGTATTAATAAAATCAGTTAGATAAAAAGGTAATATATGATTGTTCTCGATAATGAAACAATAAAACACAATTTTGCATGCCATGTCACTATCAGCAATTGAGATTTTCATTGCAAAGGAATATCCCAGAGAAAATACATTTTTAAATACATTTCAAATTAAAGCTCTATTGACAGCATTTTAGGCCTACTGTTAACAGAGAAAATAATTTCTGTACTTATGGCAGAACACCCACACCCACACACACCACACACCACACACCACACACCACACACCACACACCACACACACACACCACACACACACACCACACACACACACTTACTTCAGGGGACATTCTATGTACAGTACAGAATAAATATCTAAAATATGAACACTGTTCCAAAAATATAAACATTATCTTAATGAATGTTAACTTTTTGAAAGATATCCTTTAACTATCCTTAATATTCTGCTCTCTGGAATACTCTATTCTGATATATATAGCAGTCTGAAATTTCTAACAACCATACATCCAGATTTCAAACTGCTTTTCCTGGGATCGAAGACATCTTTCCTACTCAGATCACTGTGCGATCTCTACAAGCAGAGGTGGGTAGAGTAGTCAAAAATCATCATTTGTGTTCTGCAGAAGAAAGTCAAATACATTTGAGATAGCATGAGGGTGAGAAAATGAGAATTTTACATTTTGGAAAAATGTTACCTAAAAGGAGATGTTAGCCAGAATGCTAATCTTAATCATCATTTACTTTCACTGCGCCCCCCATCCATATTTTGAAAGGGATTGGTGAATGAGACTGTCAGGGACTCGGGGGTGACGCAAGGTCAAGGGAACTGAGCTACTTAAATACACAGAAAAATGAGGCACAGATGAAAACAATAACACACGATACAAAGGTGGGAAACTGAAATTAAATGCAATGAGGGCCTCTAATGGCCAAAACTGGGCCTTAGAACGAACAGAGCTTGGGACTAACAAACAGTTAGCAGGCCGGGCTGGGCGGTAAGACCAAGAGCAAACTGAAACCTGTTGAAAAACAGAGACCACCGAGCTTGGCGAGGATTAAGCCATTTAGCATGTTGGATATACTCCAAGTTCTTGTGATCTGTGTGGACTAAAAATGGGTGTTGAGCTCCCTCAAGCCAATGTCTCCATTCTTCAAGTGCTAGCTTGACGGCCATCAGTTCCCGGTCTCCCACATCATAGTTTCTCTCAGCAGGTGTTAGACGGTGTGACAGGAAAGAACAGGGGTGCAGCTTGTTGTCCTCCCCTTGCTGAGAGAGAATAGCTCCCACCCCCATATTCGAGGCATCCACCTCGATCTCGAAAGGCCTTTCTGGGTCAGGAAGAGTCAGAATGGGGGCAGAAGTGAAACGGTGCTTGAGGTCATAGAATGCATCCTCGGCTTCAGAACTCCAAATTAATTTGGAACTTTTACCCTTAGAGATAAAAGAGGAGCTGCTACAGCACTAAAGTTGTGCACAAACCTGTGGTAAAAATTAGCAAATCCTAGGAACCGTTGAATTTCCTTTACTGAAGTGGGGGTGGGCCAATCAGTAACGGCCTGGACTTTCTTGGGATCCATTTGAATGTTTCCCTGGCTGATGATGAATCCTAGGAACTGCACTGTGGACACATGAAATTCACACTTCTCTGGTTTTATGAACAAGTGATTATCCAGGAGGCGACTGAGAACCTTCTGAACATGCCCAATGTGTTCGTGCAAGGACCCAGAGAAGATGAGAATATTGTCCAAGTAAACAAACACAAATTTGTTGAGCATGTCCAGAAGGACGTCACTGATCAATGCCTGAAACACAGTGGGGGCGTTTGTGAGGCCGAAGGGCATACCTTGGTGTTCATAATGCCCTGTGGGGGGTGTTAAATGCGGTTTTCCATTCGTCTCCTTGCCTTATGTGCACTAGGTGGTATGCATTGCGCAGGTCGAGTTTAGTGAAGATTGAGGCTCCCTGAAGCAATTCAAAAGCAGTAGACATGAGAGGTAATGGGTACTGGTTCTGAACAGTAATCTTATTGAGGCCCCTGAAATCAGTACATGGGTGAAGACCACCATCTTTTTTGCCCACAAAGAAAAATTCTGCACCTGTGGGAGAGGTGGAAGCCCGAATTAATCCTGCGGAAAGGGATTCTTTTATGTAGCTGTCCATGGCTGCCCGCTCATAAGAAGAAAGAGAGAAGATACAGCCTCTAGGGGGTATAGTGCCTGGGAGCAGGTCAATAGCACAATCTTTGGGAGTGGTGTCAGGGGAACTCAAAATGCAGGTGACACGACAGTTGAGACCCCATTCTAGGACTGTGTTGGTGGACCAGACCCATATGGGGATTATGCTGCAGAAGCCAGGGGTGCCCAAGGACTACAGGGAAGTTGGAAGACTGAATGAGATGGAAAGCCATTTCCTCCAGGTATTGAAAAATGGAAAGAAGAGGGAATATCTTATGTGTTATCTCTCCATGGCCCAAAGGTCATCCATTCAGACCAGTAACATCCAGAGTAAAGGGTAAGGATGCACAGGGAATACAGAGCTTCTTAGCCAGGAAAAAGTCCATGAAATGTCCAGCAGCACCTGAATCCACCCAAGCCTGCATGGAGTGGTTATGATCATACCAGGAAAGTGTGACTGGGAGGAATAATCCTGAATTGGTGAGGGAAGCGGTTAGGGAAGCTCCTGTCACAGACCTCCCCTGTCTGCATGGGATGGGGCTTTTCCCGAGAGCTAAGGACTGGCAGCTCGAAAGTGCCCTGTTAGGCCACAGTAAAGGCAGCGCCGCTCCCTCATGTGATGGTCACGTTCAGCAGGGGAAGTCCTGGTACTTCCCAGCTGCATAGGTTCGGGGGGGTTCTTGGAAGACTTTGGCCAAAGGGCGTACAGGGGTTGGGCTGACAAGCTGACGGCTACACACTCTGTCTTAGCCGGTTGTCCAAGCGGATGGCCATATCTATGAGGACCTCGAGATTGTCAGTTGGGTCTTTAGTGACAAGCTCAAGCTGGATCAGGGGTGGTAGGCAGTTGCCGAAAAATCTCTTGTAGAGGAGGTCAGGATGTCAGACAGCAGGCCATCATGTTTAGTCATCAGGGTCCTGTGGACTGGATGAATCTGCTGGGTCCATTTTGTGGATCAGTGTTTTCTGTCAGGAACTCGGGGGTAACGCAAGGTCAAGGGAACTGAGCTCAGGGAAAATGGGGAATGTGGACCCAGTTGCAGAAATGAGAGCACAGTCAGGGAATACACTAAATGTCTTTTAATTAGTCCAGTAGGTAATTCCAAAACAATCCATAAAGTTATTCCAAACTGAAAACTTCAAAAATGTCCCAAAGAGTCAATAGGGAAAAAAAAGATAAAGTCATACCACCAGAAGATCCCAAATGTTCCAAAAGGTCAATGCAAAAAGTCAAAAAAGGTTTAGAAACCTCAAAGGGTAAAAGACTGTCTTTAAAAAACAAAAGACTAGAGATGTTGGTCTTAACATATCAAACACTGAGCATAGAACAGAGCAACTTAAATACACTCACAGAAAAATGAGGCACAGGTGAAAACAATAACACATGATACAAAGGCGGGAAACAGAATTGAAATGCAATGAGGGCCTCTAGTGGCCAAAACTAGTCCATAAACCTAACACTGTCAGTCTCTAACATTCTCTCTAACATCTTTTGGGTTCCACAGAATACAGAAAGTTTCACAGTGTTGGAAGAATATGAAGGCGTGGAAATGATTATATAATATTAATTAAAGGATGAATTTTCACGTTAAGGATCCTTCTCAGAGTTGGTCTCATTTGCCAATTAGAAGAGAAGTTTGGCAACCTTTTTCTTGTGATTATTACGGTGAAAAACATAAAAAATGTCACACAGTCCCAAGTTATATGTAAATGTTACTACCCACCTCTGCGTACAAGTAAGTTAATAAAATTATTTCAACTCAAAATTAATGTTTCATCTGCATATATTTATTTATTTGGCAAGTAGTCTTGTAATGAGCTGGATAATGAGCAGTCAGATAGTCTTTAATTACAAAAAAAACACCAACAGAGCAATGCAAACCAGAGATTGATTTCAGCAATTTATTTATTTTCACAAAATTACATAATTTAGAAAAAAAAATACATAAAGTTATGTCCATGTATTTATTTATTTGGTTAGTAGCCATGTAATAAGTGGTATATTGTACAGTCAGCCAGTTGTTATGCCAGTCAGCTGACTGTACATTATCCATTATGTAAAGTACCAGTTACCTTAAGCAAACTGCTTGCTTTTGTTGGCAATTCATTGATAGTCAATGTATTCCATTTCAAGAGTGTAGTACATCATTAGACCGAGGTGATGCAGGCAGAGATCAGTGAGGTGCATCGCAGTTCAAACTGCCCGGTAATTTCGGTGAGGTCTATCCTAAGTCCAAGGTTCATGCAATGGCATATGAAGTATCACCATGTCTTATGGTTGGAGTTGGAATCATTTCATCCTCTGAAGTCCATTGTAATAGACTGAAGTGATGTTTGGCTGGCACCGGCTGCTATTAGTCATCATCACACAGACACGTAGCAGTGGAGTCCAACACGAAGCAGAAATGTTGCTGGATCTAGCCGGTTCTGATGACCTCAGTATAGGAGTCCCGAGGTTGAGACAGGGAAACAAATAAAATAATATTAGCATAGATGCCATTCAATTCATTGCAGAGTTATAGATCATGATCACTGTATTTGGTTCCGGCAGACCTAACTAAAGCAGCCTAATTGTGAGTTTAAGGATAAATTAGGTGTATGTCTGGCTAAATAGATGAGTCTTTAGTCTAGACTTAAACTGAAGGAGTGTGTCTGTATCTCGAACAGTGTTAGGGAGACTATTTGAAAAGGATCTATCTCCTTTTGTGGATTTTGATATTCTAGGAACTATTAACCAGCCAGAATTAATGAACGTGATGGAATATAGTGTGGTAGAACTTGACTTAAGTACTGTGGAGCTAGACCATTCAAAGTTTTGTATGTAGTTAACAATTTTAAAATTAATAAGAAATTTCACAGGTAGCCAACGTAACGATGATAAAATGGGGCTAATATGACAGGCCCATAGATGGGGGGGGGGGGGGGGGGGGTGGTTCGAATGAACCCGTTTTTTTTTTTGTTGTATTCATTAATATCATCCTTTACAGGAGTTACATGCGCAGCAACTGACAGTATGCACTCATAGCAAAATCTGTCAGCACGATAAATTTTGTGTGACGTTCGACATTCGTTGGACATTCGGTTTTCACCGTCTGAAAACTCCACTCACTACGCTAAAACATAGGAGATGTCCACTTATTCATTCCATTCACGTGCAAGTTATACATGAAAAAAAAAACTGTCAAATACATTTTCACATTCAGAATGTTCTTATAACTTCCCATAGGACAGACAGACATACTACAGGTGATATTATTACAGTATGATCAATTATATAATTACAATGTGGTAGGGCGGAAGGCGGGGCCGGGTCATGATGATACACACCCGGTCCCGTATCAGGCTAATCAAGCCTCCGAGAGGGATAAAGGCCGATGGCAGACGGTGGTGCGATGAGAGAGAGATCATTTACGGACATGTCCGTCGTGTGTGTGTTTGTCCTTGTTTTAAGTTTATTATTAAAACAAAGGACAAACACAGGATCAAGGATCTCCAGGATCACGTTGTGGCTTCTTAAGCGGTTTGATAACTGCCATTTAAAAGTTTCTTGGGACATGTCCTAAGAATAGCGAGGAGTTAATAATATTAAGAAGAGGTTCTGAGATTACAGGGCATACCTCGTGTTGCACGTGAGCAAAATTTTGAGACACTGTTTTGTCATTTGAGACATGGCATGGAGCAGGCTGAGGCATGGCTGTGACATGGCATGGAACAGGCTGATGCGTGGCTGTGACATGGCCTGGAACGGACTCTGGCATAGACAGAGACTCTGGAATGACCTCTGTGGTCGGGGGCAAGGACTGAGAATCGGAAACGACCTCTATGGTCGTGGGCATGAAAAGAGTCTCGGGAATGACCTCTGTGATCATGGGCATGAACAGTCTCAGGAACGACCACTGTGGTCAGGGGCGAGGACTGATTTCTAGTCTCGGGAGCGACCTCTGTGGTCTTGGGCATCGACAGGCAAGGCAACATTGGCTCATTGGCTGTGGCAGACATGGGTTTTGGCTTGGCGGCCATGATGTGAAACTCTGGGTTGGCGGCCTTGACGTGAAACTCTGGGTTGGCGGCCTTGACGTGAAACTCTGGCTTGGTGGGCATGACGAGGAACTCTAGCTCGGTATTCGCCTACACAGTGAACATGGAACCAATGATCTGCAGGGTGAGGTCGATATATTGCGTCAGATTAAGGGGACTGCGACTGCCAGACATCAAGGAGGAGATGGGCTCATTAAGTCCCACCCGAAAAATGTCCTTGAAGGCAACCTCATTAAAGCCCACCTTGCTGGCCAGATCGCAGAAATCCTCCATGTATTCCTCCAGGGGGAAAAACGGTACCCCTGCTGTAGGCTGAGGAGCTGAACTACTGGGTTCATTGTTGTTGGTCGAGTATTCTGTAATGTATTATAGCTGGCAGGACACAGGAGCAGACGAAGACGATGAAGTAAACCCAAGTGCAGTTTATTTTACAAGATGAGTGAAATCCAACGTGAAGTGGAACAAAACAAAACATAAACATGACTTGACTTGACATAGACTATGATACATAAACATGGACTTGACTTGACTTCTTCCATCAAACAGTACTCCACAAAGGACAATGTCAAACAAGAGGGCTTAAATACATTGACATGGGTAACAAGTTAACAAGTCCACCACCTATCTTTATATGATGTTCAAGTTTTATATTAATAAATTTTTTTCTAAATTATTTAGTGAGGGTTTTTTGTTTGCTAGTTCAAGGAACAGACTCTATGAGATATCTAGATGATACAGTCTCTATGTGTTGTAGTTTATGTGACCTGTGTGACGTCTCAAGGCAGCTAGCAGACATTCGGATTAACCAGTTTGTCTGCTTCCTGACCTGGGCCTCAGTTAGTCAAATACTATCATTATTTAGACTATGAGCCAAATTACTAGAGAGGAGAGCGGCACCTTCCCTGGAGGGATGGAGTCTCTCTATTTAGCAGGTCAAGTCTACCCCAAAAACTCTTCCAAATGTGTATAAATCCTTTTCTATTCTCCAAACACCACTCAGACATCCAGCCATTCAGTGACACTAATCTATAATAAACCTCATCACTACTACGAGCAGGGAGGGGACCAGAGCATATTACAGTGTCTGACATAGTTTTGCAAATTAACACACTCCTCTTTAACATTATCTTTAGTGATCTCTGACTGGTGACTCCGGATATCATTAGTGCCGACTTGAATAACAATTTTAGAAAATCTACATTTACCATAAACCAGCACTTGTAAATTTGATTTGATGTCAGATGCACTGGTACCCGAAATGCATTTAACAATAGTGGGTGGAGTCCACGTTCCTTGCAATAGAATCACCAATAACAAGGGCTCTTTTGACATGATTCTCAGTGGGTGCATCACTGACTGGGGAGAATCGATTGGAAACTCTAAAAGGAATGGGGAGAGTGGTGTCACTTTGCTGAGAGAGTATGCCACAGAGACGTCACCCAAACGACCTGCTGCGGGGGCTCTAGAGCCAGAACCAACGTGTGCGTGTTGCCCTCTGTACTGCCCACATCCAAAACAGTATCTACTGGCTTCTCTTTCTCACTGACCTCCACTAGCGTTCGGTGGTGTGTCTCTAACTCATTAACCTTCTCCGTCAGCCTGACTAATTCCTTACATTTATCACATGTGAATCCCTCACTGCTTACAGAACAGGCTATTGTAAACTTGTGACATGCAATGCAGGAAGAAATAACATGAGCGGATGCCATGATGTTCTTGAGCGGTGAATGTTTGAGATTGATGTGAATTCCTCATGCAGATTTTAAACCATCTGGAATGCCTTGCCCCATGGGCTTCCACTGTTAGATCTGTACTTTACATGTATTTTCCAGTGTTTTCTTTTTTCTAGTATCTGTTTTTAATTTTGGGAACAGTTTATATTATTTTTGTGGTATTTAATGGTTTGTCACAGATGCTGATCAATAGATCTGTATCTTTATGATACAGTATTTAACCTGTAAAGTTCCCTTTAAATCTAAAGAGTTTTAGTCTATCTCTAAAGAGAGCGAATATCATTTCAGTTGCATTTGGATAGTAGAAAGCTCTGGATATTTGTGATTCATGTTTTTTTCTTCTGATTTCAGGAAGAATTCTCAACCGGTTCTCCAAAAACTTTGGCCAACTCGATTTTTTACTTCCTTCGTTTGTGGATTTCATCCAGGTAACTTTTGTAGTTCAGTGTTGGAAACACCATTTAATATGTACAGTACATTGCTTACTTGGTTATATTAAAATACCCATAACAAGTGGGAATAGACATTATTCGCTCTGGACAACCAAGTGTTGTAGACCAACAGCATATGCTGGATTTCCACTGACAAATGATAATGTGGTCAATACATGGGGGACAGGCATCACTTTAAGTGCTCAAAGTGCTATTGTTTGAAAACTGACAGACTGAATAGATGTACAATAGTCTTTCACTGAAGGAGTTTTTCATTGTGTGGGGCTGAAGGATCGTCCTTGTTCTCTCACTCAGAATGTGAAAACTAAAAATCTGTAGTTATTAATTTTTACAACAGTCCTCTCTCAAAATGGGCTTCTTTTGCTTTGAAGACAAATACTTGTGCATATTTTAGAAGGTTTCCTGAAGATTCAGACTATGTTCAGAATAGTATACCACTTTGCTAATTGTACTATTTCGGCTGTATTATTGCCTTTAAGTCACGTTGGAATTATATAAAATAAAATACAAATTATGTTTATTATAACCTAAAACCTTTTTTAGGTTTATTTATTATATACCTGAAATAGGTTTATTGGTAGATATAATTGGAAATAACTAGTGGTAGACTGATATATACAGAATACAGCTTGGGAAAAAATTAAGAGATTACTGCAAAATTATTATTTTCTCTGGATTTACTATTTATAGGTATGTGTTTGAAAAAAATGAAAGTTTTTGTTTTATTCTATAAAGTACTGACAACATTAATTCACATTGATTAAATCAATGTTTATATGGTGACCAACTGGTCCTCAGTATCCTCTGTGGGCATGGCTTGGGAGGCACTTAAGGTGGTTCTTAGGGGCCGGATCATACAGTATGCCTCATTCACCAAAAAATCCAAAGCACAAGAACTTGTGGAGTTGTAATTGAATATTAAAAGTGCCGAGGCAGAGCTGAAGCTCCAAATGTTGTCTGATCGCCTCAGAGAATTGAACCGATTGAAATACAGATATAACACTATTTAATCGAGTGGAGAATGTTTTTGGCTAGATATACAAAATGGAGAGAGTCTTTTTATACCATTATACCACCTCATTGAAATCTGCTGGTGATGAAATATTTACCTCGGCCATTGATATGAATAATGTTTTTAAAGAATTCTATCTTGATCTCTATAGTTTCACATCTTCATCTACTAATGAGGATATTAGAAATGTTGTGGAACCATTAGAACTTTCTAAACTGATGGCTGAGTAAAAAAAAATTCTCTTGATTCTGAGATAACCTTGGAGTAGCTTGGCCAATTAATTAAGGCCTTGCGTACAGACAAGGCTCCAGGGCCAGACGTCTTTGCCGCTGAGTTTTAGCTCATGCTACAGAATTGGCTGAAGGGCTGATGTGCCTGGTACCAACAAGTGATCCGCACGTTAGTATCCTTCATGCGGTGGAGCCACTGAAGCGGGGCATGATCTGCGGAGGGTTATGACCACCCACTTGATGGCAAGATGCTCTTATTCAATCGTGCTGTACTTAGTCTCCCTCAAAGAGCACTTATGACTAATGTACAGCATGGGGTGCTCCACCACCTCCACCTCCAGTGGGGTCTCGATATGGTCTTGTATGATGTTAGTATGACCGGGAAGAGGAGAGAACATGTCCGCAAATTCTTTTTGTAACGTGGCCACCTCCGTGAGCTGGGATGGTGAGAGGTGGTCTCCATAATGGACCGGGTGAATGGACCGACTTTGAACTTCTCATCCAGCCTGAGCTCCTGATCTACTGTCGCCATGGACAGGGGGACCGTCTCTCTCCATAATTTAAGGAGGTTGAGGTGGTAATTTTGACGTGCTCCGCCTCTATCCATTCGTGTAACATCAAAGAGTAATTGGGTAATTTTGAGCTCGACGCGGAGAGCAATACAAGTCATTTGTTTCCAGGTGCTGGGTACCCCTATAACAGCCAGCTTTGTGTCTCTTGAGCTTGGTGCAAATGTTGTTGTGACAACTGACCCAGTGTGTGTTGATTTGCTCAAAGATCAAGGACATATTGAATTTCATTTTTGATTAGGGAAGGCTTGTGCGACCTCCCTGACTGCAAATAATAGGTGTTCCAGCCATTTGTCCCAAGTTCTAGTGTACTCAATTTAATCCCCAGCAATTCATAAAATTTGAATGGTGTGCTTGACATAAACGTTGTGCCTTGGTCGGTGAGGATTTCTTTTGGAATCCCCACCCTGGAGATCATTTTGAAGAGTGCCTCCGCAAAACTGCGTGCTGAGACTTTGCAAAGAGGCACTGTGTCCGGATATCGCGTTGCATAATCCACCAGGGCTAATACAAACCGATATCCACATGCTGTCCATTCTAATGGCCAGACGAGGTCCATACAAATTCTTTCAAAGGGGTAGCAGTAATGGGTGCAATGGCGTTCTTGGGGTGGCTGGTGGATTTACCAACTGACGTTTGTGGCATGCCGCACACCATCTGCATACGTCTCTGCAAATGTCCGGCCAATAAAAGCCAGGCCATTAAACAGTGCAGTGTTCCTTCTTGTTCTAAGTGACCCGCCATAGGATTGTGGTGAGCCACCTTGAAAAGTGTTTCCCGATGACTCCTCGGGACTAATAACTGGGTTGTATTTTCATGGGTTTGAGTGTCCTGCGTCACTCAATACAACCAGTCCCTAATAATTGAAAAATATGGATATGGGAGGGTGACATCTGGCTGGAGCTGCTGGCCATCGATTACTCTTACTTGGTCAAAGGCGTGCCTAAGTGTTTCGTCACATGACTTTTCTAGAGGGAAATCCTCCTCCGAGAACTCCCTAAGGATGGGCATGTCGGAGGATTCCCCTCGCGCGTCATTCTGACACTGAGCAGACATGGATGGCCCTGGCTCCGCCTCCCCATCCATCGCGTCACATGTCACACACAAGATTTTGGTTTCTATATAATTTATATAGTTTACATAATAATCTTTTAAACCCCGGCCAATTGGTTCCCAGAGTCAGTGGATGTGTGAGGCAGGAATTAACCACAGCCTCCACTCTATGCTTTACTCCCCAAAATTGAATAACGGTGGTCACTACTGGATATTTGAGAACATCCCCATGCACACACCTCACCATCACCTTGTGGTTTGTACCCAAAGTCCTGTCATGAACCAAACCATGGTGCATCGAGGTTTGATTTACAACCCGAATCCACCAGGGCTTGGTTTGTATGCCCCTTAATCTTTACCGGAATCCTGTACATCCCTGCTTGATCGCGGGCAGTCTAGGGTGTGTCGGGGACTCGAATCCACATCTCCACTCTCATTATCAGATGCTCGGATACTGTCTTTTTTAATGCGTCTCGGCCCCCCATCACTCGGCCCCCTGCCACTAATAGTGGGGGTTTAATGTTGATTCTATGTATATATGTTTTGCTTTTATTTATTTACTATATGAATCAATAAAAAAATTGAAATACAAAAACAAAAGTTTAAACAAATCAAATCATGAGGCGTGTTGAGGAGAGGTATGTTAGGACTAAAAGTGATCTGACTTGTGTACTTGTATAGAGGTCTGCATTCCCACAGAACTACTGTAGGACCCGCGGGACAGATTTGAATGCAGTAGCGGACGGTACAGAGAATAGCCAAAAAATTGTATCTGGATTTCTTTTTTTATTTAATTAATGAATGCATTATTTTACTAATTTATTTTTGATATTAAAAAACAAAAATGTTTATGTAAAATTGTGTACAGAGCCATTATTCAGAGCAGGCTAGGTGGACAATGGCACTTAAGAAGAATGGCAGAGCAAAGTGTGGAAAATTGTCAATTTAGTGTTAATAAATCAACCTCAGTCAGATTGGCATTGTCACGCGACATCCGATAATTGCAGTAACAGAAAAATAAAACATGCTTTGTGTACACTGACGGGAGTGGTTGGGGAAAAAATCACTGTGGGCAGAGAGCAGGTGAACATGGAGTAAAATTCAACAGGAGCAGGCACAGGATGGGAAAAACAGTCCCTCGCAGACCTCAATACTGGTGTATGCTAAAATGTTAAAAAATCCCTAAGGGACCATTCAGAATGAATGCATACTTATGTTAAAAAATTTGGCACAGCACAACAAATTAAACAGATTGCAGGTGAACAGTATGCAGTTCTTTTAACTTCAACTTGTCTAAAAAACGCTGTACTCATGCACGAGCTAAAAAAACGCTAAAAAAAAACCTCACTGTGAGATTCAGCAGAACAGACAAAAATGTCCATCTAGGGCATGTTTACTTTGAAAAACAATCTAAAATCAGTGCAGATGGATGTTAAACACGTTTGATGTGAGCGGCTCCTTGAACTTGCATTGGAGGATGAACCCAAGCCATGTCTACAGATCAAAAATCTGTAAAATCTATATACTTTTTAAATCTTATATGGTACTTATAGTGGCATAGAATTTACACACTTCACCTCAATGGCTTTAAGGTACTTTTAAATTCACCCAAAGAGACAGACTCTTTATGGTTTTATTGGATTTTGTTTCATTAAGTGATTTACATTTACAGGTAATCGTTTTCTCTTTTGGTGTTTTTCTAGATGACTTTAGTGGAGAGAGTGGTGGAGTACAAAGAGCTAGAGAGTAAACCCCAACATGCCAAATTGTGGCCTGATAACCTTCGACCGGGTCAACTTGTCCTACAGTGTCAATGGACCTGTAGTCCTCAAGAACCTCACAGCACTGTTCAGACCCAGAGAGAAGGTGAGTCCAGCACAACATGGTGAAAACCTGAAAATATCAGGCAATTTTAAATTTGTGAATTTATGGCCTGGAAAAGTCATGGAAATTAATAAAATCCTTAAAATTCAAAGAACATTCCTAGAGTGAATATTGATGTTTCTAGTTACTGTATGCTTGGCTCTATAATATTTCATAGTTTAGAAATTGCTTTTTGGTATCTCTATAAAATCTTTCAAAATTTTCATTAAAATTCATAGAAATCAAACATGTGCTTCTTGATTGAAATTAAATGAGAATTTTTTTCTTCTGCATGGAGCAGGTCAGAATTGTAGGATGCACTAGTGCAGGGAAAAGTTCCCTGATATAAGTGCTTTCCGTCTAACAGAGCCAGAATGGAAGATCTTTGTAGATGGTGTTTTGACCTCTGAGATCGGCCTTCATGACCTCCGTCAGAAGATGTCCTTCATACCACAGGATCCGGTTCTGTTAACTGGAACCATGAGGAAGAACCTGGACCCCTTCAGCCAGCACTCAGACCAGGACCTGTGGAGCGCTCTGGAGGAGGTACACGTGTGCACACACTCACTGTAATACAAATAGGTTTATATAGGCCCAGTTTACACCTGGGATAACCATCCTTCTCAGGTGATCTGTGGCCATTATGTGGTCTGCCTCAAAATCCGAGGGGAAGGTCTCTGATTTTGTGAGACCTGTGAGACTTCAATCAAGCAGTGCAATTACGGAATGGTGTTTAATATGACATTTATTAAAGATACACAAATTTTGTCATTTGTAATAAGGGAAATTTTATAAAAGAATAAATTAAATATGCCATCAAATTTGTTGTTTGTATAGACTTTATTAAAAATATTTTTAGAATCAATTATTGCAGCAGAACACATTTGAAGAAAGAAAAATATCTCGGCTCACTAGGTCCTTAAAGTGGATGGTGATTAGATCTTTGAAGCTCCAAAAATCATTGTCAGCCAGCACAAACATCATCCATACGACTCCAGTGGTTAAATTAATGCCTTCTAAAGCAATGCTGTTGCTTTTGGTGTGAAAAAGCTCATGCATTTTAACTAATCAAACATTTCAATTAATTTTAACTATAACCCATCTCTTCTGGTAAGAGCGCTGAGTTTATGTGGTGTGATGTATTCATGTAGGCATGTTGCGGGCGAATCTCAAGTTCTTCTCTCGGTTGAGACATCCAGGATAAGCACACATAAGCACCATTGTCAGGGTTCCCACACATCCTGGAAAACCTGGAATTTTGCAATGCAGTTTTACAGTCATGGAAAATTTGAAAAATACCTAAATGTCCTGGAAAATCATTATTTGTCCTGAAAAATATTACGGTATGAATAAACGGTTTGTGTTTCTAGCAAGGTTTTCGTTACATGTACAAAAACATGGTAACGATCAGGACTCGGAATAGGAGTCAAATTTACAAATTCGTATAATTTTGTAATTGGCGGCTGCGCATTGTGAAACAACGTCAGTGGTTAAGGGCACTTACATGCTCATGATTGATTACAGCAGTGGCCAATCACATGCTTGGCTATAGCAGCGCCTGCACAGAGAAAAGCAGCATTCATGAAAATTCTCATTCATAAACAAACTGGAAGACCTGGTACATGTACCAACCGACTGAATGAGAGGGGGATGTTGTTTGTTTACTTCAGCATCAGCGAGTCTGGTTTATTCATCACAGAGAGAAAAGGGCAGAAGAGCTATTAATGCGTAAAAGTGACTGATGTCACTAGCCCTACTGAATACATTGAGTGTCTATTCATAGTGCAACCTCGGCTCCAACTTCACACCAAAGTGTTTTTCGCACACATTTTTTCCTCACACAAATGATGTCTTTAAGTGTACAAAGTTACAAGAAATATTTAAAAACTATCCAAATTTATGAAGAGATTATTAATTGAATTAATTATTACCTTATCATTTCCGAGTATCCAAAGACCCCAGTTATTGAACTATAGTAATTACATTCACCAAAAAAAAAGGACTAAACATAAACAAATCCTCTTTTTTCTTTCAAAGCAATTGAAATTTTTTTTCTCTTCCAAATAAATGTTTTCAATGTTTAATGTACACACCTACCTCTTTCTTGCCTGGCAAGCTCGTAAATTCACCCCTCCATGACAGTTTCTGCAACACTTGTCATGTGGAGGATAAAGCACAAAGCTTTGACACCTCAACATCCAACGAGGGGCAGTTCTGTGTATGGAAATGCCTTGTTGATGCGAGAGGTCAACAGAGAATGGTCAGACTGGTTTGAACTGACAAAGTCTACGGTAACTCAGATAACCGCCCTGCACAATTGTGGTAAGAAAAATGCTATTCTGAGATGCAGGTTGGCGCTGTTTTGGCGGCACAAGGAGGACCTACACATTATTTAGCAGGTCGTTTTAATGTTGAGGCGGATTGATGTACAGTATGTATTTAATTCAATCACAGCTTTATGGGTATTTATATTCACACTGGGTCATGGAGCAAACTGCTTATCTGGAGGTGAGAAACTACATTTACATTTACATTTATTCATTTGGCAGATGCTTTTATCCAAAGCGAATTACAAAAGAGGAAAACATAAGCGAATCATCTTAAGGAGACGTTTGTACAAAACTACCATCAAAAACATACAGAAATGCCAAAATAAAAGCTAGATTTATATGGACACTTGTTTTTGCTTAAATTTTACACTTGTTGAATGCATAAAATGTCCTGGAAATTTGATCCTTAAAAATGAGTGGGAACCCTGACTTTGAGTAAACAAACAAATATAAATACAGATCTAAACCAAAACCAAGCTTCTTGTGGCGACGGGGGCATGGTCCGGAGAAAGAGAAAGCGGTAAATGTGCATACACCTGAGCGTTATATTGTCTAACACCTGTTTCTGATTGCAGTAAGCACTGATATATGAGAGAGCGATATATGGAGGAACCATGCCAGAGGCGATGAGAAAGAGTTACGCTTCATCCACCAAAGCCACCCATTTTTGAACGTTACCTGATTAAAATGTACCTTTTGAGCTGAAGCCCCACGTTCCTGTTTCCTCCTTTTACCCTACAATGAACCTTTACACTTCTGTAGAGCATTTTTCCTTGTTTTTCCTGGTGTGTCTCACATGCATAAGTTCTTGAATGTCTCACATGCCAACATAATTACATCACACTGGTCATACAGCTGCTGCCCGAAAGCAATGACTTGGAGTTGAAATGTACTTAAATATTGATCTTTTTCACACCATAAGCAATTGTAACGCTTTAGAAGACAATGATTTATCTGCTGGTGTCATATGGATGCTGTTTATGCTGACTTTCTGTTCTTTTTGCATCATCAAAAGTCGGATAAACATCCACATTTTAAGGACCTACTAAGCAAAGACATTTTTTTATTTTTCTTCTGCTGTTCTGCTGAAGAAAGTTGCACACCAGGGATATCATGAGGGTGAGAGAATTTTCACTTTTGGGTGAACTAGCCCTTTAAGGAAATGGAATTGTTAAATTCCTCATGTTTCCCATCCCTATTTCACATGGACCACCTGATGCATGTTGCTCACAAAACTGAAAAGCACTTTCTTGACCTAGCAAGCGCTAATGTGATTGGCTGATTTTATGCCCCTCCAGAGTAAGGGTATACCGTTTTTTTTTTTGTCAGTCTGCTTAGAAACAAAGTCATATTTACAAGGTACCAGGTTGATACGAGTGCTTTGGCAAATCCAGTATTATTTCATCTGCAAAAGTTAGATATTCAAAGTTTTGTTTGAAGCACTTGGTAGCAAGTAAACTAGATATTCATGAGCAGGACTGTATATTGTGCTTTGTTTTCTGAGATATGTCTGTGACACCACTTGTGATCTGATAACCTGGAACGATTGTTAATGCCAGGTATGAGCAAGGGTACAGATCTATTTTGAGACGTGAACCTTAACCACACTTGACTTGGATTACGATTATAGATGCACTAAAATTTGGGCTCAAAGTCCAGCTAATAGATTGAATGTGTTTCACATGCCTGTTTGCTCAAAGGTCCAGCTTAAGACTGTTGTGGAGGATCTGTAAACTCGAGACAAAATTGGCTGAATCTGGCTCTAACTTCAGCGTGGGTCAACGGCAACTCATCTGTCTGGCTAGAGCCATTCTGAGAAAGAACTGCATTCTCATCATTAATGAGGCCACGGCAAACGTGGATCCTCGATGATAAATTTGTTATTATAATTTTTTTACCAGTTACTTTTTCCCTGCCTTTGTGATTTGTTAACTGTTAAACTGAAATACTACTGAGTGCTTCAAAAAACAGAAAAAAATCAGTATGAAATGAAACGAGTGCACCAAAAAACATACAAAATTCGAGTGCACCGTCCTCACCATTGCACACCAACTCAACACTATCATAGACAGTGACTGTATCCTGGTAACAGATACATAACAGAAGAACACCTGTAACATAAAATATGGAAGCCATTAAAGTCAACGTTAAATGTCATTTTCATCTGCAACCCATTTTTTTTCTCTGATTAACAATTTTTATTGATTTACATATTGAACACAGAAAAACAAAACGTATATACACAGAATCAACAATTAACCCCCACTATTACCCCTCCCTCTTCCAATCCCCTACCCCACCCTGGCCCCCAACAACATCCCAGTTGTCATACATGATTATAGACACATGCCAACCAAAAATATAATAATAATAATAATCACACATCCAGAAATGCCAGATATCAACTCCATTTCCCCACAAACAAGTTAAATTTCCCCAGTTTTCTAAATGACCCTTCTTCAAAGGCCACCACCCTCCCCATCTCCGAACACCACTCCTGAAATGAGGGCGATCCAGCCGACCTCCATCCCCTTAAATCTATCTGTCTAGCGATCATGACACTAGTTATGATCCAACTCTTTATGTGTCTGTTCTCTACATCGATGACCACCCCATCACCCAAAATACAGAGTCTGGGGCAAAATGAAACCTGAATGCCCAATACATCACACACAGAACTCTGAACCTTCAACCAAAACTCCTGGATATTACCACATCCCCAAAAGACATGGGTTATGTCTCCATCCTCTGATTGGCATCGCCAATTGACTTTATGACCAAGCATGTACAATCTAGAGGGTGTCCAATAGAATGTAAAATCTTGACTTGCAAGATTTTGAATTGCAAGGTGCACCCATGCGTCTCTAAATGCAGACTTTACATTTTTTAGAATCCTAGCCCACGCTCCTTCCTCCAATATCAAGTTTAAATCTTTCTCCCATAATCTCTTGACAGATGTTTAAGCTCCATAAATAGTACAGAGCAGGTGGCGCAGCTGTAAATACCTAAAGAACTGAGATGTGGGAATCCCAAAATGTTGAAGGATTTTCAACACTCTGCTCTCATATAGGTCACCGAGTGTAGTAACCCCCCTCACAATCCACTCTGACCAGCAGAAAGGCGACTTATTAATACATAATTAATAAATTTGGGTTCAGCCATAAACTCGAGACAACATTTAAATAAATATCCGAATTAAACATTCTGGACTCTTTTGTCCATACAGAGTGCAAATGTGAGATGATGGGGTGTAATTTAACTTCTCTGATTAGTTTGAAAGAAAGGCTTTGCAATGCCGAAATAGGAGAATGAATTTCCTGTTCAATGCAAAACAAGGAAGGGGCTCTCTCAGGTGGAAGTGACCAATGAGCCAAATGTGTGACCAAATGCATAATAATGAAACAAAATCTTATGTTGTCCTACCCCACCTTTGTCAGTCAGCCTATGCAGCTTACTGAAATGTAATATGAGACATTTCCCATTCCAAATGAAGGACTTCGTTATGCTGTTAAATTGCTTGAAATAAGAGAGGGGGGTTCATCTATAGGGAGAGACTGTAGCAGGTAGTTGAATTTTGGAATACAATTCATTTTAATAACATTAAACTTCCCAATCATAGAGAAATGTAATGAAGCCCACCTGCCCACATCGCTCGAAAACCTTTTTATTAAAGGGTCAAAATTAACTCTTACTAAATCACACAAATTTACTGGGAATAAAATGCCCAAATACTTAATGCCCTGTTTGGGCCACTAGAAGGCACCCGGCTAACAAACCGTTATCGGGCAGTATGCTGTCAGAGTTACAGCTTTGGACTGTATCCCGAGAATTTAGAAAAGGGATTAATAATTCTGTGGAGGCAAGGCATAGATCTAGAAGGATCAGAGACGAATAATACAATATCATCTACATAAAGCAGAAGCTTATGTGCCACACCACCCACCATCACCCTTGGAAAATAATCCTCCTTTCTTATCGTGGCTGCTAATGGTTCCAGGGCAAGACAGAACAATAATGGGGAAAGAGGGCAACCCTGCCATGTGCCCCTATACAAAGTAAAGTAATTTGGAATTAATCCATTTGTTTTTACCACCACTACTGGGTGTTTATAAAGTAACTTAATCCATTCAATAAATGTACTCCAAAACCTGTACATTTACAAAATCGTAAAAATATAATCCCATTCTACCATATAAAATGCCTTTTTGGCATCAATTCAGATGGCAGTGACCGCCACTCCTTATCATTCGCCATTGACCACATGATATTGATGAAACGCCTGTTATCAGAAGAGCTGCAGCCTCAAATAAAGCCCACCTGATCTATATGTATAAGAGATGTCATAACTTTACTTAATCGGTTAGCCAAACTTTTTGACAATATTTTAACATCTAGCTGGATCAGGGAAATTGGACGGTAACTCTTATACTTGCTTGGTTCTTTGTCCTTTTTAAGAATCAGACTGATCCGGGCTTGCGTCATGGTTGGCAGAAGCTTTCCATTCTTTAGTGGAGCCAATTCTGTAGCATAAGATCTACAAAATTCAGCATCAAAACCATCTGGCCCTTGAGCCTTGCCTGTAGGCAAGGCCTTAATTAATTCGCCAAGCTCCTCCAATGTTATCTCAGAATCAAGATAATTTTTTGACTTTTCTGTCAATTTAGGGAGTTCTAATGGTTCCATGAAGTTTCTAAATCTTCATCAGTAGACGAAGACATGGAACTATAGAGATCAAGATAGAATTCTTTCTAAAAGCATTATTAATATGAATGGCTGAGGTAAATATTTCACCACCAGCAGATTTCACAGACGTAATGGTGTAAAAAAGACTCTCTCTGCTTTACGGCCTTCTGGCCGACGCTTCAGAGCTCTGAGAACCAGAACAATCAGACACAGGAACAGTTTTTTCCCTTAGGCTATCCATTTCATGAACAGTTAAAATTGCCCCATTGAGCAACAATTATGTTTAGTCTTTTCTATATTATCCAACACATCTACCTCTTCTGCCATTTCATTCCCCAGGAAAAAAAGAAAAAAGAAATTGCACTGTACATAACAAATTTGTATTTTGCACTGTATATAACAGATAACATATTTGTATTAGAATTGCACTATGTATGTGTATGTGTGTATCCGTGTGTGTGTGTGTATCCCTTATCATCAGCAATAGGTGCGTAAATATTAGTCGAAATCAACCTTTGCCCCTGAATTTCTGCTAAAACTATTATGACTCTTCCTAATTTATCTTTACTCGGTTTGAGACCTTTGAATTGTAGATGTTTATTATCAATGCAATGACTCCCCTGCTCTTACTTGAGCCAGCACTAAAGAAAACATGCCCACTCCATAAATTACTTTCAGTTTCCTGTGGGAAAAGATGCATTTCTTGGAGAAACACTATATCATATTTCTTATGTTTAAGAAAAATAATAACCTTCCTTCTTTTTATGGGGTGCCCCAACCTATTCACATTCCACGTGGATATATTAACATTTTACATTTTGACGTATTAGACAAAATTATAAACGTGTGAAAAACATGCACAATAACCCTATAGTACCAACTGGTATCCATCCCTCTAAAATCAAGCAGTCCATGTATGCCTATGAAAGCCCCCGCAACAACTGTGCCATCGGATTGCTCAAATACGGTGTTTTTATACAAATTCAGTGAGACAGAATTACATAACAGAAGAAAATCTAGAAAACAAACTCCAACCAATAAGCAGAATAAGCACAAAGAATGTGTACATTCATCCACATAACTGTCCCGAAGGAGTGTTACTACACAAAACAAACTCCATCCGCTAGGCGGAACCAGCACAAAAAGAAACAAAAAGGCGCCTAGTTTCCTCGGACAGTCAAGTGAATGTTCAGTGAGTCAGGCCCACTCAGCTGCAATGCGAGCACCACACAATGGCCCATTCACTCCACTGCCTCCAAGAAGGACATTGCCCGTTGGGGACATGTAAATACTTTGCAGCCATCCTAAGGATCTATTCTCAACAAAGCCGGGAACATCAGTGAAAAAGCGACCTTCCATTGATGTAAGAGTTTCTTGCAGTCCTTAAATCGACTACGTTTCACTCTTGTTGAATTCACAAAGTCTGGGAAAAAGAAAATGTTGCGGCTCTTCCAAGAAAGACTTATTTTACTCCTCGCCTCACGTAACACAAAATCTTTTTTGGATGATCTCAGAAATTTGTCTCCCTCAGCTAATCGCCAAGCCGAAACCCTGTGAGCTCACTCAATTTCCTTTTATGGCCTGTTATGTCAAGCAGACTCGGAATAAGCCCATCCGGAAATTCCACCATATTTGACCATCTGCTCATTTAGGAATGACAAAAATGTGGACGTTCTGTCGATTAATATTCTCCAAACCTTCCAACTTTTCCTAAACGTGTTCCAAGTCTGCCATGGTCACCAGATAATCGATCCGTTTCTCCTGCCACCCTTGTAACCACCTCAGTGAATTTCATCTCCATGGCAGTGATCGATCGATGTATGACAGCAAGTTCCTCCAAGTCCGCAACGACTTTCGTCAGCTTTGCCGACATGTTCATCGATTTTCGCCAAATTTTCTTTTCCCGAATTTACTCCCAGGCTTTCGGCCTGTTGCTCAGGGGCTTCACCACGTAAGTGTTTTTTAATGTCTCCAGAGCCTGAGGATTTTGAATTCTTTGACATAATGTCTTGTAACGGTGGCAGCTCCCAAGAAAAACTATTTAAATCAATAATTAATTAAATTGATCTAAATTAAATTGTATGGGTGCCAGACAGGAGTTAGCCTGTCAAAATTACAAAATTATACCACAGATAAGCTCTAAAAGCCACCAGTTACAAAATTAACTTTTTAGTTCTCTAAACCAACATAACATAAAATAATAAGGCATGAGAAAAAGAGGTTTCTAGTTCAGCTTGCAATTATATTTTCACAACAAAAAAACAAAAAAACATCCAAAACAACACATTATATGTACCTTTTTACACCTTGACTTTATTAGCAATTGAGGAAAGAGGAAAACCAAAATAAATAAATAGTGATATGGCCGAGAATCCGCTCTAATTCCGTATTTAAATCGGCAGATTCAAGAGTCCAGTTCTCATCGAACAACCATTTTTTTTTTTTTTAAATAAAACAATAAAAGGGAAATTACAAACAATGGTAAAGTCAAATATTGTTCCCTCTTATAGAAATGTAAAAAAAAAGGAAAATTCATATACTCACACAACTATGGACGAGGTGCACGAATGAATGCACTGGCGAAAGTAGCGTCAGTAATTGGATATGTGTGTATGTGAAGTAAGCCGTACGGCCGAACCACTACTTTTTGTAACTTGGGAAATAGCTTTGAATGGGGAATCGTATGCAAAGATTTCCTGGGGAAATGAAGATATCTGGACTGAAACACACTTCAGCTCTTGAGTTCACACATGCTCTTTTCAAAGCTCTTGAGCACAATTCGACAGAACATTTAGAAATCGTTCCAGCCCTAAACACAGCATGCGCCCAGCTGATGAGACTGCGTCTTTCTTCACTCAGGTACTCGCTTTGCACTTTTTATCCTTCTTACTTCCCACACCCTTTCCTTTGATGACTCCACCTTATATATAAACACTATTACCTCAAATCCGTTAATAAAGATCCCATTTTATCTGAGGGTCGGCAACAACAAAGGCTTGTTTGTTTGTTTTCCCAGCTCCGCCACAGTCTTCCTAGAACAGTTAAGAATCAGGGTGTATCGAATCTAACCGGTTTATGACACAAATAGTATTAAAACTGCAAAGTGCGCAGAGCTCCGCATTCACACGTCCAAAATTTGCATGGTGTCAAGCAACTCCTGCAACCCATTTTAAATCTAGGGTGTGGTTTGAATTTATCAATCAAGAATTGATTAGACATTCAAAAGTGGGCACTGCTTTCCAGAATGGAGCTAGGGGATTGGAGGGGAAGGGTTAAGAAATAAGAGGAAATTCTGATGTCATCAGATAAGGTCATTTCAGAGACGACGCAAGCTATTAAATTTTTTGGTGAAGATTTGGTCTTCTGTTGATCGTGTGTCCTCTTGTTGTACAAATTCACGGTTCAGTATAGTGAACACACTACACTTCACTCTCCTTTCACTCCCATTCAAACACATCTGAATGCAGCAGAGCAGAAACGTAAGCTCATGTGAAGAAATTTCTTACAATGCTGCGTACCAAAGTTCAAGCTTGGTGAACTCTTATTGTGTTCAAATAGCTGAATGGAGCACCACTCTGAATGCAGGGTTCTCGATGTGTGTTTTTAAAAGTTTTTAACTACGTTTGGTGACTTGACACAGCATCATAAAAATACTGATTATGACGCAACCAAAGTGAGATGCTCCAAAATCATGTGTACATACACGTGTCCTTATAAAAGCCTATTTCTGACTAATTTACAAATTAAATTGCAAAATAAATTAATGTGGACTGTAAACCAATGGTAGGCTTATGTTTAATTATATGGAAATAAATAATATGTTGACTTGTAAAGACACATTTTGTTATGCCTAGTCAATGCTTTACTCATCTCCCACAGTTATGTAATGTATTATTTTATATTGTATATAAAATTATTTAAATATAATCATTTAATCATTATGTATTGATTTATTTATATTTGGGTGTCTTTGCTCTGCAGTTATTGAACTATGCGAATAATTTTGATTGTAATTGTATTAATCAATATCATGTAATGAATTAGATTAAACATTTTAATCCATTGACTGCCCTTTTTTAAACAAAAATGACACTGCTGTCATCAATCTTAAAAAGCACCAACATTTTGTACATGGTATCATAATAAAACCATGTTTCTTTTTTATTTATTTTGTTTTTGGTTTTACGTTTTGGGAAAAATAACATAATATTCAAGCTGGTAACAAAGATGATCACGTTCGAAGCAGCAATCATATTTGATTATTTGAATGTACTTTTGAATGTTTAACTTGCTGTTGTATTGCTCATCTGTTCAAATGATACACACTAATCAACACACATACTCAAACACACCCATGTTGCATTATGATGTCTTCACCTTCACCTTTAATTTACTACAGGATTAATTAATTACTTAATTACATGTGATAATTGTGATGATAATGGCGGTAATACTTGATATGGTCAAATAAGCACCCCTTACCCATTCCTTTACATCTCTCACACATATTTTGGACTCATTGGTGTATTACTACGTTTTCTTGCAGGTTCTTGATGCATGTTGCATCCCGAGTACGATAATCCCTATGTTCCCCTACAGAAACAGAATAGGATCTTTTATAAAATGGTCCAGCAGACCGGAAAAGCAGAAGCAGCCTCGCTGGTCCAGACCTTCAAACTGGTGAGCTAAGTACTTGAATGTAGTGACCCCCTGCTTTAGCGTAATGCTGATGTGAATCTCCCATCCATGTCATTCGGTCTGATCACTGAATACATGCCACATGTACCTGTGCCAGATAGCCACAATACATATCGTTTGAAAGAGCCCAAGCCTTTGTGCTGTCAGTCAGTATTAGTTTCCCCCTCCTCAGCGGCATGTTGTTCTGCCATCGGATCATGTTCCTCTCCGCCTCCTTCAATCGGTGAGCCCATTCTGTGAGCCAGTCCCTCTGGAGATGGCAACTGGGGCCTTCAAGGACACATCTACCTGATATTAGACCACTCCGCTTTTGTGCACTTTGAATACCGGCTCAATCGAGAGTATATCTGATAGTGTGTCCAACTGTTTGTCGGCCATGCTTTGTGCTGTTGGGACTTTTCTTCGTCTACCTACGGGGGGTGGGGTGGGAGTGGTTTAACACCAGGTGCTTTTTCTTCTTTTGTCTTTGCACTCATTGTTTGCCATGGGTGCTTTAAAATACAATAAGTGGTTTTGATTACTGCATTATAATGATATTAAATAAGAGGGGATTTTTACTTCCATTCAGCCATCTGCATTCCATCCCCTGTGTTTTGAAAAGCATTGTTGGGGAAGGTTTGGGAAAACCGTGATACTTTTCATCCCTTTCCAGGTCTCATTAAAGGGTCACATGTACATTAGTGGTTTTCAACTGGTTTTGCTTTAGGATCCAGATTTGACATTGGACATCAAGTGGCGACCCATCATGCTACCAAAATTGTTAGTCGTACAAATGTTACTGCATAGTCCCAGCAATGTGCAAAATGATTAACGGGATAGTTCAGTTAAAACCCTAATGGTGTTTCTAACCTGTATGACTTTCTTTCCTCCTTGAAAAGGAGATGATAGGTGGAATGTAAGACTTCCTTTAATTGAATGGAAAAAAGATGCAATGGTGAATGGTGCCTAATGAATGGTGACTGAAGAAAAGATCCTGTCTAACATCTCCTTTTGTGTTCCACGGAAGTAAGAAATGATGTCATATGGGTTTGGTGTGTAAACAATGTCAGAATATTTGTTTATGAGTGAAACATCCCTTTAACAGGACATTGGCTGAATAGGAAATTTGACAATTTTGTTAATACATGAACAGCAGTGAGTGATTTACGTGTTAAACCATTTTTAATAAAATCTGGTCCTATTTTCTTTAAACTTGTGTTGTGTTATTTGTTGTTTACGAGGATAAAGGAATATTATGCAATCTGTCATTGTTGGCATCTGAGTCAATTAAATGACACTTTTTTCCCTAGGTCTATTAAGTTATTAAAAAATACATTAAAAGTGCAATTCAAACAAAACAATTATTTTAATGCACCTCTACTTTGAACATGTTTTCAGTTTCTGAAGACATTTTTGACTTTTTCTTGAAGTAAAAATATCTAAGTGGTGTAACTCTCCGGAGAGAGCAAAAAATAATCTCATTAAAATCTGAAATTCTTAAAAAATATATCTGTTGGTTTAAGTAGTTTGGAACAAACTTAATATTATATCTTTGCAGTGAAACAGTTAAAAGAAAATAATATTTTAATAAAATATTTTCATCATTATATTAGTACACACTCATGACAGTGGGAAGTTTAAAAAAAATAATTATCAGATATTTATAATATATTTTATAGATATTTTCACTTTATAATAAGGCTACATTTATTAAAATTTGTAAAAGCATTAGCTATCATGAAATAACAGTGAACGATAAAGTATATTTTTACAGTATTATTCTCTGTTAATGCAAGTTAATAAAACATTTTGATACCTTTTATCTTGATGTGTACACCATTTTTTTTAGTCATAAATCATTCATTTTTGTTGAAAATGCTGTAAATGTTTTTTGGTTTTGTTTTCTATTTATCAAACCAGCATGGAAGCAAAGATTAAATGTCTAAAACCTTGACACGTGTAAAACTAGATAAAAAAAATATTGTAATTTATCACCTCAAACAAGCTTATCTGTAAAAAAAACATCGTTCTAATTTGACTGCCATCTACCAAGTGATGGATGAATGTGCGCCAGAAGAACGTACATTTTGATCTGACACAACATTTAACATCCTTAATAAATAATATTGGAACCATTTTCTCCCTATTTTAAAAGTTGATTATCCTGTTTATTTTGCATTCCTAATAATGCATCATTATATGGTTAGTTTAAATATTATTTGCATTCACCATTGTTTGTAACCCCCCCATCCATGATACAAGTATCTGTAAGAACAGGCTTGTGTGACCCATTCTTGGTTCGTGACCCACCAGTTGAGAACCACTGAAATGCATCACACTAACTGCAGTCCACTGTAACTTCTCTCTTTTGTTTGCAGGCATACATGAACCGCATTCAATCCCACCTGCCCAACAGCTTTGCCACCACGGAAGATGGCAGTCTGGTGATCTTAGAGACGGCTCTATAACAGCTATGTTACCACCAAGTGCCTGAGCTACATGGGGCACAGTTGCTTCCAGCTACCCCAAGAACTTTCCTTCTGTGGAGGGCAACAGAACAGAAATTCTGCCTACTTCCACCCAGACACAATTGCGAGATCTCTGCTCTGTCAAACTGAGTGGAACTGGAGACTTGTACACTTCGTAAACATGTGCTAAGGCTGAACATTTACACCAACAAATCCAGAGAGCTATGGGTGATAGGTACAATCACAAGAGGAGTCACCAATTATGCACCAAATTAATACACCACCATTCTGATTTCGCCAATAAAATTGTGAAAGACTAGGTAAATCTTAAGATTATTTGATTGGGGGCCTGGGGAACTCAGCGAGTATTGACACTGACTACCACCCCTGGAGTCACGAGTTTGAATCCAGGGTGTGCTGAATGACTCCAGCCAGGTCTCCTAAGCCACCAAATTGGCCCGGTTGCTAGGAAGGGTAGAGTCACATGGGGTAATCTCCTCGTGGTCATGATTAGTGGTTCTCGCACTCAATGGGGCACGTGCTAAATTGTGCGTGAATCGCTGAGAATATTATGAGTCTCTGCGGTGTCATGCACAGCGAGCCAGGTGATTAGATGTGCAGATTGGTTATCTCAGAAGCGGAAGCAACTGAGACGTCCTCCACCACCCAGACTGAGGTGAGTAAACGCACCACCACGAGGACCTAGTAAGTAGTGGGAATTTGGCATGCCAAATTGGGGAGAAAACGGGATAAAATAAAAAATAAAAAAAGATTACTTGAATGGATACTGTATATTAAGAATTTTTTTATACGTGCCTTATAATAAAGTGTAGAACCAGGACTGATAGGCATGCATAGAGTCTTTTATGGGCCAACAATGGCTAATTGTATTTAGTTACACCCGGCTGGATTCTGACAGCAACAACAAGGCCTTATAAACTCTACGACTGCCTTAAGACAAGTCAGGGTAATAAGCTATTACCTAAGTTATTTTTGTATATATATTTATTATTAATTATATATTTTTTTACTTGTTGAACACATTATTTTTTTCTTTAAAAGTGTCATTAAGTTAAATGTTAAATGCTTGTTGTCATATAAACCTAGCAGGGGAAACATTATATTGTACTTATAGCTGTCTAGTTTTGAAAAAAAAATGTCCCTCTTGGTTTGTGGTCTACTTGATAATATGTTTCCACTGGTTAGAATAATCAGTTTCTGTTATCGCTGTGTAAGTATGTTTGTATTATTTTCATTCATGTTAAAACATATATTCAAATCAGACAGTCATATTTGGAATCGTCCATTTGTTTTCATTATTAAAAATGTGTATTATTAAAAAGATCATTATATGATTATCTCACAGTTTAGAGTAAGTTATCCTAACAATGCTTTTGTCCCCATAAAAGTGTTTAGACACTTAAATTGCATTTAAAAATGTAGAAATGTCTTTTGTATTAGAAAACAAAACATAAAACCAAGTGGCATCTGCAAACAAATGTGCTAGAACATTTCTCAGAACTAAATGCACTTAATGGCATCCATAAATGCTTCTTGTGCCCATTGTATTTTCATGTTGGTTGAGTATTGCTGGGAAACCCCCTGTATTCAAATAATCCGGAGAAGAACAACCTCCGGCATTGAACTATGTCACTTTACATCTTTCATAATGGTTTAAAGGTTTGGTGCTGGGGGTGACGGCAGGTATTTGTTTACAGTCTGTCATCTGTGTCCCATGGTTTTTTGAGACTGTTATGTCAGGGCGTAAAGGAATTAACCTGAAGGCAAAATCCTGGATTGACCGAGAACAAGAGACAATGTGTTCGAAGCAGGCATCGAATCACAGCCTCTTGTCCTCGCCATTTGTGGCTTTGTCTGTAATCGTAACCATCATCTCTGGAGTGTAAGTGATACTGTAGCCCTTTCTTCTCCTGGATGGACAAACAAAAGTGTGAAATCTTTCCAGTAGAGGATCCCTTTGTGTTCGGTTCAAAGGTGTGCACAAGAAGGAATGCTTGCCTTTGCTTTTCCATTGAAAAAGCACTTTCAATACACTCTGGTAATGCACAAAAAGTTGAGAGGAGATATGAAAGGATAGCCAGGTCCATTATAATGAGAGATATGTGGTATGCTTTCCTTGCAGCTATGATCATGCCAAAGCAAAACACTCAAATTTGGTGATAAGTAGGCCAGAATTACTTCTGTGTATTAAACTGATGATTCTTATGTCTGTCCTTGTTTTATATTAGAAAGAATTTCCAATATTTTATGATTATGTACAGTGACCCCAAAATATTTTGGACACTTAAGCCACACATAAAAACTTATGGCTGAAAAAGTAAGGATGATTTACAGTATATCTACAAAATTAATTTCAAGCATTTAAGGGTAACACTTTACATTCATGTTATCTTTTATAGGGGTTTATAAAGGGTTTTCTTATGTAATATTAGTAATATATATAAATGCACTTCATATATATATATATATATATATATATATATATATATATATATATATATATATATATATTATTTTTATTTATTTTAAAGGCCCTAAGTCACATATGGTACTATGATTTATGTCACAATGTAGCAAAAATGATTATAGTAAGACTAAAATGAGGGATTCTTCCACAGTCTGTTTTTATTAATTACTGTAATCACTCAACTGTGTGTCACTTTCCTTGTCACGTTTGTCAAAACAATGGTGCTTTTCTGAGTGCTGTCCCAACTTACCTAGTCCAGGTCTTCATGCTCATTGATGACCATAAACCCATTCTGAACTTTATGTACGTAGGTTACTAATGTTGAATAAGTGCTATTATTTAATTTACTTACCCTCAGGGCATCCCAGATGTGTATGACCTTCTTTCTTCTGCAGAACACAAATAAGAATATCTCAGCTCTGTGAGTCCATACAATGCAAGTGAATGGTGGCCAGACCTTTGAAGCTCCATAATGTACATACAATTAGTATAAAAGTAATCCATAAGACTCCAGTGGTTTTATTCATGTCTTCAGAAGTGATGCAATAGGTGTGACCAATATCTATGTCTTTTTACTATATACTGTATATCCACTTTCACATACTCACAGTGTTGGAGTTAACGAAATACATGTAACGGGATTACATATTTAAATACAAAATATAAGTAACTGTATTCCACTACAGTTACAATTTAAATCATTGATAATTAAAATACAGTTACATTCAAAAAGTACTTTGATTACTGAAGAGATTACTTTGCATTTTATTGTAATTTGTTTAATTAAATATTTACTCCTTTCAGATGGAAAACATTTATACATATAAATGATGCGATCCAAAGTGCATTTGAACAGCGGTGAAACACTTTCTTATGATGTGTTACATTCATACGAGCAGACAGAGAAGTAAGTTTGAAGTAAGTTTGGAGCAGAAGAAATAGAAATAAACCTTGTGTAAATTGTCAGCTTTATGTTAAGCTAAAATGCTATTTCTAGCCATTTTACATGCACATGTTACCAGTACGATCATATTTGATCTAACAAGAAAATTCTTGTTAGAGAATTTACATTTTTGAGTGAACTCTTTCTTCAACAATGGGAACATTCATATAAAGTGTTTGCCATTTAAGTGTAAAACTAGATCAATTGGTTTTAATGATCATTCTGAACATATTTTCAGAGAGGCATGTTGTTTTAAAGAAAGAACAAACTAATCTTTCAAGCAAAACATAAAAAGAAGTTTGTTTTAAATGATAAAACAATAGATATGCTGTTCCAACTGAAGAATAGAAGGTAACCGCCCAGCTACCTGCAGTCTCTCGAGGGCCGCAAGCGAGGTTCACATACTGCGTTACATAAGTACATAAGTCCTACAGAAACCCTAAACATATGCCTACCACTAAACCTAACCCTATTCCACTAAATATAACCATAATTATAATTTACACAAAAAAAATTACAAATTTATTTATTTTAAAAATTATTGAAAAAATTATTTCTGAGTCTTGCATCCTTTATTTACAGATGCCAAGCATTATCTAATGCAATGAATTCCATACATTATTTAGTGACTTCTAAGTGTCTGAATTCTTTTGGGGACCGCTGCAGTTTGTCATATAGTTCCATATGCGCACACGAAACAAAAGAACTCAACTTTATTTTTTTAAACAAAACACTTTCTGACAGAGAAGTGCTAAGAATTGCTTTTCTGGAGCAAATTACTGAATGAAAAAGAGAGTAGCATTTGTCATGCAACCACCCCCATTCTCTCTCTTATGGCATGGCCTAAATTTCAGTTGTAAAGCTCCACAATGCCCTGATGAAGATGACCATGCTTTCAGAAATCAGTGTGCCATGGAAAGCAGCTGTTTGGTTCTCTTTTGGAACGATGTAGTCTGTGGTTGAATGTGAAATATACACGGTCAAAAGTTTTGAAACACTTGACTGAAATGTTTCTCATGATCTTAAAAATCTTTTGATCTGAAGACGTATGCTTAAATGTTTTAAATTAGTTTTGTAGACCAAAATATATATATTTTTCAAAAAATCGAACAAATATTGTGCCACCATTTTAATTTATTTAATTACAAAACTAAATTTTTATTTTAAAAAAAGTTTGTGAAAATGATGACTTGGACCAAATAATAAAGAAAAGCAGCCAATAACATAGATGGGAACTCCTTCAATACTGTTTAAAAAGCATCCCAGGGTGATTCCTCAAGAAGTTGGTTGAGAAAATGTCAAGAGTGCATGTCTGCAAATTCTAGGCAAAGGGTGACTACTTTGAAGATGCTAAAATATAACACAGTTTTGATTTATTTTGGATTTTGTTTAGTCACAACATAATTCCCATAGATCAATTTATGTTATTCCATAGTTTTGATGACTTTACTATTATTCTAAAATGTGAAGAAAAAAAATTATAATAAAGAATAAGTGTTTCAAAACTCGTGTAGGTATATAGCTTATTGTGCTCAATACGCTCAAAAGAATGTTCCGAGTTCAATCAACTGTTCCTGCGTCATACTTTTAATAACCACAGAAAATAATATAGACTCTTAATTTTAGACTCATCAAATGTGAATCTATCAGCTTCTTTTAGTTCTTTGTGTATCCAGTATTGTTATTTTTTTTGTATGTTACACTGGCCGGTATTGAAGTCGTCTTTTTACTAATGGCACCTTGTGGAGCAACCTCTGTGACACGGGCTCTGGTCCCATGGAATCCAGGAAGTAATCACGATAACATAAACAATGGTAAGTGCAATTTAGAGGTTGCATTTTTGGTTTAAATTTCAATTTTTACTCCACATTCAGGTTAGGTTTAGTGTTGGGATTTGTGTTAGGGGGTAGGGTAAGTAAAATATGCATTTCTGTTAAAAGTGTATTATACAAGGGTGTAGATTTGGCTTGAATATTTAAATATGTTTCCATTGATCGTGGTATAAATAAGGGGGGGCATGGGGGGGGGGGGGGGGGGGGTCCTCCCCCTCATCACCCCTGGAATCCACGCCACTGATATTATATAATTTACAACTAAAAATACAACTCGCTTTTGGCACCACCCTGTGGATATTTTGCCAAAAACACTTTCCAGCTTCAGCCACTGGGGCAGTGCCTTGAATTTTCAGTAAGCACTGATCAGCACTTTAAGTAAGTTTTCTGCAGCAAAACTTTAATACTCCTGTCACCAAATTCACAGTGTGGTTACCAATGCCTTTGTGAAAATGTATGATATGTCAGCCTAATTAAAGGAATATTCCAGGTCAGAAAAGATTTAGAGTTTTCCCTCCTTTTCATTAAAAACAGCAGAAATCTGGGTTACAGTGGGGCACTTATAAAGGACGTGAATGGGGCAAATCAGTGAACATTAAAATTCTCACTGTTATAAAAGTAAAGCCAGAATATGTAAACAATATTTGTGTTACCATGATATTATATCCAAAGTTATATCCAATTTTAAAACTTAAACAACAATTCCAGTTTTGCCATGATGATGTACTGTAATGCTATAAAACCCTAAAATGACTGTAAAAACTACAAGCTCAAATAATGCACAAGTTTTAACAGAAGAATTAATGAACGTGCCTTTAAAAAATGATGAGCTTCACATTTCTGCCTTTAAACCCCCCCCCCCCCCCCCCCCCCCATTCACTTCCATTGTAAGTGCCTAACTGTAACCCAGATTTTTGTCTTTTATGAAGATGAGGGAAGTCAAAATTATTTTTCTGGTAATAAACATTATGCCACAAATGCTGTAGATTTAGTTTAACTTGTGTTGAACCCAGATCATTCCTTGAATTCAGTCAAAAGTTATCAAGATTATTAGTATTCAGTTGGTCATGTGATCTCAAAATGGCGGCCCCCTTAAAGTGACCCACACCATATAAAATAAAACCGCTTTTATTAGGCAACCAAAATGACATGTGAGTGTACAAGTATTTATTTAAAAGCACTATAAGTTTTTTTTAGGGGTAAAACTTATTTGTTAAGGGTAAAAATTTCTGAGTGTACCTTTAAATTACCAATTAAATGAGGCTGCCATTTAATCGGTTTTAAATGTATGCAAACATTAAACTTTAGTTAAAGGTAGTGACTACTGACAGAGTACTTTATATGTATTCTAAAAACAAAAACAATCATGAAACTGTTTTGTCTGCATAAACTTTACCTTCAGTAATATTTATCAAGCCTCCATATTTCACACTTAACAAAGGAAATCAACGATTGTACAAACTGTTCTCATGCACGTGACAGTCGGGCATGTCTGATGACTTTTTGAGAGAATAATTGTTGGCTTTTCACTCCAATTTTATCCATTCATTCTGTGTTTTCTTTGGACCCAAATCCCTGTCTTAAAGTCTGGCTGTCATGGTGATAGATGGGGATTCTTCCACTTTCTGTCCTTTTGTTCGCAGGACCAAACTCTCAGCAGTTTCTCTCTCGAACAAAACCTTCAAATGACTCGGAGTGAATGTGATTAGGTGAAATTGAGTAGACAAAAACACTGGTCATTGTCCTGCCATTTGCTCCCATTGTTCCCATTCTCTGCAGTGAAACCTTCAGAACATTAGCCACACAGTGTGACCATCCTTCACTCTCACTGGAGCTGCGCTTTTATCTCCTTTCACATTCACTGGATTCATTACGGCCTACAAAAGACAGCCAACAAAACAGCTTGTGATGTCAGCTGGATTCTGGGTTCCTCGTGGGAGGGCTGTGTGGTCGATGCTGCAGTGGGTGAAAGTCGAGCAGAAAAGACTAAGGACCCCTGTAATGGCAGAGTAAAGGCATGTCAAGCCATGGGTGGCCATTTGTTGAGGGCATATTGGAGGTAGACGCTGGAATCTAGATATTTCATCCAAGTTGAAGGATTCAGTAAAATTATCAGAATTTCTAGTGCAGTGAAACTGAATTTCAACAACATAATGTTGATTACCACAAAAACAGCTTTGACTCGTCCCTTCTTTTCTTTAAAAAAATAAATGTGAGGCAGAAATGTGAAACTTATAATTTACAAAAGCACGTACATTCGTTCTTTAGTTGAAACTCATGTAATATTAGAGCTATAAAGTTATACAAATTGTTGTTTTTTATGGTCATTTTAGGGTTTTAGGGTTTTAGGGTTTACAACGTTACGTTACCATGGAAACAAAGTTTTAAAATTGGATATAACTTTTGACAGAAAAGATTAGTTTGCAATTTTATCACACAAAAATCATGTTAACATGCATATTGTTTATATTTTTTAGCAATACTTTTAAAATGGAGATGATTTTAACATTTACTGATTGGTCCTATTCACTTACATTGTAAGGGCTTTACTGTTACTCAGATTTGTGCTTTTATTAAAGAAAATGAGGGACAAGTCCAAATTATTTTTGAGGTTATATTCCTTCAAGGTTTAATTATTGGATCTTGGACAACTTTTACTAAAGGGAACATTGCAGATCTTCTCAAAGCTTTGAAATCCTTCTACATTGGTTGCTCTTTGTTGGAATTCTTGGTAATCCCAGGTAATCCCTGGGAAGTAACTACTTCTAAAACACACTCTTCTTTCTAGTTTGTCTTCATTTCATTAATTCAAATTAAATAGTGGTGCTTGCTAAGGAAAGCAATTATTGCTCTTACAGTAGTAAGTGTTACACTTCAGTGTCTAACTTGTTCTGTAAATGTGTACTACGGACTTGAATGATACTTCAAATTATGCAGCTTGTTGAGGAGAGGTGAATTAATTTTCTAAGCAATCAGTTTGACAATAAAACAGGAGAAAAATCACCTAGGCTTATGCTGAAGGAGGCACCTGAGCCTCCTAGGGTCCAGAATGTCACATAGGCTTGGGGGTGGGCTCTTTTGACTTGGGCCTATAAGTAACCACCAAGAACCACATTGCAATGCCCTGGCAACCACCTACAACACCCTAGCTACTTGCCCTAATCAGAATGTTATCTGTGTGACATAGTTATTTAACTGATTTTTACAGCAACACACACTTGTTTTCTAGAACACAAATGTGAAACGCACTAAAAGCTTATAGGTGGTTCTGTCCATGTACTGTGGAGACAAAGTACTGAGGGCAGGGTGAAGCTGTACATAGAATGGCCCTTAGCTGAAAATTAAAGGATTTCTCCTATTCTTCTTTCATTGTTCTTTTCTTCCGCTCTTCCCCAAAGGACTTTCTTTTCCTTTCTGCTAAATAAGCTTCTCTTTGAGAGATACAGAGAGCACTCATGCAATTCCATGATGTGTTCTGCGATGTTTTCAAAAGAATAAAGGGAGGCTAAACACAGAGCAAGTTTTAAGAGTCATTTGTTCCTTTAATTACTTCAGAGCATATTATTGTGGTGTGGTCCTGATTCATGAAAGACCTCTCTTAGTTCTCAGGGTGTGAGCACTCCATATGAACAATTACAAAAGGAACTTACCACTTCCTGTCTATATGAAAAGATGGTGATAAATAGATAGACAGATAATATAAACTGTATACACTACAGGTCAAACGTTTTCAAAAAACTTACTAATTCTTTATTATATTTTTTTCTTCACATTTTAGAATAATAGTAAAGTCATCAAAACTATGGAATAACATAAACTGATCTATGGGAATTATGTTGTGACTAAACAAAATTCCTGTAGCATCTTCTCTTTCAGTATTTTGCAGTACATCTCTGAATTCATGATGCCATCAATGAAGTACAATTCCCCAACACCTGCAGCACTCATACAATCCCACAGAAAACTGCCACCTCCATGTTTTACTGTGGGTAGCATGCATTTTTTTATTTTACTCTTTGTCCTTCGACACCATACAATTTGGATGCCATCAGCTCAAAAAAGATTTACCTTTGTCTCATCAGACCAAAGTATAGAGTCCCAATACTCTACACCTTTGTCAACATAGGCCCTGGCAAATGCTAAACGGGCTTTTTTTTTGCATGGGCTTTAGCAGTGGCTTCCTTTGTCGATGACACCCTTGCATGCCACTCCTCTGCAGCGTACGTCTTACTGTGTCATGTGAAACAGCCCAGTTTTACTTTTTACAGCATTAGTTAACTGTGATGAACTTTGCATGGCAATTTTCTTCATCTCTTATTAGAATAAAACGCTCATCTCGAGGTGTTAGCTTCCTTGGATGGCCTGGACATCTCAGAGAGCTTGACACAAGTCCATTCTTTTTTATTTTTGAATCACTTTCACTACTGTATTCCAACTGATTAGCAATCCTTTACTAAAATTCTTGTAGCCCTGACCTTTTCAGTGTAAAGAAATTACCTTCTCAAGTCTTGTGACATTTCTCTTCCATGTGGCGCCATTATTGTCAGTATTGTCAGTATTGTTGTTGAATTCCTGTTAATTATAATTTTATAAAGTTTTATTCCTGAAACCTTCATTGGGGGTGTACTAATTTTTGCACTATGTTCTTAAATCATTTTGGTTAAAAAAAATTACAATTTTCTTTTTTGTACTGACAAATCTCATTTGCAACCAGTAAACCAGTGTTGCTGGAATATTTGATTGTATAGGATCCCATAGAAAGTATTCATTCTAAAAATAGAAATCTGTTGGGGTGTACTCATTTATGCTGGGTACTTTATCCAGGGACGGGGAGTAATGGAATAAATATTTAAAATACAAAATATAAGTATCTGTATTCCACTACAGTTACAATTTAAATAATTGGTAATTAGAATACAGTTCCAGGCTTCCATGTGGCCGGGCTCCTCCGTCCTCCGGCGAATGGCCACGGCTGCTCCATTGGGGTGGATGGTAGCGGCGAGAACTCCACTACGGCACATCCCTCCTCCTTCCTGGATGGCTGATGGCTTGGGGGAAGAAACTGTTACACAGTCTGGCCGTGAGGGCCCGAATGCTTCCGTACCTCTTGCCAGACGGCAGGAGGGTGAAGAGTTTGCGTGAGGGGTGTGTGGGGTCATCCACAATTCTGGTGGCTTTGCGGATGCAGTGTTTTTTTGTAAATTTCATTGATGGAGGAAAGAGAGACCCCGATGATCTTCTCAGCTGTCCTCACTATCCTCCACAGGGCTTTGCGCTCCGAAACGGTGCAAGTCCCAAACCAAGCAGTGATGCAGCTGCTCAGGATGCTCTCAATAGTCCCTTTATAGAATGTAGTGAGGATGGGGGGTGGGAGATGTGCTTTCCTCAGCCTTCGAAGAAAGTAGAGACGCTGCTGGGCTTTCTTGGTAATAGAGATGGTGTTGAGGGACCAGGTGAGGTTCTCCACCAGGTGAACACCAAGGAATTTGGTGCTCTTGACGATCTCCACAGAGGAGCCATTGATGTTCAGTGGAGAGTGGTCACACTGTGCTCTCCTAAAGTCAACAACCATCTCTTTTGTTTTGTCCACATTCAGAGACAGTTCAGCGAACTTGATGATGTGATTCGAGCTGTGCATTGCTGCACAGTCGTGAGTCAGCAGAGTGAACAGCAGTGGACTGAGCACACAGCCCTGGGGTGCCCCAGTGCTCAGTGTGGTGGTGGTGGAGATGCTGTTCCCGATCCGGACTGAAAGAGCTCTCCCAGTCAGGAAGTCCAGGATCCAGTTGCAGAGGGAGGTGTCCAGGCCCAGCAGGTTCAGCTTTCCAATCAGGTGCTGGGGAATGATTGTGTTGAATGCTGAGCTGAAGTCTATGAACAGCATTCGAACATATGAGTCCTTTTTATCTAGGTGGGTGAGGGTGGTGGTGGTGGCCTTGAAGCAAGTTGGAACGACGGCACTGCTCAGAGAGATGTTGAAGATATCGGTAAGAACATCTGCCAGCTGGTCTGCACATCCTCTGAGCACTCTGCCAGGAAAGTTGTCTGGTCCAGCAGCCTTCCGTGGGTTGACTCTACATAGAGTTTTCCTCACATCAGCCGTGGTAAGACAGAGCACCTGGTCGTTGGGAGGAGGGGTGGTCCTCCTTGCCACCACGTCGTTCTGCACTTCAAACCAAGCATAGAAGTCATTCAGCGCATCTGGAAGGGAGGCATCTTTGTCACAGGCAACTATTGTTGTCCTGTAGTTGGTGGTGGCCTGGATGCCCTGCCACATGCGCAAAGTCAGAGTCAGAAGGCAGAGTCTCGGGTCCTCAGCAGCATACGCACCTCCGCAGTCATCCACTGCTTCTGGTTGGAGCGTGTGGTGGTCTTGGAGAAAGTGACATCATCAATGCACTTGCTGATGTAGCTGGTCATTGATGCTGTGTATTCCTCCAAGTTGGTAGATTCGCCATATGTTGCAGCCTCCCTGAACATGTGCCAGTCAGTACACTCAAAACAGTCCTGAAGAGATGGCTCCTGCTGGCTAGGTTTTCACCTGCTTCTGAAGCGGTTTTGTGCGTCTAAGGAGCAGTCTGTATTCTGGAATTAGCATAACAGAGATGTGGTCTGAGTAGCTGAGGTGGGCCCCAGACTCCCCAGTAATGATGAAAGCCTTTAAATATCCCTGCTATTTTTTTTTCTTTCTTTCTTTCCTTTTGTTTATATTATTTATTTATTGAACACCTTAGACCACTTGGTTTGGTTTTTGTGCACTTTACATTAAGTTTATTTCTAAACATTGTGATTCCAATTTATGACACCTACATAAAGAGGCCATAACATGTTTCTTCCCAACCTTTTTTTTTACTGTGTCTCGCCTATGGTGGCCAAATGGGGTGGACCGGCACTGAGACCTTTTGATATTAGGACAAAAATCACATTCTTTATAATAATTTTTTGATTGTTTTCCTGTTAGAATGTCTAAAAATCCATAAAACAAGATCAATTAGATTTCTTTTGTTTTAGAAACAACACTGCATAAGATATTTAGGTTTTTCAGAGAATGTATTTTTAACATGTGTATTTTGTCTTACTGTACTGGCAGAGTTTTTATAGTCAAAACAAGTGAAAAAATCTACCAGAGCTGAAGAAGTAATCCAAAGTATTTAGAATATATTACTGACCTTGAGTAATCTAATGAAATACATTACAAATTACATTTTACAGCATGTATTCTGTAATCTGTTGTGGAATACATTTAAAAGTAACACTCCCAGCCCAGTGTGTATAATATATATATATATATATATATATATATATATATATATATATATATATATATATATATATGTGTGTATATGATTTTTACAATATCCATAAAGCTTTTTTATGAAGCGCTGTAAAACTGTTTTATATTACAAAGGTGTGGGACCGGTATAAAGCCATTTCTAACATCCAAACTGTAACTGATAACGTTGTCTATGGATAGTACATCCATGGTTACAACAAGATTATGGACAATTTAGTGCATGCAAACTGATATCGTTAAGATAAACAACAGAGGGATAGAATTTCCACTTGTCTCAAAAAAAAAAAAAAAAAAAAAGAAGCACTTCCCTGAGCTTCTCCTTATAATTCTCTATTGAAAACCATTCAACAGAATGTGTTACAGTCACATAGTGACAGACAAAAATGACATGAAGTATGGACACAATATTAGATGAACCTGCCTGCTTCTCTTTGAATGACATATTAGGTTTCGACAGCCTATTGTTTATTAACTTGACCTTGTAGCTTCTAACCATCTTCAAATGAAAATAATGTTATTTTATTATTTCAGTTTTACGGTTTTTTATATAAGTCTTGAATGGCTTGGATAACTGCACATCAAATATATTATAAATAACTATAAATACAAAATACAATGTAATGTGAGGAATTTGAAACATGATATTTTACAACAGAATATTGGTCATACTGGACAACCCTTTGTCAAACACGGTTAAACACTACATTAAAACACATCTAAGCCATGCTGTCATCCATCAGAATTGTAAACTTATAAATCCATCTCTGAACCCACACAAACACTACTGGTTGTCACATCCAAATGGAAATCATGGCCTTGCAAGCAAAAAGCAAAATGATCCCTAACATGCAAGTTCCACCACTGAGACCTTACTCTCAATGTTAATAAAAGAGCAACATCGTTAATAAGACATTTCCCATGTCAATCCTCCATGTACTGTATATTAAAACATGAAAATTCAGTGGGGTCCAAAAGTCTAAGACCACATTTTTCTTATTAACACTTTTTTATTGATTCACATTTTGAACACAGAAAAACAAAACATACAAACACAGAATCAATAATTATCCCCCACTATAAACCCTCCCAATCCCCAACCCCACCCTGGCCCCCAACAACATCCTAGTGGTCGTACATGATTATAGACACACACAAAAAAAAAAGGAAAAAAAAATACTAATAATCAAAGATCCTGCAACGTCAGATATCTGCCCCATTTCTCCATAAACAAATTAAATTTCCTTAGTCTTCTAAATGACCCTTCTTTAAAGGCCACCACCCTTCCCATTTCTGAGCAACACTCCAAAATAAGGGTGCTTCAACTGACCTCCAACCCCTAAAAATATCATGACGCTGGTTAGGAACCAACCCTTTATGTGTCTATTCTCAACATCGATGACCACCCCATTGTCCAAAATACAGAGTCTGGGGCAAAATGAAACCAGAATGGCCAATACATCACCCACAAAACTCTGAACCTTCAACCAAAACTCCTGGATCTTAGCACACCCCCAAAAGACATGGGTTATGTCTATATCCTCAAATTTGCCAGCAGGTGGGTGTGTCTTTAAGACCAAGCCTATACAATCTAGAGGGGGTCCAATCTCTAGATGCAGACTGGTGTTTTTTAGATTCCTAGCCCACTCTCCCTCCTCCAATACCAAGTTTAAATCTTTCTCCCATAATCTCTTGAGAGAAGTTGAAGCTCTGTCACCCCGACTCTGAATTAGCAGGGAGTAATAAGCTGATGCCTCATGACCTTTTCCAAAAGCAGCAATCCCCACTCCCAGAGTATCTGCTGCACCATGGGGGTGTATACTACTCCCAAAAATAGTACAGAGCAGGAGGCGCAGCTGTAAATATCTAAAGAACAGAGATCTGGGAATCTCAAAATGTTGAGCCAGATTTTTAAAGGATCTCAACACTTTGCTCTCATATAGGCAGTATTTGGCTCTCTGACCAGCAGAAAGAGGACTTATTAATACATAATTTGGGGTTCAGCCATAAGCTTGAGGCAACATTTAAATAAATGTCTGTACTAAACACTCTGGACCGTTACATACCGAGTGTAAATGCGAGATAACGGGGTGTAATTTAACTTCTCCAGTTAGTTTGCTAGAACGGCTTTGCAATGGCGAAATAGAGGCAAGTACTTCCTGTTCAATACAAATCCCAGATGGAAGCTACCAATGAGCCAAATGTCTGAGACTGAACAAATGATAATGAAACAAAATCCACTACCCCTGGAAAATCAACCTCCTTTCTTATCACGGCTGCTAATGGTTCCAAGTCAAGACAGAACAATAATGGGGAAAGAGGGCAAACCTGCTGGGTGTCCCTATCCAGAGTAAAATAATCTAAAATAAAAAAAAAACATTTGTACTGCCGCTACCGGGTGTCTATAAAGTAACTTAATCCATCCAATAAAAGTATTCCCGAACCCATACTTTTCCAAAATCTTAAAAAGATAATCCCATTCTACTATATCAAATGCCTTTTCGTGTCCCGTGAGATACTGGTGTCTGATCATACACCACTGACCACATAATATTGATGAAACGCCTAATGTTTTCAGAAGAGCTGCGGCCCTGAATAAACGCCATCAGATCTGTATGTATAAGAGATGTCCTAATTTTACTTAATCGGTTAGCCAAAATTTTTGACAATACTGGATCAGGGAAATTGGAACGGTAAATCTAACACTCGCTTGTTTCTTTAATTAGGCCTTAATTACCATGCCAAGCTCCTCCAAAGTTATCTCAGAATCAAGATCATTTTTTTGCTCAGTCGTCAGTTTAGAGAGTTCTAATGGTTCCACAAAGTTTTTAAAATCATCATCAGTAGATGAAGCTGTAGAAGCATAAAGATCAAGATAGAATTCTTTAAAATCATTTTTAATATTAATGGCTGAGGTAAATATTTCACCACCAGCAGATTTGGGTGGTGTAAAAGGGAAGGAATGGTATAAACATACTGTCTCTGCTTTATATATCTAGCCAAAAGCTTCCCTGCTTTGTCCCCCGACTCAAAGTATGACTGTCTTGCCCTGAATAGCCAAAACACCACCATCCACAACAAAATAGTATTATATCTGTATTTCAATAGGGTAAATTCTCTGAGGCCATCAGACGACATTCAGTGCTTCAGCTCTGCCTCGGCACTTTTAATATTCCCTTCCAACTCCACAAGTTCTTGTGATTTGGCTTTTTTGATGAATGTGGCATAATGTATGATCTGACCTTTAATAACTTCTTTAAGTGCCTTCCAAGCCACGCCAACAGAGGATTGTTAAAAATGTTATAGTCCCTACCAGATGGGTTCAAAAGTCTCTAATGAAGCATCAGTGTTGCTCTAGGGGGTTTACATACGTTTGCTTCACAATGATCAAGGACTCCTCCCAATATTATTTCATGAGGAGTGCCAGCGGATTGCAACATCCCTTCAAGATCTATAAAAAATCCCTGACCATCAACGTTAGGTGCATAAATATTAGCCATAATCAACCATTGCCCATGAATTTCTTCTTAATCAATAATGAATCTTCCTAATTTATCATTAATCTGTTTGAGATATTTGAATTGTAGATGTTTACTTATCAGTGTAATGACTCCCCTGCTCTTACTTGAGCCAGCACTAAAGAAAATAAGTCCACCACATATCTTCCCAAATTTTTCAGATTCCTGCAGGGAAAGATGCGTTTCTTGTAGAAACACAATATCAAGTAAATAAATAACTTTCCCACTTTTTATGGGGTCCCCCAACTCATTTACATTACACGTGGAGAGGGACAATCCACTCATATTAACATTTGACATATTGAAATATTAGAAAATATAGATTGTGTGTCAAAAATATAATAATAAAGACCACCTTCAAACATTAGTGCAACAATCAAACTCCGAACTTCCCCCGAACCAAATAAACAGAAAAAAGAACAACGTGCATTAACCCCACACACAACAGCGCCAGCCGGCGTCCATCCCTCTTAACACAAATAGTCCATGTATGCCTACAAGGGCCCCCGAAACAACCCTGCCATTGGATTGCTCAAGTCTGGTCCTTCTACATTTTTTATACATTATTAGTAAATAATCTATAAAACAAACTCCAGCCAATAGGCAGGATAATCAAAAAGATGTGTAGATTCATCCACATAATTGTTCCGAAGGTGTGTTCCTCCACAAAACAAACTCCAGCCGCTAGGCACAAAAAGAAACCAAAAAGGCGCCCAGTTTCCTCGGACAGTCAAGTGAATGTTCAGTGAGTCGGGCCCACTTGGCTGTTACATGAGTGCAAAAAAATGCCCTAATCACTCCAATGTTTTGCAAGAAATATTCCACAAAACAAACTCCAACAAATATTAAATCAAAATCAAATCCCTTTATTGTCACTCAAGTACACAAGTGCAAAAGTGGGGGAAAGTCTTGAGTGCATTTCCACACAACATAGCAGTATGACAATTAAAATAAACATGTGATTTACACAACACAATATACACCTAATAATATACAATATACATTATACACAAAATAAGAAGACTGTATACAATAAAAATAATATACAACAGTTAGTTCCGTTCCTCAAATCTGATTGGACGAGAGACGTTCCATGAGCACTGATGGTCTGAAAGGATCAGCACTCAGACGCTTCACTGTGTCTAAAACTATGGCGTAAGAGCAGTGCATATATGTTAGGAGTTAGTCTTTATTTTTTAAATTACATATGTTAGCCAGCAGGTCGTGGCAAAAGATCATTTTTGTGTGTAATATGAGCCAGTTGGTGACGTAAAGTGAATCCGTTAGTCATTGTTTACATAGAACAGCACTATATGATCGCTCATATTAACACTACATTACTCAAGATAGGATATTGTTTTAAATGGCTTTAAATAAACAATTTCAGGATTAAGGCTCATTGCAGCTGAGAGACGCAAAGGACTGTTTGATTACAGAACTTGAGGTGCTTATCGAGTTTCCACATTGGATATACACTGTTTAAAAATGGCGGAGGACATAGCTGTTTCTATAGTGAATGACTCTTGCGTGCCTACCACGAAAAAGGGAGAAATACCGCCGCTTGGACGCTATTTTTCCACTGAGCTGAACTCTGCATGCTGAGAACAGCATTCTCACATATGTGTTCATTTTTTCCAGGTGGAGAGAGCAGTGTGTAGAGTTAGTTCAATGGCATCATCATTGGAGCAGTTGTTGCGGTAAGTATACTGCAGTGTGTCCAGTGAAGCAGGCAGCACAGAGCAGATGTAATCTCTGATCAGCCTCTCAAAGCATTTGCTGATAATGAGGATCAGAGCAACAGGACCCCAGTCATTTAAGCAAGTAATTTTGAGTTGCTTTGGTACAGGCACAATGGTGGACATTTTAAAGCATGTGGGGACCAAAGTCAAGGAGAGGGAAAGGTTGAAAATGTCCATAAAAACACCAGTTGTTTCACGCATGCTCTGATGATGCGGCACAGATGCCGTATGGAGCCGCAACTTTACGGATTTTCACCCCGTCAGAAGGATCAGGTTACGTCCGCTACAGAGGTGGAGAATGAACTAACCTCTGTAGCTTCCATTAGGGCAGTGTTGTTTCCCTCGAAACGAGCATAAAAAGTATTAAGCTCATCCATGAGAGAGGCAGCGGTGTTCAAAGCAGAGTTTTTATTCCCTTTGAAGTCCGTGATGATATTAATTCCCTGCCACGTGCTTCTAGAGTAAGTGGTGTTGAACAGTCCTTCAATCTTGTCCCTGTACTGGTATTTGGCTGCTCTGATAGTTTTGTGTAGGGCATAACTGGCTTGTTTATGGTCCTCCGCTTTCCCAGAATTAAAAGCAGATGTCAGTGAATTAAGTGCCGTATGAACATCGCCGTTAATCCATGGTTTCTGGTTAGGGTTTTGGTCGGCACTACATCATCTATGCACTTCCTGATGAAACACGATACGGTATCTACTGGAACTTCTTCCTGTCCACGTGATCAAAACTGTCCTGTAGCATAAGATCTAATTGGTCTGACCAGCACTGGATCGTTCAGAGGGTGGGTGCTTCCTGTTTCAGTTTCTGACTGTAAGCAGGTAGAAGCAGAATGGAAGAGTGGTCCGATTTGACAAATGGTGGGTGGGGGAGGGATTTGTAGCCATCCTGGAAGGGAGAGTAGCAATGGTCCAAAATCCGGTCCCCTCATGTGTTGCATCTGATGTGTTGGAAGTATTTTGGTGTGATTGACTTGAAGTTGGCTTTATTAAAGTCCTATTTAAGGTTTCATGCGTACTTATACTCCCATACTGTTGCTTGAGTGCCCGGTCACAATGTGACAATGACTGCTGTGAATTCCCTCGGAAGCCAGAATGGTCAACACAGAAGCATGAGAAACTCCAGATTAGGAGCGAAGAAAGACTTGATAGAATGTACATTCCTCTGATCACACCAGGATTTGTTGATCATAAAGCATACACCACCTCCTCTGCTTTTACCTGAGAGGTAATTCACTCTGTTCGCTCAATGCACTGAGAACCCCACGGGTTCGATGGCTGAGTTTTGTAATCTCCACAGACATCCAAGTTTCTCTAAAGCAGATTACGCAGCAGTCCCTCATCTCTCATTGGAAAGAGATCCGTGCTCTCAGCTCAAAACAAAACAAATAGAAACAAAGAAGGTGCTCAGTTCCTTGGACGAACAAGTGAATGTTTAATGAGTCAGGTCCACTTGGCTGCATAGACAGTATAACACAATAACTTACTCATTCCGTTGACTTTATGAAGGATATTGCTTGCTGTGGAAATGTAAATATTTTGCAGCCATCCTTAGTATCTATTCTCAATTTGGCCGGGAACATCAGTGCAAAAGCGACCTTCCATTGATGTAAGGGTTTCTTGCATTCCTTGAATCGATCACGTTTCTCTCTTGTCGAATTCACAAAGTCTGTGAACAAGAAAATGTTGTGGTTCTTCCAAGAAAGCCTTCCTTTACTCCTCGCCTCACGTAAAACAAAATCTTTATCGGATGATCTCAGAAATTTGGCCATAATTGATCCTTCAGCGGATCTCCGAACCGGATCCCTGTGAGGTTGCTCGATTTCCAACTTATGGCCTGTTTATGTCAAGCAGACTTGTGAAGAGCTCATCTACTGTAGGAATTTCACCATATCTCTGTCTTCTTCATTCTCAGGAATTCCAACAATTTGGCCATTGTTTTGCCACTACAAATCTCTAAGTCTTCCAACTTTTCCTAAACACATTCCAAGTTCGTCTTGGTTGCTAGCGGTTTAGCAGCAAATTCTCTTTCCAATGACTCCAGACAGGGCTGTACTGGTAATCTGGCATACCAGGCATTTTCCAGGTGGCAGACGCACTTTGGGGGCCAATCAGGGGCAGACTGGCCATTGGGAGAACCGAGCGTGCCAGTGGGTTGGCAAAATGGAACCCCCCCCCAGTCCAGCCCTGACTCCAGAAATTCAATCAGTTTCTCAACCTGCGGCACTCTTTTAAGCAAATCAGAGAATTTAATCTCCATTGCAGTTATTGATCAATGTATTACAGCAAGATCCTCCAAGTCAACAACGAACTTCACCAGCATTGCCGACATGCTCAACAGTTGACGCTGAATCTCTCCCACTGCACCATCCAAACCAAGTCTCTGGTCTGTGGCCCTGTCTGAGTTATCAGCTTGAGCACATAAGTGTCTTTAAATGTCTCCAGAGCCTGAGGACTTCGACTTCTTTGATATATTGTCTTCATAGAACAGTTATGGATCAGGGTGTATAGAATCTCACCGGTTTATGACATCACAGTATTAAGAACTAGCAAAGTGCGCAGAGCTCTCCATTCACACATCCAAGCCTCACATGGCGCCCTGTCTAAAAATGTAAATAATGAGCTTTGCTAGTAGCATTGTAAAATAACTTCATATCTCCATCAAATTATCTTCATTTGTGTTCTGCATATGAAAGAAAGTAAAGGGTGAGTAAATGATTAGAGAGTTATATTTTTTTACATACTCAATAGAAGCATTTCCACTGTGGTCTCAGACATTTGGACATTCAAAAGTTGACATTTATATCTATTTCAAATGACAAAATTTTGTAGAATAAAAGATACAATTTTTACACTATATAATAAGTAATAATGTTAACTTAATGTTGTAATAATATATAACATTGATACACAGTATTTACAGTATAATTTATATATATATATACGTATATATATATATATATATATATATATATATATATATATATATATATATATATATATATATATATATATAAATTATTAGCTATTGTATAATTAACAATGCTTAATAATAAAATTATTATAAATAATTACATCTTTAAAAAATTCCTACCAAAGTAAGAAAAAAACTGCCGCACAGCGCCGCTCGGCGGGACACACAGTGATGTCATTGATTCTCTGTATAAAGTGACACGCCCACTTCATTCAAAACTCTGCGCAGGGCAGGTGATACAATGTAACCACTGTGCACAGTGAAATCTCAAATCACTTTAGAGATTCAGACTGCCTGCTTGCTTCAGACACACTGTGAGTCCATGGATATCAGCCTGAAACATCGGGACTTGTTTGAGGACCTATCAGAATATCTTACTGCTTTTTAATAAGACACTTAGTTAACACATAATCAGACTGGTTGTATTTTATGTTATTTTTTTGGGACGCAGACTCAGATTTTGATGCCATGATACAGAGGTAAACATATTCAAGTCTGATTGAACTGTGTGTCAAAGAAACCTTTGGATTCTTAGATAGTTTTTTTGACCACAGAAAAAAAAAAAAACATAAATGGCGAAACCGATGGACCATGTGAAGCGTCCAATGAACGCTTTTATGGTGTGGTCGAGAGCGCAGAGGAGGAAGATGGCACTGGACAATCCGAAGATGCACAACTCTGAGATCAGCAAGCGTCTCGGAGGAGAATGGAAACTTCTGTCGGACACTGAAAAAAGACCTTTTATAGACGAGGCGAAACGTCTCAGAGCCGTTCACATGAAGGAGCATCCGGATTACAAATACAGACCCCGACGGAAGCCTAAAAACATCATTAAAAAAGACACGTATCACTTTAATGTGGCGTATAATTTGGGTGACATGGACCCGCTGAAAAGTGCGCGGTTACCCGGCGACGCGCTCGCGGACTCGATGATGGGGAACGCGGAGAAAACTTCAGCGGCTACCAGAATGTATTTCGGTCACCATCTGTCCGCCAACCCCTATCCATTTCTCGACGTGACCTCTAAAATGTCGGAATTACCCCACGCACCATTTCCATCTTATTCTGTGCTCGGTTATCCCGCTGGAATCTCCGCGTTTCCCGGGATGGGGATCCTGGCTGGCGCGTCACACGTACACCCGTCTCCGTGTAACCAGGGCCACATGTTGCACTACAACTATCCGGGCTGGCCGCCGGGTTCTGCACCTGCTGTTCCTTCAGCTTATTTGCTTTTACCAAGAATGACCAAAGCCCATCATGAACCTTATCTGGCGTAGGCTGCGGCCATATGAGTGAAACTAAAGGACAAAACTCTTTATGTGGTATAAAGTCATTTGCACATGTTTCAAGTTTTGCATTTGTAAAAATATACAAAATAAAATGAAAAATATGAATTGAACAAAGGTTGCTTTTAATATTTTGAATTATTACAAGTAACATACATTAAGTCATGAAACAAGCTGATTCATCCAGTTTTGCATAATAAGTGTATTACACTGGAAATAGTGAACCTAAAATGTGCTTCATTTGGTAACAAATAAATTAACTGGTTTTATTTAAGTCAAATATACTGTATATTATTTAACATCACTGAATTAACCTTAATACATTAATATATAACAATATTCTTTTGAAAGACACATTTCAAGTAAAAAATATTGAGAAGAAGACCAAATGCTCAACAATTCACATTAGTCCTGATGGTGGAAATCAAATAGCTAATCTCTTAAAATAAAGGTTATAACTAGAACTAAAAAGGCCTTTGCAACCCAATGCCATGGTTAAACTTATATAACTCTGGTAAGATAGTAAACAAAATATTCTCTTGTCAGTTACGCTAACATATAACGTATGACACAAACCAATACGCTGATCTGAAGAACCTATAATGTAACGTCAGGAAATATTTTAATCTCCATATTGCCAACTCAAGAACTCTGTATGGTTGCTGATGAGAAGATCCTCCTTTGCAGTGCTCAATTCTGAACATTTTTACATTTTTACGAGTATAAACCTCCACAAAACAATTCATATTTTATCTGATGCATTTAGCAAGATGGAGATATTGAGGGTCAACTGGGAACAGCAGAAACAATAGACAGAGAGTGATGTATGAGCTAATGAAAAGCAACAGACTAAATCTGTGAACATCTGAAATATGATATAGAGCAACAGATGTGCAGAAAAGTGACAGAATGGCAAAAATGTGGAAACAATCTGTTGAAAGGGTACACTGTAAAATATCAGTAATTTTAACAGTAGAAGAATGCTACAGGTAAATAAAAAAAGTTTAATTGGTTAACGGGTTGTTAACATATACAGTAAAAACATGAAGTGAAAAAACATGTGTTAACCTGATGGTGTTTTGTGTTTGTGACACGGTCTCTACATATGTTTTACTTATCGATCCTGGAAGGGCCACTCTTGAACTTTAAGTCATCATGTGGCCTTTTGTAGTTACTAGGGATTACATGTGAATGTCATGTGAATATATATATATATATATATATATATATATATATATATATATATATATATATATATATATAAAGCTAGATAATTCTAAAGGTGGCTCAGTGGGTAGCACTGTTGCCTCACAGCAAGAAGGTCCCAGTTTCGAGTCCTGCCTGAACTGGGCCTTTCTGTGTGGAGTTTGCATGTTCTTCCCATGTTCATGTGGATTTTCTGCAGGTGCTTCAGTTTCCCCCACAAGTCCAAAAACATGCAGGCTAATTGAATTGGAGACACTAATTGCCCCGTAGTGCCAAGTCAAATATGCGGCTCAAGGATCTGCTGTGGCATCTGATATGTGTGTGTATGGCTAGGTGCCAACCCAATATATATATATACATATTTAAATACTGTAGCGTGTTTATTACATATAAAAAATGGGATCAAAGTATGCTTTTTGTACTATATAAACTTAAAAATAAGCCAGAACTCCACACAGAAATTGAGGAACATATTGGAAACTGGCTTTAGTTTATACTCCCTTTTCCTCCAGCCCTATGTTCTCTTCAACAAAGTCCTTTTTCAGAACTTGTTGGTCAACTGTTAAATTCATCCGCTCTGTGATCTCTGTCTTTGGTGTTTTTAGCCACCAGTTAGCTCCAATAAATTGTGCCACTGAATATTTTAAGTTTAGCAAAGGGCCTTTAACCATGAACACCCTCCTTGGCATATAGATATCACAGCACAGCAACTGGCATGATGAGGTCACTTGCTGAAGAATGGGAGAACAAGAAGATCCTGGAGTAGATTTGATATCATTAATGGTCTGTGGTTGCAGGTTTAGGGTAGCACCAGGGAATTCCAACAGGATCAGTGCAATCTGGGTTATTTTTCCAAAGGTCCAAATAAAGCAATATAAACTGTCGTTGTAATGAGAACAAATTAACAAGAAATAGTAAACCAACTGCCTAGAAAATTGAAAAATAAGGTATTTGTCTAAAATAGTTAACAGAAATTGTTTAAATAATTACTAGCCCACTTTAAAAAAAAAAAAAAAAAAAAACATATCCTCATGAGCAGCCTACCCCCTGCACTGTGTGAGATGACACTGTATAATCAATTTATGACTTTATGACAGATTGAAATGATTGTGACATTAAGTCACAAAACATTGCAACATGTTTCAAAAGAAAATACTCATCACCCCTCTAAAATGTTTTCTAAATGATGTATTGGTAATATCACATTAATAACAATAATGACAGATAGAAACAATCATCTTTGGGGTGTATTCTCGGTTTTATATATATATATATATATATATATATATATATATAAAACCGAGAATACACCCCAAAGATGATTGTTTCTATCTGTCATTATTGTTATTAATGTGATATTACCAATATATATATACAGTATATATATATATATATATATATATATATATATATATATATATATATATATATATATATATATATATATATATAACTGAGAGTTACTCCTCAAAGATCTCAATATATACTGAACATTTGTGTATTTTTACGAATTTCAATTTCATTACAAAGTTACATCAAACTGAATTGTGTCATTTTAACTAAATTGAATATTTAAAATATTTTTTACAAAATTCAATTTTATGCAAATTTGCAATAAAATGCACTTTTTTGTTAAAGATTACACAATTCAATTTAATGAAATTTTGTTGTGAAATTGAAATACATAATCTTTAAATAATTTGAGATAATAAGCTCTCAAAACACCTTACATAGCATAAGCTTCAACACTGTCATCTAAACATTGGGAACAGGTTACAAAGATCATGGGTATTTATCTGCAGCTTGTGTTTTATATTAGTATAAAGATAACAAATCATTAAAAGCAGAATGATTAAGCTATCTCAAATTTCAGTTCTGGGATGCAATAAATAAGTTATTGCTATCTTTAAATAAGTTATTCATATCTTTTTCATTATAGCTATAAACCCAATAATATTGATTTATATAAACAAAGCCTTTTGTGCAGCTATAAAACAACAGTAATATAAAAAGACAATGGGCACTTGATTTGCATTAAAACATACTAGAAAGAAGTCAAGTCATTAAATACAGTGTCCTGTGGCCAAAATCAAACTAATAGCCATAGTGCTGTCATTGTTTCTTACTGATTTTTTTTCTCCCAAAAATACCGACCTTAACAATCTTAAAGAACATTTTAGGAGTATATTGAGGATGATAACTATATCACTCAACAACCCTGTTTTACATGAGTTAAACTTTCACACAAACTTTTGGCTCTTTTTCAGTCAAAGTACATTTTGCAGCCACAGCTCCATCTGTTGCTGACAACCAGTATAACTGTCAAGTAAGTGAAACTAAAGTTATAGTTCAACCAAAAATTTTAATTCTTTCTTCAGCAGAACATAAACGAAGATTTTTAGAAGAATATTTCAGCTCTGTAGAGCCATACAATTCAAGGGAATGGATGCCAAAATTTTGACTCCAGTGGTTAAATCTATGTCTTCTGAAGTTATGTGATAGGTGTGGGTGAGAAACAGATAAATATTTAAGTATTAAGAATACATTTTCCTCCCTGCCCAGTCAGTGGCAATATGCACAAAGAATGCAAATCACCAAAAACAAAAGAAGAATGTAAAAGTGAATGTTTTGTATTAAAGGACTTAAATATTGAACTGTTTCTATCCCTCACCTATCATATCGCTTCAGGTGATATAGATTTAAACACTGGAGTGTGATGATTACTTTTATGCTGTTTATGTGCATTTTGGAGCTTCAAAATTTCTGCACCCATTCGCTTGCATTGTATGGACCTACAGAGCTGAAATATCCTTCTAAAAATCTTTGTGTTCAGCAGAAGAAAGAAGGTCATACACATCTGAGATTGCATGAAGGTGAGTAAATTAGAGATTTTTCATTTTTGGGTTAAGTAACCTAACACCTAAATAATACAAATGGTAGAGATAATTCTGCCTAAATGATACAAAAGATAACATTTGTTCACATATCTGTACCCACGCACAATGGTTTATCATGATTAATGTAAATTCACCATCTGCCTCTGTCTGGCCCCTCATCTAATGTCTTGTAATTGTGTTCACAAGATTTCTCAGGTGATGTTAAAGAAACTAGATTTACAGTTCAGCAAACGATATGAAGGTTTGGTTACAGTGAAATTAAGTTTTGTTTCTAGTCTTTGGGAATATCAGGAGCCATGTTATGTAAATAATGTGAAAGGCCAAATTATCTTTTAATGTCCCAAGTGTTAATCTTCATAATTGCATTTTACTAGTAAGAATTCCAATTAGAGAGCTCTCGAATTTTACTGCTAAGAATTACTTACAGAGCTCCCTCATACATTTTTACAAGTAAGAATTCCAATAAGAGCTCTACAATTACATTTTACTTGTACATTTTTTTTTTTTTTTACAATTACTTCAATTGAATATTTACTTGTCATATATTTCCATTGACTTAGCATTTTTGATGAAGAAGCTCTACATTAAAAATTTTACTTGTAAGAATTTTAATAAGAGAGCTCTATATAGAGCTATGTGATTGGAATTTTAGAAAAGTTCTCTAAACAAAACATTAGGCTACTTGCAATGCAATTACTGCGAGTAACTCTGGGACCATTAAAAGGTAAATCAGCTTGCCATACAGTAGTTGTACGATATGTTTCACTTACAATAATGGTAGTTATTTGTAAGGGATTTACTACCATGGTTGTTTCAGCCAAAAAAAAAAAATTGCTTCGATTTTCCTATAACACTTGTGGGAAAAGGGCTGCAATATTTCATACCATTTTATGAAATAAACGTTATTTTATTACATCTATTGTTCTAGTGGAAACCGCCACATATCGTAAAATACACTGCCCCTGCTGGACACATGTGGTAGTACAGCTACGTTTGGCTGCTAGGAAACGGTCAACGAGCCACGGAACTCCAGCGGGCCTACATCAGAAGGTAGGACAAACCTAAATAATACTAGTAGCCTTATGAATAACATTTAATATTTTACCCACCAGTGTGGGTAAACAATACAATTACATGTGTATTTTGCCTCTCAGTAAATGCTGGCTAGTTCTTCTGCTTCATTAAAACACTGTGGTCTCGCAAGCCTCCACTTGAAAAAACGTGGTCGCCCCCACGTTGTTTTGGGCACAAATACATGAAAATTTATTTAAATAAAAAATACCTTAGTTTAAATTTATCAAAATAAAATACCAAATAATTTGTGGAAAACACTATGAATTTTGTATTATTATTTTTTTTTTAAAATTGGCTATTCAGTGAAGTCTCACTATTAGGCTGAAATCTATCTGGACCTATTCTGAATGCAAAGAACATTATGCTGTACAATTGCTTAGAAACTTTTGTTACTCCCCTATTAATCTAGGGGTATCGAAGATACATCAACATAAGCCAGAACAGAACCAACCAGAACAACCTTGTGCAAATAAACAGAAAGAAGCTTAAGCAGACCACCAACAAGGCTTGAAGCGTAAGCAGGCTTTACTGAGAATAATTAAATATATTTACATACATATGATCCAACAAAAGAAAACACAAAAATTGTGACAAAGGGAACGAGAGTGTTGTCAACAAAAAGAAACAAGGAACACCAACTAACCAAAAGGCAGAAAAGGCTTACTGAAATCAAAAACACAAAATAAATCTGCCTACTCTAGCTAAAACAAAAACTTACAATTGGTGGCAACCACTCCTTAGGTGTTACTAGACAGTGTTAAGGTCTACATGTTGCAACATGTGCAGGGCCCCAAACCTGTTCCCAATTCAAAAATATAACATGTATTCAGAAAGGTCCAATGACCTTACAAAGTTGAAAGAAGAAAACAAAGCACAGAAAACAAACTGAGAGGCTTGTCAATAAAACCCGCAAGCAATACAAAACAGGTCCTCTCATATAACAGCCATCTTGGATTTTATAGACCTAGGTGATCTCAGGACTCCACATGCGATCGGCTGATCACACAAGACAGACAATGATTGGCTGGAACAAATTCAAATGGAGGAACCAATGGGGGCATGCTCCTGCTAAAGAAAACACACAGAGAGAAAACAAAACACATATGCCTAGAGGGCGTAACATTTAGGCACTTGATTAGCTAGTAAATACACACGCAGTTGCTAACACCAACAACCAATTAGCTAGCAAGACTGACTTGCTAACACTAATGTCCAGTGTTATTTACCCTTGCCAGTGCTCTTTTATTCATTCAAGTTAACTAAAGGCAAATCTGAATGATGTTCCATTTTAGCTTGCTAGCTAGCGACTTAGCTATCGATAGCTAGTGAACTCGCTAACCTTATCTTATGCTGCGTTCCATTCAACTCAGAAAGTTGGATTTTCTAACTTCCTACTTGGAAAATTGCAATGGAACACCACTTCAAGTAGGAATTCCAACATTGTAAACTCGTGCAAAAAGTTTCAACACATGTGCCCTTCAAGTGGAGTCAGAAATATGGTAATTACAAGTTCCGAGCAAATGAATGACCCCGCAAAGTCGTATTAACAAATAGGAAACTCAAGAGATCTAGATGAGTGTTTCCGAGTTGGGACATTGTAAGGGGCATGAAAGATGATGAAAAGAAATTATTAAGCAAAATTATTTAAACTTCTGTAATTTATTTCAGTAACATAAATGTGATATATGACAGTCAACTATGACAGTTTGTTTTAAGCAATTAATTTATAATATGTTAGAAACCATGAATTAATAAATAAAGTATGTTGTTTATAAGTGATGCAGGTTTACTCACTAATGTTCATTCACTGGTACAACAGAAAAATGGCTTTTGCCATTGTTGGCTTGTTCCGTATTATGTTTCCCACATGAATGAGTGATATGTTTTTACAACAAATGCATGACATTGAGTAACGAGCTTCCAAAGTGCACTTGAAGGGAGCATCCAGTTTCGCAAGAGATGCAGATGATTGACGTCACACAAACATGTTGGCACCAGGGGAGATATATAAAGTAAGTGATAAACATTCACTTTTATTAATATCAATAAAATGACTCAAAGATCCTGCATTACATGATATTAAAGCTTGTTTAACAACGCCTGTAGAAACAGGTGTAAAAAATATGGTAAATTATACTCTCTTTTGATAACCGTACAACTGCAGCACAACTGCTGGTGTTGCAGCATTGTTTATCAATTGTCTTGCTAGAAAACATTTCTGGTAACAGTCAATCAGCTGCTAAGCTAATGGGAGCATGCAGTTCTTTTTCCTTGCATGTCATTTTCTGGCCATCTGGCAGTGGAATGCTTTTATGGTCAGAGATCTGAGATATCAAGTAGGAATATCCCATATCAGAGTTGAATGGAACGCAGCATGACTCCATATTTACTTGCAGGAATGCAGAAAATTTGCTAACCCAATGCTTGATGGAGCCGCTCTCTCTGACATCTGCAGCTCAAGTGCATTAAAGTTGGGGTTGGGGGGCATGCCTGAACAAGTTGATACAGGAAATCAGCAGCCTAAAAAGAGGTTTACTGGCACACAGTATTTTATGTATTTTATGAAAATTCACAAATATCAAGCTTAAATGTATTTAAATACAAATTACATTAGATTTTTTTTCAAAGACTTTGAAATACACAGTACAAAATAGTATTTTGTATTTGAAATACATATTTCAAATACACGTATCTGAAATACTGCCCATCCCTGCTCGGATATACTATGCATTACAGTAAGAGCGCGTAAGAACTGATTTCAAAATAAAAGCGAAGCATTTCACATTCAGTCAGTCAATAATGAATGGATAAAAAAATTATAAAAACACTTAAAAATACATGAATAACTACATAAAAAAATTATAAATATAAAAAATAACTAAATTAATAATTAAAAATAACACCTGCAAACTTAATAATAAATTAAAAATAAAGAATACATTTACAAAGTCCATCTGAGTTTTAAACACCAAAATGAGAATCTTCCTGTTGAATTTCAAAATTAAACCCCTCTAAAATAGCATATACATGCTGTGTTTCTTCTATATTCAGATAGATATTTAAAGGAAACACCATGTTTCCAAAGAACACTTTCACTTCAGAGTGATAGTACAGTACACCACCTCACAGTGTCACTCACATAATGCCAAGGCAGTCTAATTTCAAAATGTAAGCCCTCTAAAATGTCAGCTGCATGCTGTGTTTTCTATAAATTCAGATAGATATTTAAAGGAAAATCCCTGTTAACAAAAAACACTTTCAATTCAGAGTGATAGTACACCACCTCAGAGTGCCACTCACACAATGTCAGGGCAGTCTGATGTTGAATTTCAAAATAAAAGCCAGTGGGACATTTGCCAACATCCAGTTTCAGCCTTTTTCCCAGTAGCGACAGCCCCAAATGGTGGATCCTGTTATGTTTCCCACTAACATAACATGTTTAGAACACTTGGGGTAAACCACGTTCAAATAACACAGCCAACATTCAGGGATTCTTCTTCTTCATCTGAACCTCTTTATTAAGCAACACCACTAATAATTACAAGTGGCAGTGCCCCCATAGGCACAATGGGGGAATAGCAGTATTACATACATAACATTTCCTCTCCTCTTAATCAAGAAACAAACCAAAAAAAACAATGCATTCTCAGCTACACAAAAAGCTGTATTTATTTATTTTTTTCTAGAGGTAGAGGGTAGACTGCCTCTTGGCTCGAGCCAGTTCGGGGATTATTCTGCCCCACGTCAGAACAGGCTCACTAACATAACTAATTACAGTTCAGTCCAGCAGGGGTGTCTCATGGCTCTATAATGTCAGATGGTTGGGCGGTTTAATCACTCTGGCTGGATAACGTCTGACCTGCACTGATGGAATGTTGAGTTTGCCATGGTTTATCTGAGACTCTACTGATGTGTCACTGTTAACATCTTGTTCCCTTGTTGGTGGTGCCGAAGAAGTGTCATCTACAGAGGTCTGTACAGGAACAGACACATCACTAGTGTCAGGTGGTTGTGTCACCTGAGTTTCAGCTGTTTGCTTCGGAATGGACAAGAGTTGATCAGCATGGTGTCGCCATTCCTCAGAAGCTCCTACATCCACAGTATAAGATACTGGACCACTTTGAGCCGTCACCACACCTGATGTCCATCTTTCTCTCCCTCTGTAATCACGAGCCAGCACAGCCTCACCGACTCCAAACTGTCTTGGCTTCGAACGGCCAGCTCTGCGGAGGACCTGGGAGGTCTGTGAGAGTCGCACGGCAGCTGTCACACTAGGTTTCAAGGCATCCAAACGTGTGTGCAGTTGTCGTCCCAAAAACAACAAGGAAGGGGACTCTCTTGTCGTCGGATGTGGTGTGTTGCGGTACGTCAAGCAAGAATGTTTCCAGCCGTCTCTGAAGAGTAGAAGAGCCCTTAGACGTCTTCAGTGCTTGTTTTAGCGACTGAACAAACCTTTCAGCCTGCACATTGGTTGCTGGATGATATGGGGCGGAACGGATATGTTTCACATGGTTGGCCTTCAGGAAAGTTACAAACTCCTGAGAGACAAATTGTGGTCCATTATCACTCACCAGGACTTCAGGCAGTCCATGATGGCTGAAGAGATTCCGCAAAACTTCAATTGTTCTTTCTGCAGTTATTGATGTCATCAATTGCACCTCAGGCCACTTCGAATGTGCGTCAACCACGACTAGATACATGTGACCCTCACATGGCCCAGCAAAATCTACATGTATGCGCTCCCATGGTTTGCTTGGCCACTCCCATGGGTGGAGGGGTGCTTGGGATGGCATTTTCTGTATTTGTTGACATGACTGACACATTTTTACACACAGTTCAATGTCAGCATCGATACCAGGCCACCACACATAACTGCGAGCAATGGCTTTCATTCAGACAATTCCTGGATGGCCAGTGTGCAGTTCCTCCAGTACACTTTTCCGCAGCTTGAGGGGAACAACGACTCTAATGCCTCGCCTTAAGCACCCTTGTTGGACGGACAGCTCATTGCGTTTGGAGATGAAAGGTGAGACTTCATTATTACCAGTCAGGTTGACAGCTGGAGTCCCTTTTATGACCATTTCGACGACTGTAGACAAGGCTGGATCACTCATAATCTCACGTCGGATATCAGTGGCACTGACAGGGAGTTTCTCCATCTGTCCGAGGTAAAACTGCTCTACGGCATCCTTTTTCTCACTGTGCTCTACTTGTAACGGCAGACGGGAAAGACTATCAGCATTTGCATGATGCTCAGCTCTTTTGTACTCTATTGTATAGTGGTGCGCAGACAAAAGTAATGCCCACCTTTGCATCCGCGCTGCCGCCATAGACGGAATTCCTTTTTGCGGCCCAAAGATCGTAGTAAGGGGGCGGTGATCTGTGAAAAGCGTGAATTTACGTCCGTAGAGATACTGGTGGAATTTTCTGACCCCAAACACTATGGCCAGAGCCTCGCGCTCAATCTGTGCATAATTCTGTTCTGCCTTGCTAAGTGTGCGCGACGCGAAGGCTATTGGCTTTTCTTCACCGTTAGGTAGCATGTGGGAAATGACGGCACCAATGCCATAAGGTGATGCGTCGCATGCAAGCCGAATGACGTTCTGAGGGTCATAGTGTGTCAAGACATTTTGTGATACCAGTTGTTCTTTTGCCTTTTTGAATGCAGCATCGCACTCTGCAGACCACTGCCAGCGCTTCCCTTTTCACAGCAGGGCGTTCAAAGGATTCGCTATGTTTGCCAGATTGGGTATGAATCTCCCGTAATAGTTTAAAAGGCTGAGAAATGATCTCAGCTGTGTGATGTTTGATGGAATTGGCGCATTGACAATTGCACTTACTTTTTTAGGTGACTTGTGCAAACCTTCCACATCAATTATGTGACCCAGGTATTCCAGTGAGTCCTTGAAGAAGTCACATTTCCCTTTTTCAGCTTGCAAGCCGAACTGCTCCAGTCGTCCAAGGACTAAATCTAGGTTTTCCAGGTGTTCAGCTTCAGTCCGCCCGGTGACCAGAATGTCATCCAGGTAACAATGGACATTAGGCAGACCTTGTAATATTTGGTCCATAGCTCTCTGGAATATGGCTGGCGCCGAATCGATCCCGAACGGAAGGCGATTGTACTGGAACCAATTTCTGTGTGGAAATTGTGAGGAACTTCCTGGACTCCTCCTCGACCCCCATTTGAAGGTAAGCATGTGACAAGTCCAATTTGCTGAAACATTGTCCTCCCACTAATGAAGTGAACAAGTTTTTGAGTAGCCTCACTCTTCAAGACACACACAAATCTATCGCGAAGTGCATCATCCAAATGTCCCCCAAATTCACAGTGTTCTGACAATCCTCTAAGCACTGCAACATACAGTGTCACCGACTCGCTCTCCTGATTCCACCGGTGGAAACGAAAACGCTCCACGATGACCAGGGGCTTCGGAGAAAAGTGCTGCTGTAGCGTGTCTGTGATGTGCTTGAAGCTTTTCTCTCCCGGTTTGTCCAGCTCGATAAGACTTTGGAGTAGACCATATGTTTTTCCTCCGATCACACTGAGTAGCACAGGCACTTTCTTGTCGGCCTCAATACTGTTAGCTTCTATGAAGTGTTCAAATCTTTCAACGTAAGTGGTCCACGGTTCGACGCTTTCATCAAAACCTTCCATGTGGCCAATGGTAGAAGCCATCCTAGCTAACCTAGATCACTTTAGCTACGCAGAGAAAACAATATAAAATTTGTAGTAACGTTACGCCTAACTACTCACGATTCACTGTAGTAGCTTCGTGGTAATTTAATCCCATCCTCGTCGCCAATTATGTTATGTTTCCCACTAACATAACATGTTTAGAACACTTGGGGTAAACCACGTTCAAATAACACAGCCAACATTCAGGGATTCTTCTTCTTCATCTGAACCTCTTAATTAAGGAACACAACTAATAATTACAAGTGGCAGTGCCCCCATAGGCACAATGGGGGAATAGCAGTATTACATACATAACAGATCCCAACATGAAATATAATGGGTATATAGGGTTGGGGCCTCACCTGCTTTTTGGGGCATTGAATTTAAGGCTTCGCTTCGGAGAGCAGAACTATCTCGGCACAGTACTTATGTTCAAGGTGTGGACGTTGGTGGGGCCTTCCTCGGGGTGGTGGTAAACAAAAGTTTTCAGTGATGAGCATGCACATGCGGGGTACACCCAATATAAACCCAACAGCTACACCTACAATCAAGGAATTTAGAGATATAGTTATAGGTATCTCATGTATTTATTACCATTAAAACATACCATTAAGCTTGATTTTTGCCTTTATAAATTTACACTTTATGCAGTCAATAAAAATCTGACAAAGATAAATTTGTTTTCATTCAAGGTTGTTCAATAGGTTAATCTTTGTTTGTAGGGTGGGGAAAGAGAAGGCAAACAAATTTTTTTAGCATAGATTCATGAATGAAATTAAGAGTTTTAGAAGATTATTTGGGTGTATTTACATTATCAAACATAATATAATATTTCTAAGAATATGTATTGGATCTAGTTATAATTTGGATCATATGTAGCAAATTTTCTCTACTTTGTTCCAAATGTAAATAACTTCCATTATGCTGCGATACCGCCAGCTTGATGCTAGCAGTGCGAGCAGCCCATGGCTCGGGTGGGTTGGAGTCTCTGATGATCTTCTGAGCTTCTAGCAATGGTCCAAAACCCGGTACTCTCGTATGTTGAAACTGATGTGTTGGTAGTACTTCGGTACTATTGACTTGAAGTTGGCTTTGTTGAAGTCTCTGGTAACAACGAGCGCAGCCTCTGGGTTCGTGGTTTCCTGCTCACTAATACTCCCATAAAGTTCATTGAGTGCCCAGTCTGTGACGGCTTGTGGCAGGAAGTACACATAATGACCGCTGTGAATTCCCTTGGTAGCCAGAATGGTCGACACAGAAGCATGAGAAATTCCAGATCAGGAGAAAAGAAAGACTTGATAGAATGTACGTTCCTCTGATTACACCTCAATCTCTGCTTTTACCTGAGAGGTCTTTTGCTCTGTCTGCTGTGCATGGAGAACTCCACAGGTTCGATGGCTGAGTCTGGAATCTCTGCAGACATCCAAGTTTCTTTAAGGCAGATAATGCAGCAGTCCCTCGTCTCTCGTTGGAAAGAGATCTGCGCTCTCAGCTCACAGAGCTTGTTGTCTAGAGACTGAACATTTGCCAGTAGAATGCTGGGTAGCGGTGGTCGATTTGCGTGACGTCTTAGTCTGACGAGAACGCCGGCTCTCCTACGTTTCCGAGGCCGGGCAGCCCTTGCTGTTGTGTTTGTAAACAGCACGTCAGCATTGAGGTATTTAAAGTCCGGTTTTTGGTGTGCTATTGCAGATCCAATGTCCAAAATTGTTTGTCTATCGTAAACAATAAGGCAGACAACATCCAAGACAAAAAACATAAGAATAGTAGACAAAAAAAACAAAAAACTGCAATATTGTGTCAGAGCTTGCAACGCAGCAGCCATACTCGGCGGCGTTTTTTAATTCTTTTATTGTTAAAATAGTTTAGATTTATTAATTTTGTTTTATGTAGTTATTTATGTATTTGTATTCATTCATTCATTATTGACAGACTGAATGTTAAATGATGTTCACCGGAAGGATGCATTATTTTGAAATCAGTTCTTACACGCTCTTACTGTAATGCATAGTATATACGCGTACTGCAAAACAACGTGGGGGCTGGCTTGACCATGTATTTCCATGTGGAGGCTGGCCTGACAGCAGTATTATAACTATTTTGTGAATAACTGTACAAGGAAGCCACTAATACACAAAGTGTTCGTAATTGTTTTTGTCATTATGGACATTTGATCAATGGAAATTTGTTTGAGAGTGTTTACGACTGGGCCTTGCTGAGTAGACCACCTTTGTGGGTTGATATTGATTTTGATCACCTGTGCTGTAAACTATATTAGGATCAGCTCATAGGAAATAGTCCAGATAGCAAGGAGACGCTGATTCAATGTCTATTTTAGGTTGTAAGGGTCGGGATCAGTCGTCAATCAATTTTCAATGCTGAATCAACATTCACTATACTGGGCAGAATCCAGCTCCTTATTTGCCGAAATAACCGTTCCACCTTAAAAAATGGTAGGTGGCATATAGGACCTCCCACTTATTGTCATTGGCTGTATAATTTAAAGGCACAGTTGCACTGAAAAAGAGGCTGTGTTCAGCATGTTTTTGAATAGACAATCGACATACATTTGTAAAATTATTTTCACAGCATCATCCATCCATCCATCCATCTTCAACCGCTTATCCGAAGTCGGGTCGCACGGGCAGCAGCTCCAGCAGGTGGCCCCAAACTTCCCTATCCCAAGCCACATTAACCAGCTCTGACTGGGGGACCCCGAAGCATTCCCAGGCCAGTGTGGAGATGTAATCTCTCCACCTAATCCTGGGTCTTCCCCGAGGCCTCCTCCCAGCTGGACGTGCCTGAAACAGGCACCTTACCAGATGCCCAAACCAACGCAAAGGAGCCGCAGCTCTACTCCGAGCTCCTCATGGATGACTGAGCTCCTCACCCTATCTCTAAGGGAGAAGCCCGCCACCCTTCTGAGGAAGCCCATTTCGGCCACTTGTACTCGTGACCTAGTTCTTTCGGTCATGACCCAGCCTTCATGACCATAGGTGAGGGCAGGAACAAAAATTGACCGGTAGATCGAGAGCTTTGCCTTCTGGCTCAGCTGTCTTTTCATGACAACGGTGCGATAGAGCGAGTGCAATACTGTAACCACTGCCCCGATTCTCTGGCCAACCTCCTGCTCCATTGTCCCCTCACTCGTGAACAAGACCCCAAGGTACTTGAACTCCTTCACATGGGGCAATACCTCCTTCCCTACCCGGAGTACGCACTCCATCGGTTTCCTGCTGAGAACCATGAACTCAGATTTAGAGGTGCTAATCCTCTTCCCAGCCGCTTCACACTCGACTGCCAAGCGATCCAGTGAGAGCTGAAGGTCACGGACCAATGATGAGATGAAGACTACATCATCTGCAAAAAGCAGCGATGAAATCCCCAGCCCACCGAACCGCACACCTTCCCCACCCCGACTACACCTCAATATCCTGTCCATGAATATCACAAACAGGATTGGTGACAAAGCGCAGCCTTGGCGGAGACCAACCCCCACATGGAATGAACTCGACTTTGTGCCAAGTACCCGGACACAGCTCTCGCTTTGGATGTACAGGGATTGGATCGCCCTAAGAAGGGACCCAGCCACCCCCACCACCAGTTTTTAATTAAACATTTCTATAAAAGTTGCCTGTAACCATGTTTAAGCTAATATTCCATGTTTATGTGAAAGTTTGTTTAAAGATGACATTATACAAAGTTTGCTGCTGAGATTTGTTTTTCTTTATCTTTTTTATTTTCAATCATCTAACATGTCATGTGTAGCAATACTCACATACAGTAATTAACTCTATTTTTAAGGCTTTATTAAATATGACTCCATGCTGTGACATAGAAAAGCTGTTAATAGTAACGTTACACTTGCTTGAAGATGTCTTTATTTATGAAACCAAGAGCATCATAGGCATATTGGTGCAGTGTATATGTCTACAGCGCCTATATGTAAAACTAATATTGTAGGTTTTCTTTTATCATAAGATATCAACATCAGAGCAATACAAATTACAGTATATGCCTAGAGCCAAAATACATATGCTCTAATGTAAAATATATTTGGATTCTCCAAAATCTGTCCCTCTATGCCACCACAATATCAGATTTTTGGAGAATAGCTGAAATTATGTAGTTATGGGATATGCAGATAGGCACAATTGGTATATACTGTACCTGCAGAGCTACGTTCCCACCAGAAGCCTGCGGTCGGCTAAGGAACGTCGCCTTGTACCAAAACAAAGAGGCACCAAAACACTTTCCCGGACTTTCAGTTTTATCATACCACGTTGGTGGAATGTCCTCCCCAACTCAATCCGTGAAGCTGACTCACTCTCTATCTTCAAAAAATGGCTAAAAACACATCTTTTCCAAGAGCATTTAACCAGTCACTAAAAAAAAATTTAAAAAAAAATAATTTTTGTTGCACTTAAATCGGTTTTGTATACTAATCTGATGATAGTGAAACTTTGTAGAATGGCACTTTTCGTACCACTGTCTCCTTAAGATGATTCGCTTATGTTTTCCTCTTTTGTAAGTCGCTTTGGATAAAAGCGTCTGCCAAATGAGTAAATGTAAATGTAATCCATTAGACTCCAGTAGTTTAATCAATGTCTTCTGAAGTGATCCAGTCACTTTTGGGTGAGAACAGACCAAAATGTAATTACTTTTGACTGTATATCTTGCCATTGCAGTGTCTAGGCATGATAATGATTTGTAGCTCTATTACACTTCCTAGTGCTTGATGGATGCACACAGAGCTAGATGGCACTAGGATGTTTAATCAAACTTGAAATCATGATTGCCAAGGAGGCTGCTGATGTGATTTAGAATTAAAAAATTCTTTATATTTTGGTCTGTTCTCACCCAAACTGATTGGATTGCTTTTTGGAGCGTCAATGTTTTGGCCACCATTCACTTGCATTGTATGGAAATACAGAGCTGAGATATTCTTCTAAAAATCTTCCTTTGTGTTCTGCAGATAAAGAAAGTCATACATATCTGGGATGACATGAGGGTGAGTAAATGATGAAAGAATTTTAAAAAAAATCGGGGAACTAACCCTTCAAGAAAAACTTTAGATATAATTGTAATTGTAAACATATTGTCACTAAGGGTTTGCTTACCTTAAAGGGGAAGTTCTCCCAAAAATGAAAATTCTCTAATTATTTACTCATCCTCATGATATCCCAGGTGTGTATGAATTTCTTTCTTCAGCAGAACACATTTGAAGAAAAATAGAAAAATATCACAGCTCAGTAGGTCCTTAAAATGCAGGTGGATGGTGATCAGACTTTAAAAGCTCCAAAAATCACAGACAGTCAGCATAACTTAATCCATACGACTCCAGCTGTTAAATTCATGCCTTCTAAAGCAATATGATTGCTTTTGTTGTGAAAAAGATCAGTATTTAAGTACTTTTTCACTCGAAACTATCACTTTTGGTCAGCTGCCATATGCGCATTCACAAGAGCACTGCGTACACATCTCTTATATGACAAATTTGCGTTGGCATGTTAAGGGCGTAATCTCGTTTTTCTCTCAGTTGAGAAATCCAACATCAAGGATAAGCATAAAAACAAACCATTGTGAGTAAACAAACAGATAAATACAGATCTAAACCAAAACCAACAAAGCTTCTGTCCAGCATTCCTCCTACTCATAAACAGCTCTGCTCTTCTGGCTGTGATGCATGTGCATCAGTTCTTGTGTGTTTCAAATGCCAATGCGATTGTCACACGTGTACCGCTGACGACCGGAAGCATGATTTAGAGGTGAAAAATGTGAAGTGCCTTATATCTTCTGTGTGCATTGTGTGATTTTGATAAAAATTCAGCTGTATGTTTGGTAATGGGGGCTGATCACACTGATGTGGCTATTATGGGTCACGGTCATAGCGCCACCAACAGGCGGCAGGAAGTATGGCACTTTTAACAGTCATAAATATGCTTGATTAGCAGGTTGTACATTGGAATATTATATTTGAAAACAAGAAAAAAATAAAATATATATATATATATTATTTATTTATTTATTTATTTATTTACAATACTTGCAAAAACCACATCAGAAAGCAAAATTATTAAGACAAAACTTTATTTAATTAGTAAAGCTATTCAATTTCAGCAAAGTTGTGACTAGGAGAATTCTGAACATTTCTTCAAACTGACTTTTTTTTTGGCATCTATACCACAGAAGAACAGAAATATCTTCTAAAAGTTAATGTGTTTCGCTGAGATGTGCCATGAGCTGGAGACGCTTAGAGCACGAGAAGGGTCTGCCCTTCTACACATTATCATTAAGTGCAAAGGAGCTGATTAAAGAGAAAGCCAACGCAATGGATCCCCCATCGGAGAAACTTGCTCAGGTAATGAACACATATTAGCATATTAAAGTCACATTTCAACATGAAATCAAAATTTTAAACCTGTTTACTTTCTTAATAAATCATCCTGGTTTTATTTTGCATGATTAAAAAATCTTTGTAGTCTTTCATCAAAATGTAACAACTTGCTATACCTTTAAAATGACTTTCCTTTTCTGCTGGTATCATCAAAGCCTCCGTACAGGCTATTTGTTAATAACTACTCAATCAGAATATCTTCTGTTCAATACAATGTATCATTTGTCTTGACTTTTGACTTTGAGCCATTGTCTTCCTCCTCGGCTCCCAGCTAATGCACGCCTGTTTACATCTGGGGAACATCTGACAGTGTTACAACAAGGTACAGCTGGAACGTTTGTGTCTGATGTGCGAAAAGTCATTTTTAGCCTGGGAGAACGAGTAACTGAGGATCTATCTGAAGCAGTACCTGAATGAAATTAAGGTTTCTGATGACAGTGTTCGACAACAAAATCTTCTGGTGGTGTCGTTTCCTCCTCTTCAGGTCTCTATGGCTACCGAGAGACGTGAGCAAAAACGCTTTGTGGTCCAAGAAGCTGCAAATGTTGCACAGCAAAGGCTTTAAATTTGAGATGTATAAAAGCACGCAAAAGGCTCTGACAATTAAAATGTTTTAATCATGCCACAGTCCAAATCACAGATCACATTTTTCCCCATTCTGATGGTTGATGTGAACATTAACATCGGTGTAGATACCTCAATCAACAAACAACAAATATAATTTGCATTCTGTGCCTTGAAAATCAGAAGTGATATTGATTCTGTGTAAGCTTCAAACATGAATGATACCTCAAGTCATGCAGCTTGTTGAGGAGAGCGATATGTTGTCTTTTCTAATAGATTTTCACCTGGTGGAAAATAAACAGTCAGTTTAGTTACAACTGTGCCCATTTCTTACAGCATTTCACAACTAATAATCTAATGACGTAACTTGGATGAGTCGGAAATCTTTAGACAATACGTCTTATTGTTAACTAATGAGCTCTACTAGTCTTTCATGGCTGAATGAATACTAAACTTCACAGAAATTGATGCATGTTGAATAGACACTGAAGCATTTAAATATGTCTCCACTGTATGTCATTTAGTGCAAAGGAGACAAATCAGGACAATAAAATAAAGCCAACGTTTATGAAGCATGCTCATGTAATATACGTGTATACAGGTGAGATTCACTCAATTTCTAACACATGCAATTACTACCTCACATTGCTCACATGTCAACCTTACATAAACAATATCCTTTGAACTTTCCAAACAGTTGAAGACAATAAAACCTAAAGATCTACAGTACTGAGTCTTAAAGAGCTTTGACCCTTCAACAAACCTGGACTTTTCACCTTGAGAAAGGTATAGGCCTACATTCTATTCTGACAGGGAAAATCAGATTTACTTTGGCAGATCTAACATCTCAGCTGAGTGCTCAGCTATATTAGTGTCTTGATTGAATTTCAGCAAGTTCCACATGCAAGACACATTGTATTGCTAGACGCATTGTATTGCTGATTATTATCTCTACTAATCACTTCAGGCATCTGCAATCTCAGAGAATTATTTAAATGTACCTTAGGGTCAAAAGGGCAGATGGTGTTATTTTGAGACACAAATATCAAAGCAATTTTAAGCATAATTCCTAAGATGACAAAAATCAACAGATGAAAACATCAAAATACAATGATTCTGAGCTGTATTTCAGGGCTTAAAGGAAAAGTTCACCCAAAAATTTAAATTCTCTCTTCATTCACTCACCCTCACACCTCACCCATATGCAGAATATAAATGAAGATTTTTTTAGAATAAAACCTCTGCTCTGTAGGTCCATACAATGCAAATGAATAGTGGCCAGAACTTTGAAGATCAAAAAAGCACATAAAGGCAGCATAAAAGTAATCCATAAGACTTGATAGGTTTAATCCATACCTTCTGAAGTGATATGATAGGTGTGGGTGAGAAACAGATCAATATTTAAATCCTTTGTTTACTTTAAATCTCCACCTTTGACCACCAGTATGGTCAAAGGTGGCAATATGCACAAATTGCCATAAAAGCAAAAAAAAAAAGAATGTGGAAAAAAAAAGAATGTGGAAACGAAAGTGTAGATTTATAATTAAAAAGGACTTAAATATTGATCTGTTTCTCAACCTCACCTTTCATATCACTTCTGAACACATGGATTTAGCCACTGGAGTTATATGGATTACATTAATGCTGCCTTTATGTGCTTTTTCGAACTTCAAATTTCTGGCCACCATTCACTTATATTGAATGAACGTAAAGAGCTGAGATATTATTCAAAAAATCCTCATTTGTGTTCTTCAGAATAAAGAAATTCATACACATCTGGTATAGCATGAGGTTGAGTGCATGAGAGAATTTTCATTTTCGGGTGAACTATTTCTTTAATGCTGCTAATGTTCACATACATTTGCAAGATTCAGCTTTAATGCAGTCTTTCTTTTTTTTTAAATTGCCACTTTGATATTTTGTTTGTTATCTAATGCAATAACATTCATAGATTGGAAGGTGACTTCAGTGTCCAAAATATATTTAAAATTATGCAAAATAAAGAAAACAATGCCAAACAAAGATGGAGTTTTTGTCTTTTTTAAATTTAGTTTATTATTTTTGGCTTTGCTCTCATTTCTTTTTGTTTTTCTTGTCTTTGCACTTCTTTCCTTGAGGTTGTGCATTTGCTTTGTTGTAGAGGTAGAGACCTACTAAGCCCAGTAGAGTGGGAACCAGTGCCAAGCAAACCAGGGGAAGGACATCATTAACTAACTTCTGCCAGGTGGTTTGCTGGGACAGAGAGATCACCTCCACCTCAAACTCAAGTGCACTGTCTCCTATGGAGACAAAGAGATTGAAGATTAATTATAACATAAAACGTGACTGTTACACATAACTCCACCATGCTTATCATAACTCAGCCATAACTACAGTCATTCATCTTCAACAAAACAGTCATGATCAATCGCCAGCTGACACATACTGTAAAAACTTGTCAATGTTACTACTTCTGATGATGATGAATTAGTTTATGGACATCTTTGGTATATGCAGAACATTACTACTGTGGCACATTGAACTCTTTGGAGTGTTTTCACCTAGCAGCACTAAGTATTTTCACTGAGCTTTAGAGTCACTTCAAGTGTGTTGCTATGGTACCTGGGATGGTTGGAGGGTATCCTCTTTTTCCATATGCTAGATGAGCCGGAATTTTGACCTTGATTTTTTGTCTGAGCAAAACACAGATAGAGAAGACTAAGAGACTGAAAAATAGGCCTTTCAAGTGAATGATTCAGACATCTCCCAAAAATACCTTATCTGTAAGTGGTATTGGACATACAGTATGTTTCAGTATATGTGCTTTTAACGTTCACCATCTCTGCCCACATGCATTGCCGCAGTTGTGTGTTCTGAAAGGACAGGCATTCACTTCGACTTACCCTTCACATACTCCAACCAGGGCTTGCTCTAGGCCTGCCAAATAAATAAAACAAACAATTTAAAGATATGTTTTATTTAACTATTGGAATAGTGAATTATTTCAGTTTATTACAAGCAAAACATCTGAAATCATGGGCCAAATACTAAAGTGTCATAAAAGTAGTCCATGCAATTCGTGTATCATATTCAAAGTCTTCTGTAGGCAGACAATAATTTTTTATAATTATTTAAGACGTAAATAATAGTAATTTAAGGCGTTACTCACCTTAAATGGATTATTCACAAAAAAATTTAAATTCTCTCATCATTCACTAACCCTCATGCCATCCCCAACTTTCTCTCTTCTGCTTAAGACAAAAGAAGATTTTTAGAAGAATATCTCAGCTCTGTTGGTCCATGTAGTGGAAGTGAATGGTGGCCAGAACTTTGAAGCTTCAAAAAGCACATAAAGGCAGCATAAAAGTAATTCATACAACTCCACTGGTTTAATCCATGTCTTCAGAAGTGATATGATAGGTGTGGGTGAGAAACAGATCAATGTTTAAGTCCTTTTTTTTTTTTAAATAAATTCTCCTCCCAGACCAGTAGGTGGCAATAGTCATGAAGAATGTGAATCAACGAAAACAAATGAAGAATGTGAAAGTGGAGATTTATAGTAAAAAAAAAGGACATAAATTATTATCTATTTCTCATCTTCAACTTTTTTAATTCGATAGTGAATTAAACCTTGAATTACGGTCTGTTCATTATACAAAATGATTGTATGCATTCATAAAACTTGGAATTTGATATACAAGTTGCATTGATTACTTCCTTTCGTGTTCTGCATAAATATGGGACATATGGGTTTGGAAAACATAATGGTGAGTAAATAATGACAGAATTCTCATTTCTGTGTGAGCTATTCCTAGTAATATAGGATAGGGTGCATATTTGAGCCAGATGCATCAGTGGTAAATAAACCTAAAGCTGTTATGTTATTACTGGTTCAATTTTAGTACCTGTGATGACAGACCTCTTCCCCAACTCTACGACCAGAGGATCACGAGACAGAGAGGTGTCAAACACCTTCCCGTCCATTAATCGACCCTGTACAGCACACAACAGGGAGGAGAAATAAATTAGGTGGGAATTTCAAATCAAAATATATGTAAATTGTGTGAAAAATCTAAAATGTGTGTAATGTGTATGTAAAATGAGTAAATAAACTCTTGACTTCCACTCAGACAGTAGTGAACAGTCAAAACAATGACAGTAGTAAGTAAACTGTAATTGTTACTCCAAGGATCTATTTCTACTTGATTTAAACCTTAAAAATCCCTTTCGTTGGTGTAACCTAATTTGTCAGGTTGATTTAGTCAGATTAAATCAAATTTTTGACTTGAATAAAACCAGTTTATGTAGATATAACTTGGCAAGACCTGGCCAATAAAGATACAAAAATTATAATACATTAAATGTTCACTTGAAAACCATTTTGTTTTTTTAGATGTAAAAAGTAAAAATTTACCATATAATTCACAGTAAAAATGTATATTATGTTAAACAAGAATACATGTACGTTTTACTGTAAAATATTGTTAAAATTACAGTAAAAAAAAATTATTACATTTCATAATTTTTTGAGGGAATAGTTACTTCTTATTTTTATATCAGTTATGTACATTGGGATGCTCTGTGTTATAATTTATGTAATTTGGTTAATGTTTATTGCATTATTTTAGTGTTACCCTGATGGTGTTTTGTGTTTTTTAAATGGTGCACTGTCTCTACATATGTATTACTTATTGAGCCTGGAAGAGCCACTATTCAAACGTTTACCTAAAAATGTGCTTCATGTATTACCATGTGTTCTTTGTGCATTTCGCCACCAGCTGCACAGGGAGGAGAATTTATAGTAAAAAAAGGACTTACATATTGATCTGTTTCTCACCCACTTATCCAACACATTCTCACACCCAACTCGTCACATATGGACGCTTTGCCAGGACCCCTTGGCGTCACTTTTTAACGCACTGGGTATACATTTTGCGTCATTTTTCAACGTGCAGGGCAGTCCGATAGACTTCTATAGAGGATTTTAAAAATAAAAATATAAAAAACTGATTAATTGAACACAATCGTAGCATATTATATATATTTATTAACATCAACAAACCTCCGATAAAAATACGTTATCCAGCATGCTCTAGTTAAAGCAGTGTACCTATGTATACCAGTACCTAAGAAAACACTTAAACTGCTTACTTGCACACGCCGTGGAGCATTGATAAACTCACCTTTGAATGCCGTTTTACCTGCAGTTTAGCGTTGTTTTGGTTAAGACTACCCTGCACGTTGAAAAATGACGCCAAAGGTATACCCAGTGCGTTAAAAAGTGACGCCAAGGGGTCCTGGCAAAGCGTCCATATGTGACGAGTTGGGTGTGAGAATGTGTTGACTTATATCACTTCTGAAGACATGGATTTAGCCACTGGAGTCTTATGGATTACTTTTATGCTGCCTTTATGTGCTTTTTGGAGCTTCAAAGTTCAGGCTAATATTCACTTGCATTGAATGGACCTAAAGAGCTGAAATATTCTTCTAAAAATCTTCATTTGTGCTCTGAAGAAGAAAGAAAGTCATACATATCTGGGATGGCATGAGGGTGAATAAATTATGAGAGAATTTAAAATTTGAGGTGAGGTCAAAAATATTATTTAACATTACATCAACCTGAATATAACAGGTTACACCAACAAAACTAATTTTAAGGGTTAAAGAAATAGTTCACCCAAAAATGAAAATTCTCTCATTACTTACCCTCATGTCATCCCAGATGTGTATGACTTTTTTTCTTCTGCAAAGCAAAAATTAAGATTTTTAGAAGAATATTTCAGCTCTGTAGGTCCATACAATGCAAGTGAATGGTGACCAGAACTCTGAAGGTCCAAACATCACATAAAGGCATTATAAAAGCAATCCATACAACTCCAGTGTTTTAATCCATGACTTCTGATGCAATCCAAAAGTTTTTATGGTGAGAACAAACCAAAATATGACCCATTTTCACAATACATCTTGCCATTGCAGTCTCTAGGCTCGGTCATGATTTCAAGCTTGATTAATCTTCCTAGTGCTTGATGCATACGCAGAGCACTAGATGGCACTATGGGAAGTGTAATTGAGCTTGAAATCACAATAGCCAAGAACACTGCTTATGTCGAGATTTATAGTGAAAAAGGAATTACATTTCGGTTTGTTTTCACCCAAAACTGATTGGATTGCTTCAGAAGACATGGATTAAACCACAGGAGTCCTATGGATTACTTTCAAAATGCCTTTATGTGATATTTGGGCCTATAGAGTTCTGGCCACCATTCACTTGCATTGTAAGGACCAACAGAGCTGAATTATTATAATTTTTTTAAACCTTCCTTTGTGTTCTGCAAAAGAAAGAAAGTCATAAACATCTGGGGTGGCATGAAGGTGAGTAAATGATGAGCGAATTTTCATTATTGGGACAACTATCCTTTTAAATCAGGTAGAGAATAGCTGTTACCACTTTCTGTGTAGTGAAAGATTAAAAAACAAAAAAGTTACTCTGAGTTACTCTGTTGCTGCTCACGAGTCGCGAATGACTCAACTGATGACGTGTTGCTCCGCATTCTCCAGCGTATTACAGCAGCACATGTAGTGTCCCTTAAAACTAAAAGCGCCGTTAAAATAGCCTTTTGAAACAAAGAAGTGCCTCAATGACACACTTCAGTTTTAACTGTAGTCTAAATGAAGTTCTCACTTAAAACGGCGTCGGTCTCTTTTACACCAAATGTGTAGTGTACAAATCTATTTTTGTCATGTCTCGCGAGTCCAGCTGTCAGCTTGAGTCTTCCACATCACTGAGGCATATTTCATGCGTAAATAAAGCCCCATGAGTCGATTTTTCACACGATGTAATTACATAATTTTTTTCTTTAACACATGAGATTTCATTGGGGTGTCCCGTTTTACAACATAACGAGAGAAAAAAAATACTTTTACGGCACATTTTAATGATGTATTTATTTATTTTAATGATGTATTTATTTATTTTAATTATGTATTTATTTATTTTAATGATGTATTTACCGTGTAGTGGATTTGAAGCGTGTCTCCCATCGTTGATGTAATCGTGCATGTCTCCGGCATCACCTATAAAAATGGTCAAACGATATATTAATCAGAAATAATTATATTAATACAGAACAAGCATCGTAATGCAAAGGACATGAAATGCGCAGAACATTGATAGTATCAAATAAGATACAACGCTCTAAATATCAACAATGTGCAGTTTGCATCTACTGTTCGCGGACTGTGGTTATAGTCACTCGTGTCATTCATAAAAAAAACTTGAATGAACTTACCAACGTCTCCACAACCAGCTGTTCGATCACACTTTCCTTGCTTTCATCGTCCTCGGCTGCCACAAATGCAAATGCGACAAGCAAAAACAAAGCGATGCCAGTCCGAATTCCCATTGTGCCTCACGTTATAGCACAAGCAGCACTAGTAATAGCCACAGAAATTATAAGAACAGATGCACTTCCGTCAAGAGAGTGTCTACACTGCTGCTTGCAGCGTTACGGAAGGCAATAAATACTCGCACGCAAAATGTAAGTCCCTCAAGGCAAGACGCCAGTTAAAGCTGATGTGTTATTATAGTGAAGAGATAACGGCGGGGTTTCACGACCCTCGGACACTGGACCAATACCTGGGTCACTGGAATCCCCGCCTCACATTCCGCCTGCATCCCAGAAGTCTCTCCCTATGGCCTGCAGCTGCTATTGGAGAACTTCACAACTAGTGGGCGCTCGTCATTCTGAGATTGGGTTGGATTGAGCAAAACACTACTAAAACCTCCTGTGTCAATGTTTTAAAGATTTGAACTCACTAATAAAGGCGCACTCAGTAGTATGTCGTCTTGTACTTGGACACATTCAAACGCCATAGTTTTCTTTTACTCATGCAGTTGTAGATATTCGCTATTCACAGTCAGTCGTGATTAACCCATGAGTGTCCAAGCAGGGCGGTTACTGAGATGTGATATCATCATGACAGCCCCCATGAGGGAGACCCTCTCCATGTAGACTGAAACAGCATTTATAAGGTTACTAATGCGACTTAAGTCTTCATACCATCTGAGTGATCATGATGAGAATTACAAATCACAAAATGAGAATTAATTTCTTTAACAGTAAAAATATTAATGAGGATAACATTACAGAGTGTCCCTTTAAATGTAACATTCTAAATATATATTTAAAACATCTTTCAAAACCTATAGCAACAGTTATAAAATGAGTTGCAATTACATGTTTATAGTAAACCAATAAAACAAATTCACTCAAAATTGTTGTAGTCTATTTTTAAGATTTGCGCATTTCACAAAATTATATTAAACTGAACTGAGTAATCTCAAAATTAAATTAATAAAACTAAGACATTTAAGTTTTATTAATTACATTTTGTTAAATATTACTCATTTCAATTTGATGGAATGTTGTTATGGAATCTAATTGCATTAATTTTAATAAAAGGCTAAAAATATTTTTTTTTGAGTGAGCTTCTATAATTCTTTACATTGTGAATGTGAAAGAAAGGGGCCTAATATTTATGGTTTGAAGGATCAATTAAATTTTTATTAAAAAAAATTATTACACTACCAACAGCTTTGACAAACCTACACATTCTTTATTATTACTATTTTCCCACATTTTTAGAAAATTAGTCATCAAATATATGAAATAACACAGTAAGTATGGGAATTATGTAGTGACCTTTAATGTTATATAAATCAACACTATTTTATCTTCTACAAAGCTGCCTTATTTGCATTGATTACTCACTACAGTGTGAGCATTCTTTCAACCAACTTCATGTGTTATGATCCACACCGTCTTTGGTTTGTGTACCTTTTATTTTAAGTTTTGGCACCTTTTATGTTCCATATTGTTCTTTGTTTATGCACTCTTATTTTTAAGTTCTGGAACCTTTTACATTCCATACTGTCTTGTGTTCATGCACTCTTATTTTGAAATCACTCATCGTTCCTGTTTCCCTGACTGGTCATGTCCTGTTTCCCTCCATGTTCATATGTCTGCCTTTCATTGGTTCATTGTTTGATTACTTTATTATCAGTTCTAGTTTTGTACCCATCCGCCCATGGAGGATCTTACTGGAGACCGGGGATTGCACCTGGCAGGAGTATGTGGGCCTAATACTGGAGACTTACGCTGCAGGGGAGCCGCCTCTCTCGATTCCGGGCAGGGCTCCTGGGTCGCCCACGCCTGCCACGGCCAACGAACCAACGGCCAACGAGCCAACGCCCACGCCTGCCACGGCCAACGAGCCAACGCCCACGGCCAACGAGCCAACGCCCATGCCTGCCACGGCGCCAGCGTTGCCAGCCTCGTCCGTCCCGGCGCCAGCGTTGCCAGCCTCGTCCGTCCCGGCGCCAGCATTGCCAGCCTCGTCCGTCCCGGCGCCAGCGTTGCCAGCCTCGTCCGTCCCGGCGCCAGCGTTGCCAGCCTCGTCTGCCAGGAAGAGGAGGAGAAGAGGAAGGGCTTCCGCTCACTAGTCTCCGCCCTCCACGGCCCCGTCCCAAGAGCCAGAGCCAGCGCCTGTAGCCTCGACCGTCCAAGAGCCAGAGCCAGCGCCTGTAGCCTCGACCGTCCAAGAGCCAGAGCCAGCGCCTGTAGCCTCGACCGTCCAAGAGCCAGAGCCAGCGCCTGTAGCATGGACCGTCCAAGAGCCAGAGACAGCGCCTGTAGCATGGACCGTCCAAGAGCCATCCCCCTTTGAGCCTCCCGAGCTTCCCAGAGCTCCGCCTCCCAAGCTTCCCAGAGCTCCGCCTCCCGAGCTTCCCAGAGCTCCGCCTCCCGAGCCTTCCACGCCTCTGTCACCAGAGCCTCCCAGGTCTCCGCCTCTGAAGACTGCCTCGGCTCTGCCTGCGCCTACTCCGCCTCCTGACCCTTCCACGGCTCTGCCTGCTCCGCCTTCTACGGCTCTGCCCCAGAGGGCCTTCATGGCTCCGCCTTCCACGGCTCTGCCTGCTCCGCCTTCTACGGCTCTGCCCCAGAGGGCCTTCATGGTACCGCCTTTCACGGCACAGCCTGCTCCACCTTCTACGGCTCCGCCCCAAAGGGCCTTCATGGCTCCGCCTTTCACGGCACTGCCTGCTCCGCCTTCTATGGCTCCGCCCCAAAGGGCCTTCATGGTTCCGCCCTCCACAGTTCTGCCTGCGCCTGCTCTGCCTTCCAAGCCTTCCAAGCCTCCGGAGCCTTCCAAGCCTCCAGAACTAACCTGGTCTCCGCCTACCATGGCACCGCCCCTGGAGTCCTCCTCGGCTCCTCCTACAGAGCCTTCCGTGGCTCCGCCCGCTTCCCCTGAGACTCCTCCCAGGCCTTCTGACCCTGTCTTGTGGCCTCCTCCCAGGCCTTCTGACCCTGTCCTGTGGCCTCCTCCCTGGCCTTCTGACCCTGTCTTGCGGCCTCCTCTCAGGCCTTCTGACCCTGTCCCGTGGCCTCCTCTCAGGCCTTCTGACCCTGTCCCGTGGCCTTCCTCTAGGCCTCCTGACCCTGTCCCAGTCCTGTGGCCTTCTCCTTGGCCTCCTGACCCTGTCCCAGTCCTGTGGCCCTCTCCTTGGCCTCCTGACCCTGTCCCAGTCTTGTGGCCATCCCCTAGACCTCCTGACCCTGTCCTAGCCCTGTGGCCATCCCCTAGACCTCCTGACCCTGTCCTAGCCCTGTGGCCATCCCCTAGACCTCCTGACCCTGTCCTAGCCCTGTGGCCATTCCCTAGACCCCCTGACCCGGTTCCTGCCCTAAGGCTGCCTCCCTGGCCACCTGACCCGGTCCCTGCCCTACGCCCATCTCCCTGGCCTCCTGACCCAGTCCCTGCCCTATGGATGCCTCCCTGGCCCCCTGACCTAGTCTCGACCCCGCAGCTGCCTCCCAGACTTCCCGACCCGGTCCCCTCCTTCAAGTCGTCCCCTCGGTCCCCTGGGCATCTGCCTGGCCTCCTTGGTCTCCTGGCTGCCCACCTGTTCTGTCATGGTCTCTCTGTCCTAGTCTTGTCCCTCTGTGCCCCTCGTGTCCCCTTGATCTGCCTGTTCGTCCCTATTTTCCGTTGTCGTTTTGCCCTTCCTTTGGTTAGGAGCGTCTGGAATCCGCTCCTTAAAGGGGGGGCTCTGTAACGATCCACACCGTCTTTTGTTTGTGTACCTTTTATTTTAAGTTTTGGCACCTTTTATGTTCCATATTGTTCTTTGTTTATGCACTCTTATTTTTAAGTTCTGGCACCTTTTACAATCCATACTGTCTTGTGTTCATGCACTCTTATTTTGAAATCACTTATCGTTCCTGTTTCCCTGACTGGTCATGTCCTGTTTCCCTCCATGTTCATATGTCTGCCTTTCATTGGTTCATTGTTTGATTACTTTATTATCAGTTCTAGTTTTGTCATTGGTTTTAGTTAATTGCCTTATCTTGTTTTGAGTTCTGTTCTCCCATTGGCTTTTGTTTCCCCTTTTGGTTTTGTATTTAGGCCCTCATGTTCACCTTGTCCTTTGTCGGTCGTTGTTTGATGTTCGGTCTATGTTGTTTCAGAATCCTGCCTTAGTCCGTGTTCCTGCCTGTGCCCCCCTTGGAAGACTCCCCGTGTTAATGTCTTGTTTATGTCTTTATTTTCCCCTCGTGGATGTTTCATTTGTTCCTGTGTTTATACTTCCCTTACTTTGTGTAATAGTCAATAAAGCTGTACCTGGATCCTTACTCCCTCGTCTGCCCACTTCGTTACATCATGAAGCATGCCCCTGGGATGCTTTTAAAACAATATTGTTTGAATGCTAGACACCTGCACTTAGATATAGATATAGATATAGATATATATATAGAGAGAGAGAGAGAGAGAGAATTTGGCTTTCAGTGTCCAACTACTAAAACTGACGCGTACTTACAAAGCCTTCATCAAGATGACCTGATGAAGTCTCGTAAACCATACGCATGTTTGTGGTATGTTTTAATCCAATAGCCATGACTTAATAAAGGCTTTTTCAAAATTTAAACCCAACTCTGAGTGCCTTCGATCACTTTAATTTTGAAAGGAAATTCTGCATATAGGCACTATAATGTTTGTCTATGCAAAACAACTAATTTCAAGCATTTAAGTTTAAGCCTTTATAGCGCAAAAGGTTTTATGATAACTTGAAACTTAAAATTCAGTCAAGTGTCTCCAAATTTTGATTGTTAGTGTATCTTCTATTTAAAATGTCCTCCTTATTTATCAAGAATTATTGAATGCTTGCATGAAGTAATGCCTACTGGTGCTCTTTGGATAGGTTAAAAGTTGAAGAATACATGCAATTTAAGTGCAAATTAAAATTGGTTACTCCCCCATATTTTCCAGCGAGTATCCTCACTTTAAAAAAAAAAATTAAATTTAAAGCTCTGCTCGCTCTCCTGCCCAACTCCCGTTGTGAGCCTGGCTGAAGTGTGGCCTTAAGAGGCGGGGCGACGATGACGAGCCAGAGGGGTGGATCATTCCACCACACATGATACATGGTCTTTTGTGGCATTGCTAAAATAGCAGAAATGCAACCTAATGGGAAATTAATGATCTGTAAATGAGTTTAATTTTAGCATTCTTAGTTTTACTTTTAATCTGGACAATTGTATAGATTGTCGAATTTTGAAAGATGCTTTGTGAATTTAATTTTTTTTAAAATTTAATTTATGTTTTGAACTGTCTCCTTATTTAAGCATTTGTAGATAGTTCTATTTGTTGTGACGGTTTTCAGGTGATACTACCTGAAACAAAAGAAAATATCTGTTTATTGATACCAAATTATTAAGGATTGTCTAATAGGACTGAGCGATATCGAGACCAGTGGCAAGAGGTGATGACCCAATGACGGGTAAAACTTTCCAATGGCAAAAAGGGGGGGGGCAACCTAAGGTAGGGTATCACTGTCCTGGAGGCCTGCCCGAGAAGGGAGGGTTATATGGGTTGAGGAAGTGGATCGATGCTTTTAGGTCAGAAGCATCAAAAGGGAGGTCTAGAAGAAATGTAGTTCCAATCAACCTAACTGCATGTTAAAAACCACTACTAAAAAAGCTTATCACAGTGTTAAATACCAAGCATTCTGTCATCAGGGGATCATACTCTGTGTAGAAGATTATTTAAGATTTATTTACTGATTTTGATCTGTATGCTGTTATAACCAATGTATTGTTATGCTACTCTAATCAAAATGTTATGATTTTGAATGGTATTTTCTATTATATTCTACATAACCGTGAAACCATGGGCAAGTGCTGAACCATTAACATGCTCGTGCTTACAACACAATATTCTCTCTCTCTTGAGTGTAGGGTTGAGGGAGACAGGATCTTTTACTCCAAACTTGTTAAGTGTTTGGGGGAGACTTTTGGTCCTGATGCTCCACAGGAGTGCTGTTCCATGATCTGGTCATTGATAAGAGAGACTGTGACCAATAATTGTGATGGGTTAAAGGACTAGACTGTGAAGTAGCACTCTTGAATTAGGCTAATTTAGTGGGACTTTGTAGGAAGTCCCAACAGAGGGATAATATGGAATATTTTATTCAATCATTAAGTTAATAATTGAATTAATATGTATGAAATATGTAGTGATCTAAAAATGATCATGTGTAATCAATGTACTATGAATTTCTGCATTATGAATGTTATTCAATATGTTAGATATTTAAACATGAATTTATTGATTGAATTATCATTTACTCAGTTGAATGATCAAAGTGCAAAGCAATTGAAAAATGCAGCTTAACTCCTCTAGGGTGAATTACAGAAAAGGAAACTAGGGGGGCATAGGATGATTTTATTGGATGAAGAGGTCATCACTAAAAGAGAGGAGGTGGAACAGAAACTGTATAAAAAATGCATGATTCTGAAGTGTAATTGCAGATGCTCCATGGACCACCTCGGCTTTGTTGGTCAGTAATAAAAGTAAATTTTTGGAATCAGAACTTTGCACCTCTGAGAAATCTTTGACTGGACTGTGCTTCGATGACTGTTGTGTGGAATCTGCTATGACAGTTGAAGATTTAGAAATTTGAATAAAATACAGCTACGGTTATTGATTGATTCCTTTTATTGTCATTTTCATGGTGTACATAAAAACGAAATTGTGTTTCACACATCCACCACTCAGTAATTCAGTGAAAAAAAAACATACATACATACATATACATATATACATACATATATATATATATATATATACATATACACACACACACATATACACTAAAATACATAAATAATCGATTTCAAATTTCAAAACCCGTTCTCTGGTTTAGCAGTCTAATAGCTGTGGGGAAAAAGCTGTTTAATAGCCTACTAGTTCTTGCTCTGATGCTTCTGTATCTTTTACCAGACTGAAGTAGTATGAACATATCACGTAAGAAATAAGTGAAGTCCTTAATAATGCTGTTTGCTCTATGCACACAGCGCTCTGTGTAGATGTCCTGAATACATGGCAGTGAAGCACCAATGATTTTTTCAGCAGTTCTCACAATCCTGTTAAGTTTATGTCTCTCATCTGCCGTACTGTTTCCAAACCAGCAAGAGATGCAATATGTGAGAATGCTCTCAATGGTGCCTCTGTAGAACATGATCAAAGCTGGAATAGGGAGGTCCACCTTCTTCAGTCTACGGAGAGAATAAAGACGCTGTTGAGCCCTCTTGATTATAACTGTTGTGTTGTCTCTGGAGGTTAACTCGTCGGTCAGATGGAACCCCAGGAACTTAACACTGTGTACTATATCCACCTCCGAACCGTTGATGGTCAGTGGGAGATGGTGCCGATGACTAGTCCTCCTGAAGTCGACAACCATCTCCTTGGTTTTTTTGGTGTTAAGAGCAAGATTGTGTTTTTTACACCATGCTATCAACTGCTCCACCTCCTCTCTATAGGCCGACTCGTCATTGTCAGTGATGAGGCCAACAACTGTAGTGTCGTCAGCAAACTTTAAAATATGATTGGTGTTAAAACTGGCAGAACAGTCATGTGTCAACAAAGTGAACAGTAAAGGGCTAAGTACACACCCTTGTGGTAATCCCGTGCTCACTGTAGTTGTCTTAGATATTTTGTTACCCATTCTGACTGTCTGGCGCCTCTCCGTCAGAAAGTCCAAAATCCATCCGCACATGCCAAGATCCACTCCCAGCAACAGCAACTTTTCAATGAGTTGTTGTGGCAAAATTGTATTAAAAGCAGAGCTAAAATCAATAAATAAAATTCTTACATAAGTATTCCTGTTTTCCAGATGTGTCAGACTGAGGTGTAGCAGAGTAGATAGAGCATCCTCCGTTGATCGATTTGCTCTATATGCGAACTGCAATGGGTCCAAACTGGTTGGGAGACATGATTTTATGTGATTCATAACAAGCTGCTCAAAGCAGGTTAGTGCTTAGAGGTAAGTTTGTTTAAAGGAAAGGCAAGTTCATAGTCATTACATCTGCACATATCATTACAAGATTACAAGAACAGTGAGCACTGCATTAAAGAAATACAAGAAAAGGGGGGGAAAGGTCAAAGTGTCAGAATATATATATATATATATATATATATATATATATATATATATATATATATATATATATATACACTCACCTAAAGGATTATTAGGAACACCATACTAATACTGTGTTTGACCCCCTTTCGCCTTCAGAACTGCCTTAATTCTACGTGGCATTGATTCAACAAGGTGCTGAAAGCATTCTTTAGAAATGTTGGCCCATATTGATAGGATAGCATCTTGCAGTTGATGGAGATTTGTGGGATGCACATCCAGGGCACGAAGCTCCCGTTCCACCACATCCCAAAGATGCTCTATTGGGTTGAGATCTGGTGACTGTGGGGGGCCATTTTAGTACAGTGAACTCATTGTCATGTTCAAGAAACCAATTTGAAATGATTCGAGCTTTGTGACATGGTGCATTATCCTGCTGGAAGTAGCCATCAGAGGATGGGTACATGGTGGCCATAAAGGGATGGACATGGTCAGAAACAATGCTCAGGTAGGCCGTGGCATTTAAACGATGCCCAATTGGCACTAAGGGGCCTAAAGTGTGCCAAGAAAACATCCCCCACACCATTACACCACCACCACCAGCCTGCACAGTGGTAACAAGGCATGATGGATCCATGTTCTCATTCTGTTTACGCCAAATTCTGACTCTACCATCTGAATCTCTCAACAGAAATCGAGACTCATCAGACCAGGCAACATTTTTCCAGTCTTCAACTGTCCAATTTTGGTGAGCTCTTGCAAATTGTAGCCTCTTTTTCCTATTTGTAGTGGAGATGAGTGGTACCCGGTGGGGTCTTCTGCTGTTGAAGCCCATCCGCCTCAAGGTTGTGCGTGTTGCATACCTCGGTTGTAACGAGTGGTTATTTCAGTCAAAGTTGCTCTTCTATCAGCTTGAATCAGTCAGCCCATTCTCCTCTGACCTCTAGCATCAACAAGGCATTTTCGCCCACAGGACTGCCGCATACTGGATGTTTTTCCCTTTTCACACCATTCTTTGTAAACCCTAGAAATGGTTGTGCGTGAAAATCCCAGTAACTGAGCAGATTGTGAAATACTCAGACCGGCCCGTCTGGCACCAACAACCATGCCACGCTCAAAATTGCTTAAATCACCTTTCTTTCCCATTCTGACATTCAGTTTGGAGTTCAGGAGATTGTCTTGACCAGGACCACACCCCTAAATGCATTGAAGCAACTGCCATGTGATTGGTTGATTAGATAATTGCATTAATGAGAAATTGAACAGGTGTTCCTAATAATCCTTTAGGTGAGTGTATATATATATATAGATAGATAGATAGATAGATAGATAGATAGATAGATAGATAGATAGATAGATATCACTTATATTAAATGTAAATACAATTGTTTAATTTTTTTTTTATTAAATTAAATAACAGAAATGCTCATTCAGAAGAAAAACGAGGTCATAATGTCTTAGAATTTTTTTATTCTTTATAGTCATAATATATGCATATTTGTCTGTAAAAAATGTCTGCCATATTGCAAATATACAAATAAATATTATGTTATTTTCCATAATTTGTTACATATATGGTAATAAAATATTTATTTAACGAGACAGTACATGTAATTGTATGGTAAAAATATTGTTAAAAAAATTATTATTAGATCTAAATGTAAAAAGTATGCTTTTACTGCATAATTAACAGTCAAAAAAAATTATATTATGTTTAACAAGATAATATTATGTACTATTAGGGCCGTAGCAAGATATTCCGGGACCCCTGACGGTATATTGCTCTGGGCCCCTTTGCTATTAAAAAATACTGTTTAGAATTTGTTGTGGGCCCCCCTGGACCTGTGGGCCCCTAGAATCGTTTTCACCTTGTACCCCACTAGCTACGGCCTTGTGTACTATAGTTAAAAAATATGGTAAAAATGTTAAATATAATCATACATTCCCAAAAGATCCTTTTGTGACCTGTCATATTTTATTATATTTTATGGGAATAGTTGTTTCTTCTTATTTTTTAATATCAGTTATGTGCATTGGGGTGGTAAGTAATATATTTTATGTAGTTTAGTTAATGTTTATTGCATTGTAGTGTCACATGTGTTACCCAGATGGTGTTTTGTGTTTGTTACACTGTCTCTACATGTGTATTACTTATTGCTTCTTGAAGGGTCACTCTTGATGAACCTTAAGTCATCATGTGGCCAAGGGTAGATAATCAAAACAAGCAAGCAAGTACAACCCCCCAAATCTACACCCTTGCATGATGAGGCCTGTTATAGTTACTATGGTGAGTAACGATATGTTAAAGTGAAAAGAAAACTTTTAGGCTATAGTTCCAGAAGATTAGTATATCAAGTGTGTATCATTAAATACAGTAGTGAACCTTAAAATACACTGGCATCAAAATTGCATCCCGTAAAGCCTGCAACATGGTCACCATATTTTTAATTAAAATTCTGGCAACCACAGTTGTATTTTTTTTTTTATGTGTAATTTAACCATGTTTTATTCCTCTTGTAAACCAGATTTTTTGCTTCTTCTTTTTTTTAAGAAAATGCGTGAAGTAGATATAATAAATAATAAAGATAAAAGATAATAAAAATAGATATTTGCCACGAATTTACCGTGAGTTTGTAAGTTTGAAGCCTTTTTGTAAAACCAAGCATTTCCTTGGCATGCCATTTATGACTACCTGGCCTGACTGGAAGCAGACTTGAGATGCGAAAGCCAATCATCGCGAGACGTCTGCGACGAGTATTACAAAGCCTGTGCTGTCCGCGTGAAATCTCGTGAGATCTCCTTTTCGCTCCGTCTCCTCTTCGTATCAGCTCGCAAGGTAAGCCAAATATGTTCAATTGTTTGATTATGACATATCGAAACTCTTCGAAATGCTTCTGACGGATGAAAATGCTGCTTTTACGCTTAGTAGAATTGGGCAAAGCGTCTTATATCGCTGCTGGAAAAGGAGAGGCGACAGGCCTTCCGCGGGGCGAACGGGAACGTCGCGTCTCTTGAAATGAATGGGGGACTTTAGCCTCTTCATACATTATGACTGCCTTGTTTTACGTTCGGATTATAATTGCGACCGATTTGCTTCTGCATTTACATCATAACTGAACATTTTGTTTATCTATTTACTCGCTGCCAAACTCGTCTTTCCATGGAAAAGCTCCGATCTTTGTATCCTACGCCGATATTGTGAAAGGGTCGCGGGTCCTTTTGAGATCCAGAATGTTTTGATTGACCGGCAATAATTTTATTTGTATCCATATTGATGTTTTTGACAAGCACCATCGTGCTGAATTAAATATAGACATCCGTCCAGTGCTGTGAGGACAAAATTGGTCGATGGGGTCTCGTGCACGGGTTTAGGAAATATGGGCTTTATGATTCGTTTCGAAACAAGGAGCGTTTAGTTTGTTATAAAATAAGTGTGGAAAAAATATTCCTGTCAGGCAGCGTGTTGTGTTTTCAGCAGAGGATGTTTGTTGGAGGTGGGTCTGGACGTCAGCACCAAGGACAGCGCAGCCGGTGTCACTGCAGCTTCCGTAGATCAATATCAGATTATTAACCGTTTAAACGAGATTCTCACGAACATATTGTGCACACTGGAAAAAATGACTAGTAATATTTGCTTAATTTTTATTTGGCAAGTTTTTGCACTGGGGTGGGTTTAATAATTAGTCAAATCTACTTAAATGTATGATATAATATTGAATAAAGTGTGTACATTTAACGTACACATTTCAGTTACAAAAATACAGTAACTTTTACTTACAAATCTAATGTAGGCCTACATGGTACGTTAAAAAAATTATATGAATGTTTTACAAGAATTTTTCTTATAAACACATATTTAATCAGGGAGGTATCACCTGACATATGGAAGCTTAATGCATTCTCTGTAGTCTATTAGATAACATCACCTTGCATTACTAACAGCAGAAACAATATGCAGAGTGCACGCAGACCTCAACTCTTGATGCTCAAGACATGATGTTGGCAACAACCAACAGATCAGTTTTTTGATAGTCATCCAGTCATTTTGAGTAGAAAATAAACTTCAGACTTCACAAAGTAAGAACTTGCCAAATGTAACAACAAAATCAACAATAAAAATGGTGCACTGTAAATAATCTTGGTGCAAACAGTGAAATCATGCAAGCTAATTTTTTATTTATCCAAGCACGCTGGGAACGCCAGTTACAAAAAGTGAAATATAATGTACTTATTTACCTGTGAAATCTTCTAAAATTAGTGAATAAATAGGATGTTTTCTACTTAAGGACTGATACACGATGACACATTATAAAGTTATCAAACAATCATAAATAATATTTACCTATGAGGTAGAATGTTCATTTTTACATGTTTGAATTTAGTACAAATGTAGAATTTACCTAATATTTTTAAGCTCACGCTTAATTCTATTACTTATTAAATGTAGAAATTACTTAATTACTTTTCTGTTATTTTTACTTCAGCACAAAATTTTTTTTAGTGCATTAAGTAAGGTTTATTACAAGTTATGCATCTCAAATATTTATTACCTTTTGTCGTGGTTACATCTGGAGGTTGTTGTCACAGTTTTTATTCCAGTGAATATTTCTCAGGGTAGGTTTATTTTTGGAAGTACATTTCTTTGTTGTCATACATCTTAAAGTCTTGGCTAAAAAAAGCTATTGAACATTTCCACCGTTATTGCCCAGGGGAAAAAAGACAGATCAGAATGTATAAGACCACATGACCCAAATAGCAGGGCATGTTGTCTCACTAAATGGGGTTAAAGCTGTTATTGTGGACACTTGTCTCTAAAAAGCCTATTATTTTCTTTTCAGCAAGATTCAATCATTAAAACATTTCAGAAACACAGAACGATTCATGGAATAGCAAGACTGTAGAAGTTAACATTAAACATTTAAAACCTTTGTTTTGGATAACAGAAAATGTAATTAATACATTTTATAAAATTAAACAATGTAAAACATAAATACCCTCGTTAAAATCTACCTTCATTATGTAGATTACCCTTGCCTTAGTGCGGTTTTATTGTGTTCACTTGCTTATTTATAGTAATAGATATTACAAAAATATGAAGATATTGGGAAACAATTCTCAAAAATTATTATAAAAATGATTTATAATTCAAGAAAGGTGTTTGAAAAAACATACAAAACCACTGCTAGAGAAAACAAGCATTTGTTTCATAGAACTTTTGACTCAAAACTTTACTCCAGTTTCTCCGATGCAACTCGATGCAACTTTCTTGTGTGGAGACTAGCCCCAGTTTCCCCTATTCCTGGTGGGGATTCATGTGAAGGAAGGATATAGAGAGAGGGATGAACAGATTGTGGTACAGCCTGAAGACATGGCAGACTCATAGTTCTTTCAGATTAATGTGTGTGTGTGTGTGTGGGGGGGGGGCATGTTTATGTGGTTTACGAGGACAATTTTTTAAGTTACAAACTAGTAATTACAAGGGTATTATGCTATAAATTATGTTTATCACTACATTTGTAGTGTTCTCATACTTTAAATAGCTTAAAAAACATATTAAATGCTTATTAAAAGAAAGTTTTTTGTGAGGGTGAGGTTTAGGGGATAGAATCTATAGTTTGTAGAGTATATAAATCATTATGTCTATGTTTATGTCTATGTTATGACATTATGTGTGTGTGTGTGTGTGTGTGTGTGTGTGTGTGTGTGTGTGTGTGTGTGTGTGATTGTACTGTATGTTCCCATTCTAGCCAACATGATCTCATCAATTTTTGTACATGTATTTGTACGTTCAGAGGATTCATAAAGATTTTTATTTTTAAAAAGTTGAACATATGAAAGAGTGTTTACTTTTTCAGCATGTTCTCATTATTATACGTAGCAATTTGTACATTAATATTTGTTACATTTAAATGTAGATTTTCATACATTTGTATTGAGGTAAAAACGCACAACTTGTGTTATTGGAATTTGGATTATAGTGAACAAATTAAATTGATTACTTTCATGATTGTTGTATGGTGCTTTTGTGGTTTATTTATTTATTTTGGCACATTCTGAAAACGTATTTTTTGTGTCTCATGGCAAACAAAATAAAAATGATATGCTTCGTGAATGATTAAACAATTACAGAGTTTTTATTCATTTTAACATGTAAAAGTTTAATCTTGGTTAAAGTGATATAATCCTTTAAAACATTGAAATGGCAGCAGAAATCACACAGAACCAAATTAACCCTTCATAATGTCATATCAGGTAAATGCATCTGCGTTAATTAAATGTGATGCATTTAACATTTAAAGGAGCAATATGTCATATTGTACTAAAGCATAAAATTATCATAATATGTAATCAGAGATTTAGGAAATTGAAATACTGGCTTCTCCGAAAACAATGCTACAGAATATTCTACTTTGAAATGTCCATTCGGGGACAGAATTTCTGTTTGTGTTTTAGAATGTGTGATCCCGCCCACTGCCCATTTCCCAATTGTATTTAGACACCCCTGGTTGCCAGATTTGAAACAAGTTAGCGGGCAAACACAGCGCGCTGCAGCCATGGAAGCCAGCAATACATCTAGCTAACATTGACAGAGTTATAAAAAATTCACATGAACTGGTTTATAATTGGCAAACAATAAAAAACATTGCAAACATATACATTAATCTTACAGTGTAAGGCTCGTTGTTTGCCATTGTCAGTTTGCTCGTTCCTGTTGCGTGTCCTCAACCTGACAACCCGCATGAGCTTCGAGTCTGGGGAGGAGGGGGTGGGGGAGACAACTCTCTCCATTATTTTGAAGTTGGACTGATCCTTTAACTATTCTCAACGATTATAATGAATTCAATGAAATTAACTGATCAATTCCATTAATTCAATATTTGTATTGAAAACATTTGTACATTTCTAAAGGTGTTAATAGGTAAAATAATTACGTTTTAGGTGTTGTCAGTATGTCAATATTGTACGTTTCGGTCTTTATGCCAACAGCTTGAACCAAACGTCATCTTAGAATACGTTCGAATTCTCATGAGATCACATTGACTTTTTAGATGTCAAATTATTAATTTCATTGTCTTTCCAACCGTAAGTGTTTTGTGTACATTTGACCTACAAATACTGTATCTACAAATACAAATGATCTCACTATGTTCTGGCAGCTTGTACATTAAGAAAACTGTTAAATATAATAATGTATATACATGGATCCACATTATAATTGTGATAGTGAATAACATTGAAATTATTATTTTTTTCCCCTATACAGGATTCCAGGCTCTTTCTCAGCTATATAACCTTTTTAACAGGCTTTCAGTCCATTACCTCAGTGGATTATTCCACACAACAGACTCACAGCTTTCTGGATTGTTATTGGCTAGACGAAGCAAAACATTGAATCATGGGTAATATTTTTGGCAATCTGTTGAAGAGTCTGATAGGAAAGAAAGAAATGAGGATTCTGATGGTCGGATTAGATGCTGCGGGTAAAACCACCATCCTGTACAAATTGAAACTGGGAGAGATCGTAACCACCATCCCAACCATTGGTAAAGTACTTCTCCTTCATCAGCAGTTATTATTGTTGTTGATATGATTGTCATCTAAACAAGAATCTGTACATCTCCAAACATCCTGCAAGGTCTGTTTCCATCGTGAGAGGGCTATAATGTCTATATTCAAAGTTTGTTTGAGACACAGGAGAGATACTACCAATATAAACTATTTAACATTATAAATATATAAGGGGCGGTGCCAGGAGTTTTTCATGCGATCAGTCTGTGGTGGCACAGAAATGTTCAGGCAGCATTTTTATATCGTCACACATATTAAGTTTGCACATTTGTGCAGAGACGATTTCACCTCTAAAGAACTAAATTGTGCCAAAAAATTACCAAAAAATGACAAAAACAGCAAAATGACTAAATTAAAATAAAATAATAATAATATTTTTTAAATGACTAAAAAAACATCTGGCCACCCCCCAGCTCCACCACTGTAAATATATACAGTACGTATCAGGAGAATGGGGGCAATTGATCATCTTTCAAAGTGGTGACTTCACTTTAAGGTTTAAAGTTTAAAAAAATATTTTGAGGTTTTGAAATTGGTGCGATTTAAATTTTAAGATTGCGGGCATGTGTAGCAACATCAACAAAAAAAATTATATTTGAAAATGATTGACTCTTTAACCTCTTCAACTCTGTGGAGATGCTTGCAGGTCCAAAAAGGGCACTATATCATGACGTTTACACTTAAATTTTTTAAGTCCCAGGATCAACCTCTGTGAAGTTGGCACCCCCATATAATTAAACATTCACCAAAACTATTCCCTTTGTTTGTGTTGTGTTTGTGTTGATTTGTGCTACAAAAGTGAACATTTGTGCTGGTTTGGTGTTTGAGATATTAAGCATTCTTTTTTGGGCTGTGTGACATCACTGTCCACCCCATCTTGCTCAAATCACTCCAAATCGGCGCCGTTCTTTTGTGCTCAGTTTGAGTCGGTTTGTGGCATATGTGGTATTGTTTGAAAGCTTAGAATCTGAACTTTTCATAGATAACCATCACTTCTGCATTTATCTTACATAAAATGACAAAGGTCTGAAAACATCACATATAAGCGCCTCCTAGTGGTAATGTGGTAGAAATATTCATATGAATAGCACCTAAATAGGCAAGTCATGTATCAAATGAAAGCGCTCATTCCCAGGAATGTGACTCTACAGTTTATTTTGTTGCCCTAATACCATAGTTTGAAAGATTTTAAAAGAATCAGAAAGTGAAATATGTGAAAAGTTTTATTAATTTAATACATTTAATACAAACATCTCTTTTATGCACCAATCACTGCTGCTGTAAGCCTCAAACAGCTAAAAATTGTATATCTCCTCTTACCTTTCTATTAGTTTTCTACAAAATGAGCCATTTTTACATGTTTGAGAGCTTGTTTGTGTGAATAATCCAATGTTCTACTTTTATGGGATCAAAATCCAGTCAAAATTATTGCAGTCTTGAATCCAAATATAATAAGCGTGAATCAAAATAATAAGTGTAATTAAAAAAAATTATATTAACAGATAAAGAAAATAATAAGCACAGATAAAAAAAATAATAAGCGCAAAAATAAATAAAAAGCACAGATCAAAATAACAAGTGCAAATAAAAAAATAACAAGCATGTATTAAATATGTATAAACACATAAAATATGCTGCTGTTTTTCAAACATGCAAAGATGATCAATTTGGGTTCTGAACTCGCGGCTACATTGGTACAGCTAGTAAAAACATGCATCAAACATCCACACCAACCCAGACTTGTTTTTTTTATAGATATGCAGCCAATAACCTACAAACAAGGAAGTCTTAAATAATCCCTAAACTAAAGACTCTGCTAACTAAATTCAGCAGACTCAATACATGTGTTAACGGACTATGATAATGGCCTACTTGGACAACACATTGTTTCCAAGAGGTGGCAGAAAATACTCAAAACAGAAACAAGCAGCGTATCTATCAACCACAAATAATATAATATTGAGCAGCAGCCGTCGGAGTTGCATTGGAGTGATGTCACCTGCCCTCTTCAAATGATTGAGGAGAAGCTGTCGATCAAGAACTAGTGGACCAATAGGAATGCAAAACACCACCTGATTTACATGAAACTCTACTCAAAAGTTTTGGAAAACCAAGTGCAGAACTTGGAAACAAAAGCAAATAAAAATACAGCGTAAGCGTACATTTTTTTTTAAATATGAACAAAATTGTCAGAGAGCACAAAAAACAGTAACATAACCAAGGAAAACATGATTTTGTTTGCAATTCTGATGACTTTGCTTTCATTTTAATGGCAGCATATTTTAAATGAGTTTATATATTTTTGATTCATGCTTGTTATTTTTTGATCTGCACAAATTATTTTGATCTGTGCTTTTTTTATTTTGCGCTTATTGTTTTTTATCTGTAATTATTATTTTGATTCACGCTTATTGTTTTTGGATCCGTGACCATAATACTTTTGATGGGATTTTGATCCCATATATCTTTGATGTCCTGAACAAAATATGTGGTCCAACATGAATCCAACAGAAACATATTGATGATCAAATTTTATATATCATCATAGATCTCAGCTTTCCAGTGACACTTAGATTCGCTTCTTGTCAGAGGCTGAGATATATAATGAAACATTGGGTGTGGTGCTTGAACTGAAAATTCACAAAAAGGCTGAATGAAATGACTGAATATCTATGGACGAACACATCTGTGAGGGCTAAATTGCGTTAGAGAGTCACCTACATTTCAGATCTGCATATTGCGATGGAAGGTGATAGAGGGAAAATACGTTTTTCTAGCACTTGCTGCCATGTAGTGGAATAAAATAAGACAATTATCATGATACATTTATTATTTATAAATATAAATATTTTTTTTTTATTTCTATTCATCAAAAGATTGTAAACATGTACAATAATATTTATGAATAATTGGAGGCTTTTTGGGGGGGTCTGAAAACTTTTAGTCCATTGGTGTGTGTGATGAGCTTTTAAATTTAAATTTGAGTGAGGCGATTGCCCAAAAATGCCCCAGAGTTGAAGAGACGTGAGGCATCTTGTTGAATACGGTTTCATTCTTATCTTAGATGATCAATAAATTTAACTATTTTCAAATCATTATATTGTAAGTCGTAATATAATGTTTTCTTTAACACATTTTGTAGAATAAAAGAAATATTAAAAAAATATTAAAGCATGATTGTTATTACTTTGAGCTATACTCTTATTTGTGGTACAGTGGGTTAATTTTTTTTTACAGTTGCCCCTGAACTAGTGGCGGTTGTAACATGATCTAGTCTTTTTTAATGTAGATATATTAAAGGTACTATTACTGTACAGGCACATGACACACATGTGATTGTATTTATACCAAAAAATGGCAGGTAAATTTATAGTAATGTTACTGTGAGTTGTGAAGGAAAGTGTAAGTAAATAATGTTATATTCACTACATATATCTGGAGGCATTCATTTTTTGGAGTTAACATTGTTTATTATAGTTTAATCTAATTTAATTTTACCATCTAAAATAGTAAAATGATGTTGTACTTTTGATTTATAATATAAGTTTGTCATATTTGTGTTTGTTTCAGGCTTTAATGTGGAAACTGTGGAATATAAGAACATTAGCTTCACTGTATGGGATGTGGGCGGACAGGATAAGATCAGACCACTCTGGAGACACTACTTTCAAAATACACAGGGTGAGATACACACATTCATGTTGAATTAAGCTGTCTGCGTAAAGAATTGTGTAGTTTGCATTAAAGGGGTCATGACATTAGGCATAACATTTTCCTTGATCTTTTGACAAATATGATGTCATTGTACTGTAAAAAAAATTAAAATACTGTGTTTCAAAACTCAAAACTTCTTTCTCACTGCAAAAAGGGCATTTGTTGAAACCAAGCTGCCAAATCGACTCTCTCTCTAATTTCTTCACATTGTGATGTCACACAGTGGTGGACATTTACATCTGACCGCCTCCACAACAACACAATCACTTCCGTAGCCTCGCCCAGTAGTAGTGAGCTGTGAGATAGCGAGAGAAGAGAGCAGGTCAGTCAGGAGCAGAGAGCCAATCATAACAGTGGAAGTATACTGTCAAGTCTTAAAGGAGAAGCAGCACCAAAAACAGACAGAGGGTCAGAATGAGGGTGAAAAATTATCATGTTTATCAAATATATGAAACATAAAATTATGCCTGAACCTCCAGAAACATCTTAAAATAATAAGAAAGACTAATGTCATGACCTCATTAAGGGTGGCTGCAAAACACACTGCGTTTACACTGCTGTGGCTGTGCAGAGCAAAACATCTAGCCATTTCGCAAACATGTTTACATACAAAATAACTTTCATAATAAAATTCAGACATTGTATTCATAAATAAAATAGATTACATTTATAGCAAAGCAGTACTTAGCAGAATAAAACCCCTTTTATGTTGTGTGTTAATATTTGTTGAAATTTCATAAATCTTTTTCTGTATTTCTGCTCTCTTTTCTTAGGGCTTATTTTTGTGGTTGATAGTAACGATCGGGAGAGAGTTAACGAGGCAAGGGAGGAGTTAATGAGAATGCTCGCAGAGGACGAATTGCGTGATGCCGTTCTTCTTGTTTTTGCAAACAAACAGGTAATCCAACTTTTCTTGACATATTGCCATATTTATGGCTGAAGTTTTTAAATTGTGTCAGTATCCAATACATTTTTTTTAGGTGCTATAACAATTTTTCTTTTTTTTTTAATACCAGGCATAAAATGTCCCTTCAAAATAGGGATGAGTATCACCAACCACTTGATACGATATGATAGTTTTCACAATGCTTCACGTTATCCTAATTGTATAGTGACTGATACTGCGGCACACCCACTACAGAGACCCGGCGTGTCAGCAAGAGAAAGAGTGAATCACGCGGGTTCAGTTTCAGTCGCTTTCAGGCCTCATAGAAGCATCTCTGACAGCACTGAGAAACGCCGGTCTCAGAGGCTGCACACATGTAGACAGACAACCTGCTTCTTTGTTATTGAATTGTTGGACATGAAATTAATATACAAATAGATCTAAAATATCGATACAACATGGTGAGGAAAAAATATTGCGATATGTCAATATTTTATTGTATTGGCTCAGTCATAACTGTACTAACTGACAGATATCACTGAAATAGGTGTCCAGAAAACTGGCCAATCGGAAACACTCTATGCCTGTTATTCAGTTTGTGCATTTGAGTTTGCCTGATCATGTGAATATCACTATTGTGACATTTTTGCCTACTGATATTACATGGTTCTTACACATATCGCTGCAGTTCCAAGGTGAAATGTCCACTGAGGGGCGCTAAAATTGATTAAAAAAAAAATTACCTTGGTCCTTTGCCTTGCAAGTGTAACATTCTATCAGTTGAGCTACTGTGCAATTTGATCTTGAACAAGCTTGTAAATGTAGTTGGTAATGTAACGCAAAGGCTAAAAGTATCACCATGCGCTATAATAAAAGCAACCTGGTCTCATAGAATGAACTTTACTCTCTATAAATTTTTGCAAACTGACTTGTAGCTGCCAGTTTCTATGTTTCGCTGCAGTTTCCTGATGAAATGTACACTAGGGGCGCTACAACAACTGTGAGGTTTAATCATTGTCACATTAATCATGAGTACAATTGCTGATTTCGATTTTATAAAAACGTAATTTTCACTATTAATCACCCTTCGCTATATTATGATATCAAAACACTTTTACTTTAGTGCATGATTTGAAAAACAAAACATTTTAAAACTTGTAATGCAGACCCACCTACACATACACACTTATTCCTTTGTCTTTAGCTTGCTTGGTAGCTCACCTGATAGAGACTATCATTTAGGTGTTGTTTAGAGTAAGGATGTCTGTTTTTGTTAAACTCTCATTTATTTTTTCGGACACTATTGGTTAAGTTTAAGGTAAAGTTTTAGGTTAGGTATATTTTACTTATTAAAACCTTCATCTAAAATTTACCTTAAAAGCGTTATCTGATTACAACCTCATTTTGCTCGCTTTTGCTGCCCCCCTGCTGGACATTTCACTTGAAAACTGCAGCCAAATGTGTAATGAAACACATCATTTCAGTTTTGCAAAAACATCACAATGCTCACGTTAATTTCATGAGACCAGGCTGAATAAAAGTGGATGTATTTATGAAGTGATAACCTGCCATTTGTGTGATACAGAAAAAAAGATTGTTGTTGTAGCGCCTCTCGTGTTCATTTCACCTGGAAACTGCCGTGACACGTACAAGCCACGTAAAAATAATTATTATAATAATAATAATTAAATGTAGGTAACGTGGTTCTGTGAGACCAGGTTGGACATTTCCAAAGGATATTTTGGAGAGACGGTGTGTGGTTGAAGTTAGCAAAATGGCCGAATTTGCTTACAGCCGCTTTAAAGAAATAGTTCACCCAAACATTTTTATTTACTCATCATTCTTTCACTGTCATGCCATCCCAGATGTGTATGACTTTCTTTCATTTGCAGAACAGATTTTTAGAACAGATTTTTAGAAGAATATTTCAGCTCTGTTGGTCCTCACAATACAAGTGAATGGATACCAAATGTTTGAAGCACCAAAAAGCGCATACAGGCAGCATAAAAGTAATCCAAATCTTCAGTGGTTAAATCTATATTTTAAGAAGTGATATGATATGTGTGGGTGAGAAACAGATCTTTTTTTACAATAAATTGTCCTCCCTGCCCAATAGGTGGCGATATGCACAAAGAATCGCCAAAAACAAAACTTTTTGGTACCCATTCGTTTGTATTGTGAGGACCAACAGAGCTAAAATATACTTTTTTCTAAAAATCTTAAAAGTCATGCACATCTGGAATGGCATGAGGATGAGACAATGAGAGAACAAACTTTTCATTTTCCAATCAGTGGGCATTTGCAAACCAGGGTGGGCGTTTTTCAACCGCTTTACACGATTTGTCTACTACATTGAGATTCCCTACTTTCATTGCTTAGTTCAGAAACATCCAGTCGGGTTTTGAAATGCCCACTGATTACTACATTGAGATTCCCTACTTTCATTGGATAGTTGAAAAACGTTCATCCAGGTTTGAAAACACCCACAGAGAATGGGAAGCCCCCCATTATTGTTCCACAGAGACCTACTTTGAAAGTCATTTTTGGGTGAACTATCCCTTTAACTCTACTACTAATGTTGATAGTTTTATTGCCTCATTCCATCTGAAAGTTATGGAAAATGACCAGGAAATGATCCTGATTAAAGGCAACTATTGAGTTTGGAAAAACACGTAATAACATTATTCTTATCTGCTTTCGCTCTAGGATCTTCCAAACGCTATGAATGCTGCTGAGATCACAGACAAACTCGGCCTCCACTCGCTCCGCCATCGCAACTGGTATATACAAGCGACCTGTGCGACCAGTGGTGATGGTCTGTATGAAGGGCTTGACTGGCTCGCCAATCAGCTCAAGAATAAGAAATGAGGGGTGGGGTTTTCATTACGTGGGCATATCTCACTTTGGGAAAGGTGTGGGACTAATTTGGCCTTTGGAATTGTTTTGTTTAGTTTTTCTTTGTTTAATGTGGTTTATTTTTTGTTTTATTTTGGAAAATTTGTGGTTTATAGAGCCTTCCATGCTCTGTATGTATGCACACACAGCATGTGTCTAATTTCCTTTGTCGACTTCCATTTTTACTGTATGATGAACCATGTGATAGTACAGTGTCAGTATAAAGCATCAATGTTTGGTCAATATCTCTCTCCCTCACTCACTCAACTTCTTTCTGTATTTACAATCGGCGATCATTGGTGTCCTTGACTGCCACGAAAAAGATTTTTTGATATGCAATTCACTGTTCTCATGTATTATGTAATATGCTCATATGTATTTCCTTGTATTGTCAGAACAAACTCTCTACGCTCTATTTTCAGTATATGCAACAATAATGCAGTTTGCCTCCTCGCATATACAATATTCCACACCTGTGATTACGTTAGGTACCCTGCTGTGTAGTGTATGGCTCTGTCTCTCAGTGTCGTGATTAAGGATTGTGGTGTAGTAGACAGTAGAACTGCATGTGTGTTTTAGTCACACAGAGTTGCTCGGTGTTGCATGCTGCTTTGTAGCTGTGCTGTAATAGTAAGAATTCAGTGACTGGATGCTGTAGAATGAACCTTGTCTTAAATCTGTTTCTGCAGATATCTCTTGCCTAAATTGTGAACGTGGTGCCATTGTTCCGTCCATCGTAAACATGCATTACTAAAAAAGCTGTAAATAATGCTCAAGTTTTCAATCAAATGCCCTATTATTTCATTATAGAACTGGTTAATTGTTGCATGGGAAAAATGGTATTGTTGAGTCACACAAAAATCGTTTGGATGGCTAGCATGCTGCACTGTCAGTCCGATAGATAGATAGATAGATAGATAGATAGATAGATAGATAGATAGATAGATAGATAGATAGATAGATAGATAGATAGATAGATAGATAGATGATAGATAGATTAGCTTCAACCACTAATTTGCCACTAATATTAGATTATTATGATGCTAAACTGTTGTTTTTTGTATTCGCACTTCGATCATTTTAGTTCATACAAGTGAACAGCAGAAAAACAGCACACACACTTGTACACAACACTCGGGTAAATCAGTGGTCTATGGCAAACTGCATTATTCTGAATCTTTTTCTGTTTTCTATGTATTGCATGAAGCTTTGGGGGTGTTTAATTCTCGTAATGTGAGGTTTTGTTGGTTCAGACGTCAACATCTCACCCCATTGAATGTGAATTTTGTTGAGTCTGTGCTGGTGTGCTGACACATTTTGGCTTTATTTATGCCTTTTTTAATAAATAGAGTTCAGAGAAAAATGTATGAATAATATATTTAGGAAAATCATGCTGCTTTTGTCCATTAATGTTGGATTCTCTTATTCCATTTACGTACTAACGATTCAGTTTATATCAAACATCACTAACACAAAAGATGTGTGTTACTAATATATATCATGGACAAATGTGAAATCAATCACTAACATACTGTATTTGACCATACTAGCTCGTGTAAATACAGCAAACACATTTATCCCGCATTGCTTATGTGTTTGTAATTCATTTTTCACACAAATGTAATACTAACTCTGTATATGTCTAGTTCCTAGTTTGTTCTTTGTGTAAAGTATTGTTCTTGCATTGCTTTGCATATTATTTTAAGCTAAAACTACCTAACACCACAACCTAAAATGTGTGTATAAATGACATTGACAATGCCGACCAGTTTGAAGATTCAGTTGTGTAGACTGTGGGTGATGCAGGAATGAGAGTTACCAAGACAACTTTGCTGAGCAAGACGCTTTAATTCTAATTGTTCAGTTTGGCTATGGCACATAAATATAGTTAGCTTAACACCGTGCACTTTGTCCACCAATATTAGATCAGCATCTAATGTAAACCAACCTCGTGAAAAGTCTGAGAGGTGGCTAATTCGTATGAAATCGTACAAACTTGTTCATGTGAATTCGTACGATTTGTTGATGTGAAAATACCCAGAAGTTTAATGCAGAAGTAAGCGAAAGTTCAATTTGTTCTTAATTTTATGCTCATACCCAAACCCCATATCTAAACCTAACAATAGAGTGGAGTCCCAAAGTATATTTTGTAGCAGAAAGAATATGAATGACGCAAGAATGTAACTGCCATGTTTTAGAAGGAGACATGCATGGGATAGTCACCCGATTGGCTGTTGTGAAAGTCGTACAAATTCATACGACCCAGCTCAAAGAATTTCCTACGATTTAGCCACATCTGTACGATTTCACCATGAGAGTGTGCTAATGTAAACAGTACAAGGCCATTTATACACAAAGCTCTTAGTCTACTGTGTGAATTGTCCAGTCTGTTAAGTTTCGTGGCCTTATCTTCTTACAAAAGTATGTTTTCACAACGTTATTTATTAACTAACTTATTGGGTCACTAAGTTCTTTTTAGTTTTGAGTTGATATGGACACAAAAGGGGTTATATCTCAAATAATGCACCATTTTTGCTTGATTTTGAAAGAGAACATGCATTTATTCTTTGCTTTAAATCGTCTGTGTGCTTATTGAATAGCTATAGGGTTGATCTTTTAGAATGTTTAAAAGGCTTATTTTCCTCTTCTTCAATATTATATTTTTGTTTATTCAATTATTCTGGTGAATGTGTTTTTACTTCTGTGTGCTTATGCTTTTTCTTAATTTTTTACTGTTTTAGCTCAATTATTTTGATGGATTATACCGTGTCTGTGAACATAATCAATGAAGGGGAAAACAACTTCTCATTGAATAAATAAATAAAAATACATAGTACTCTTAGAAATCATGGAAGAAATGTGTAACTGTCTGTTACAGTGGATGAAGAAAGATTTTTGTTGATTATGATGATGTAAACACCAAAATCTTTCTCTCACTTTACAGTTATTTGACTGTAACACTACACTCGAATAAAAACATGGAAATGACCGTCCTGGTGTGTCCATCATTTTCTTTGTCATCTGTATTCTGCTGTTCTATATATATATATATATAGTTTTGTTTTTTCAGTGCTATTTTCAGCTGAGCGATAGTGGTGTTGATACAGATAACCTGCCAGCAAACTATTTCTTGTTTTTATATATTTTTATTATTTTTATTTGACCATTTATTTATAAGTGAACACACTGATCTTATTTAATTCCTATAACTTTTAATGAATGATTATAGTGGACACTCTTGCCTTGTTTTGCAAACCTGCCACTTTTTGCCTGAAGGATGGTTAATGACTGCATTATTGTGTATTTAATTAACTACATTATTCTTCACTGTAAATGCAGTTCAAATATAAACTGTGTTTTTGTTATTTGCCAGAAGATGACAACACTTCAGGCAATGTGCATTTCAAAAACTAAGTGAGAGAACAATAAACAACAAATATTCTTATTGCTGATGTCCAAGTGCTTTCATGATTTTTTTAATCCAGTTTATCAAAAATACTAGATCCTGTGCAAAATATACAATAATAGTAATATAAATGGTATGATTTTTAATTTAACTTTCCCTCAACCTGAGCCACCAGTGATGCTTCAGTGTAATACTGAATGAATTAGAAGGTCTCTTCTTTTATGAACACATGAATGGTATAGATCTATATGACCTTCAGCAGATAATCATGTCTCAATAGTCATTTTGGCTTTTTTATTCATTTGTTGATATCTGTGAATGCAATGTCTATATTGTTTGCTGTTTTTATGAGTTGAACTGGTGGCAAGTTAGTTTCCCGAACAGGGATTAATAAAGCTATCAATCAATCAATCAATCAGATGAGAGAGAGAGAGACAGAGAGAGAGAGAGAGAGAGAGAGAGAGAGAGAGAGAGAGAGAGAGAGAGAGCAGGGAGTGTTCCCCTTCTGTCACTCACTCGACGTTGTGTCGAAGTAGTGTCATTAGGGGTCGCTCTTGTGTGCCCAAAACACCTCAGATCTTTGAGAAAATGCCAACGAAAATTGGTGAGTGGAATTTACATGCCATTCCCCCAGACATACGGGTATAAAAGGAGTGGGATGCATCCATTGTTCAGATTTTTTCTTCTGAGCCGTGCGGTTGTGTGTCAGTGAGCTGAATACTACTACCGGTCCATTCACCTCTCATGAAGCGTATGCTTCTGGATATACCGCGCATTTCAGCAGCTTTCTCTCCATCTGCACAATTAGTACAGAGTACACCCCTGGGCGCTTTGAAAGTGCTAAAAGTGTATATATTCTGACCAAAAGAGTATATTTTACTCTATTAGAGCAAAAACATTGATGTGAAGGTCTTTTTAAAGACGTGTCTTTCTAAAGATGCCCTTCCATCTTTGTGTAGTTCCTGGGTGTGGTCGTTATCTCTCCACATCTGATGGCCACGATCGCTGTCTCACGTGTTTGGGCCATAAACACGTTGAGGAAGCGATCGTGGATGGGTCATGTTCGGGGGAAAGCCATTTCAGCCATCCTCCGCGCCAGGCCTTCTACCTGCAGGTACGAGGCAGGCCCAATTGACACTGGAGGCAATTTGGGGGCTCAAATGGGTTCGGTTCTGACCACTCATTCTCATTGGATTGCCATGGTGATGCCGGACGCCGAGGACTCAATTGGGATAGCGCCTTTGGGTGTGCCGGCCCAGTCTGAGGCTGATGCAGAGCTGACCACCACGCTTGCCAGGGCGGATGAGGCATAATTTTTTTATTTATTTATACCTTTATTTAACCAGGAAGTCCCATTGAGATTCAGAATCTCTTTTACAAGAGAGACCTGGCCAAGGTAGCAGCCAAATCACAACAAATGCATACATAATACATAAGCTAAGCACCGCCACCTAGCAGAGTCACCTGGCACTCCCTTCCAGGGCCTGTAGGACTACGTCGTCTCTGGCAGCCAAAGCCTACAGTGCCGCTGGACCGGCTGCCTCCACCACACCAAGGCACTGAAAGAACAGCACAAGGGTAGTTCTGACCCAATGTGTGCCAGGAATGCTCTCGGGGACGAAGGTCACAGCGCAAGCACATGGGGAGACGATGTCCACTCTTGTGGTCCAGGAACGCCACCTATGGCTGAATCTGGTCGAGATGAGGGAAGCTGACATGGCCCGCTTCTTGAACAAGCCCATCTCCCAGGTCGGCCCCGTCATGGCACAAGAGTGCGTACCCCATCTGCTCGCCGAGGGCATCCCCTTGCGGCAGCGAAAGCCCAGGCGGCTCTGCCCCAGGCCATGGCGAATCCTCGAGTCCACTTGTCTTGGGTCACACAGCCGTTACCACAGCGACCGAGCACTTGCAGCCAGGCCCCTGCGTGGTCCCCCCGCCTTTGTATGTCTGACTGCACCACATAAACCAACACCCCCCGGACAGCCGGTTGTGTCAAGACTCGAGGATGGCACGCAGAGCCCAGGCTCAGGCAGCAACTGAGGTTTCTTCGGGCCACTCACATCACGGGCAGCCTTAACGCCACAGTGGACATCCTGTCACTGCAGGTGATGCTCAGGGGAGAGTGGAGACTCCATCCCCGGGTGGTCCAGCTGATTTGGAGTCGATTCGGCAAAGCACGGGTAGGCCTGACGGGAGCCCCCCTCACGACAAACGTGCAGGCACCTCAGCCGTTTAGGGCTTCTGGTCAACTGGGAAAAGAGGCTCTCTATGGTTCAGAGCATCTCTCTTCTCGGCGTGGAGTTAGACTCAGTCTCAATGTTGACGCGCCTCACAAGCGGAGCGCGTGCAGTCGGTGCTGAACAGCCTGAAGTCATTCAGAAGGAGAAAAGCGGTTCCACTGAAACACTTTCAGAGGCTGCTGGGGCATATGGCATCCTCGACGGCAGTCACGCCGCTTGGGTTGGTGCATATGAGACAGCTTCAGCACTTCAGCTTCAGCAGACTTTTCAAGCAAATCATATTGTTAAGTTTGAAATGTTAAAACACAAGGTCAAAAAGTATTTGAACACTTTATGATTGTCAAACATTAGTGGAACATATCCATATTTAATGTAATGAACTACTGCTGTGGTTTCTCCGCTAATACAGCTGAGGGGAAATTACTTCATACATCTGCTAAAAATGACCTCAGACCATTTAGTTAAAGGTTTTTGCAAAAGTTAAAAAAGTGAAGTTAGTTCTGAGAAAAGGTCTAACATCATTTACCAGTTGCTTTGTTTTTTGTTTGAAAAACTTTGTTTGAGCTGTGAGGAAACTTATATCATGTTTTTATTTATGTACAGTATATTCACTGTTCATATTCAAAATTCAAATCCCTTTATTGTCATTCAACCATATACACAAGTGCAACAGTTGGTAAAAGTCTTGGGTGCGCTTCCAAGTAACATAGCAGAATGACAATTACAAAAAATCTGATTTACACATAACACAGTTTACACATCTGTTTTTATTTATAAATCTTGACATCAGCAGTCTCCTTGGCATTCATGATTACAAGCTTGATTACACTTCCTTTAGCACAATCTAATGCTCTGCACACTCAAGCACTATGAAGTGTAATCGAGATTTGTAATCGAGCTTGAAATCATGATCATCCCTAGAAACTGCAATACAAGATGTAGGCCTACAGTGGAAAACACTTCAAAACATCACAATCTACTCTGTCTTTTCCATTGAGGCTGCATCGGTTAGAGAGGGAAATTTAGACTTCAATGTGTTTACAACATTTAGGAGTTTACTATCTAGACTTAACGACTTGTTTACCTTCAGTGCAATATAAATAAGCGCACAAGCTTAGGAATTACCAAGCCGACGTCACACACTTATTAGCCAATCAGCGGGCAGCGGTCGCATTTCTCACCTGCAGTTGTAAACAGAAATTCAAGTCAACGTTCCTGCGTACGCGTCTGCGCGAGCGTCTTCATATTTGCACATTCTTAAGTATTTATCGCTCGCCTTTTTTCCTGAAACTTTTCATTGTAATACTTTTTTATTATTACTATTTTAATCAATACGTTAGATGCGAACAGACACATACCGAAGGATTTTACAGTCTATAAACTTTTCCGGAACAGACGAACACAATTCAATTTGACGGACTCTCTTCATATTGGGAATATTTAGCTGAAGATGAGGATGAAGGCTTCTGTGCTGCAGGTGTTCGCGCTATGTCTCATCTGAACGTGCTCAGACGCAGGAATTTATACCTGAAGGTAAAACTCTCGCACTATGATGCACCTGTCCTTTACTAGAGCAACAGATGTGGGAACAGCAAACACACTTTGCATTCGGAATTTCTAGCACTTTCTTATTCTATAATCTATGTCTGTTCTGTCATACAAACTAAAATTGTGCTTAACATTTATAACAATTATTGATGGCAAAAATATTCTTTAATATGACTCAATCAAATTGACTGCATTAGAAATCAATTAAAGTAACAACTTTTTCCTAAAATAGGCCTACATAAAACGTCCATGCTACGCATAATGCATGTAAATAATACAATAGTAATAACTGGCAACTAACAAAGTTTATTTTCAAGCAGCTCCACAAAAGGATTATAAATCATGAGTATTACAGTCCGGTAAAGTTTCCGGATCAATAACTAACTACAGAAACGTTGTTAAAATACAAACGACACCTCTTTCCAACTGTAGTAATGTAGACAACGAGCTAAAACCTAATTTACATCAAAACGAGCCTTCCTCCTAGCTGGACAATTTACATTGATCTCTAAGCGCAGCCGGCTGAGATACAAGTCCACAGGGACCGTCTACAAAGTGCAAAACCGAAAAGCGATACTACAAAAATATTAAATAACTTTACTGATACATCAATGGTCTCCTTCTGGTTATATTACAACACTTGGTTAGGAAAAAAAGGCTTTTACATCATTGAATATTTTTCCTAATAACAATTCCTCAAAATTATGCAAAAGCATTTTTTTCCCAAACTAAGTGTTGTAATTTAACCAGCAGGAGACCATTGATGTGTGAACTGATTTTGGTGACACTACAATGTGTAACATTGAAGTTATTGAATATTTTTCATAATAAAAAAAATCCTTCATAATTTTTCCAAACAAAGAGATATACTACTTCTTTAATGAATATAAGGTAAACCAGACCCCAAAGCTACAGGCTGGAATTTTATTCCAATGGGTTCAATCTGCAGAGCAACTAATTCTACTTTTTCTACTTTCACTAGTAGTGCTGGATACAACCATCTACCGGCTGAGAGCAGTTCGTAACCATTCATTGATACACTGAGCCTCTAACTTATTTTCTTATCTTTTGTATTTCCATTTAGATGCCAGTTAAGTGGATGGCCCTTGAAAGCATTTTATTCTACAGATACACACACACCAGAGTGATGTATGGAGCTATGGTGAGTGCATGTGTTGCGCTCGCAATATACATTAAAAGAGCACTCTCTTTGTAGGTCTGACTGTCTGGGAAATTATGTCATATGGTACCTGATCTGTTAGTGAAAGAAGAACGTCTCTCTCAACCTCAGATCTGCACCATAGATGTCTACATTGTCATGGTCAAATGTGTCTTCTTTTTCTCCACATTTCAGACAAAGTGGTAACGTTCTTTTGCTTTTGGGCAACATTCATTCATATATATTCCATCTTGACACTCTATATGTATATTAATATCAAGAAAAAAGCTTCTGCCAAGATCGTAAATACAAATGTATGTTTTAACAGGTTGGATGACTGCTGAAAATTTTCAGCCAACTTTCAAAGAGCTAGCCAGTGAGTTCACACGAATGGCCAGAGACCCTTCCTGGTATCTTGTCATCAAAATAAGGCAAACTGCTAGAGTACTTAAATTATTTACTTGTTGCATTTTACATGTCATAACAAGAAAGAACTTCTTGCTTCTTTTTAATTTATTTGTTTTTGTGTCTATAATCATGTGGGACCACTGGGGTGTTCGTGTGGGTGGGGTTGTGGATTGGAGAGGGGCAAAAGTGAGGGCTAAGAATTGATTTTGTTTGTTAGTGTTTTGCTTTTATTTGTCATATAAAAAATGTTAATCACAAAAAAAAAAGAAAAAAAAAAGATAGAACTTCTTGTATGTTGTTTGATGTTCCACCATTAAGAGGAATACCGTGCTCCTGACTCAGCCCCAGAAGAGTCACACCAGAGAGGCACTGAGATGGCTATTCAAGGGGTCGGAAAATGTGATAGACACGCAATCCACATAACAGAATCTAGACATTTTTCTAGGTTGCGCATAGATTCTCATTGGGTGCGTTTTATTCTGCAGTTATGTCCATAATCAACAAATGATGGTGTAAAAATACACAGGACATGTTTAGCTGGTTTGCAGAATCTGTATTAATTACTAATTCAACAGCATGACTTCATAACAAATCACTAGTTGACCCCCAAACCCTTTTCTGTCTGTTGTTACTCCCGTCAAGTATGACTCCATCCAATGTTTCTGGATATTTGCCAATGACCCCTGGTCTGGAGAGCTCTGTACAGGTAAGTGTTGTATTTAAGATGCCATCACATGGTACAACCATGACTGTGGCAGCGGGGGCGTGGTCAAGCGCCCGTCCGGAGAGGGAAAGCGGTAAGGGCGCTTGCACCTGAGCTAAATTATGTCTAACACCTGTCTCTAATTCCAGTGAGCACGGGGAGAGCAGCATAAAAGAGCCACAGGACTGCCAGTTATACAGAGAATGCCAGTCCAGTGTTGGCTATGAGAGAGAACCCTTATAAAGATTGTTTTGTGTACACTGTTTCCCCCAAAATATCAATTAAAAGCTTACCTTTTTGAGTTACACCCCCGCCTCTGTGTCCACCCTCCTCGTCAGTCTTCTGAACCCGTTACAATGACCAAAGCTCATTTAATTTTTTATTTATTAATCTGACGTAGTCACACTTTTGATTACAAAGTGAAACCGTCTCAATTAAATCACATACATTTTCTCCATAGGTGAATTGATTTTTAACAATAACTTGTAAACATTTTAAGACAGACCTACTGTGAGTGCAGAGGTTGTTAATTGATGGTATATGCTTCTGTTGAAGACATCCATCCACGATATTTTAAATTCATGTAGTTCTTGCTCAAATTAACTATGTTATGTGCAGTCACATTACCTTTACCAGTGTCTTTTTGTACAATTTTTAAATACTTGACTTCAAATTTAAATTTGTAATGTTGTAATTCACCTCAGAGCTTTTTGGTTTGGTTCATGGCTTAGATGATGGAAAAAGTGGGCGGGCACTGTTGCGTCTATTGGCAAAGTTTTGTCCACTGCTTATTCTGGCCAAGAACTGCACACTTAGACCGAAGAGACTGTGTGACCAACACGTAAACCGTCATGTGAAACCAACCACAGTTAATTTGTTATATATGTAATTGGTTATCAATATTTGACTTATAACTGATAATACCACAGCTGAATATATGGTTTGCTTAATTTTGCTGTAGACGGTGTAGACATCCAGATCCCGCTTCGACTCTACCTGCACTGTTTCTGAGAGCTCAGAAGGGCGAGGGAATGCGATGGAAAAGGATATGAACGGGGACTTCTTATTGGTTGGCAGCATGAGGATGGTAAAACATCACGAGGTCAGTTCATACTTGTTTCAGTTGGACAGCTTATCAGGGCCTCCAAGCACACCGTCTCCAGGGACACAAGGAGAAGAGGACCAAAATGGATACATGTTGCCTGGATTCGGTGACAGTCCAGAAAAAGGTAAGAATAAATGTAGTCACAGACCGGACAAGAAGTGTCGTGTCACAGCTAGGACACGGCACAGGTATCAAACATAGGGCACGTTGATGCGGTTCAGGTGGCAGACAGTACACACAAAAGTTCCTACAGTTTTCCTTTGATAATGATTTTGGTGGAATTGAATGGAAAATATGCAAGTTGCGTTCTGTGGCGCTGCAGAAATTTGAGAAGCCTCCAGAGTCATAGCTGGGTGCCGTCAACACACACAGAGTCGAGGCGGCGGTGTGTATGCCTTCATGGAAAACATTTGTTTTGCATTTTAGAATGAGCCATGATGCATCCGGCGTGCGACCCCCTTAAGAAAATTGGAGCCGTGTGTGTGTGTGCAACAATTAACTTTGATGATTTTTGGTATTTTCTCTAAAATACTACTGAAATATCAGTGCTCATTTTAATGAACCTTAGTGATATTTCTTTTTAAAACACTTCTCTTCACATCACCACGTGCAACACTTTCTCAAAGAATACTGCCATGAGGTCATTCTGGTGACTTTTTAAGAAGTCCACAATGGGGCAAATGATGAGTATGAGTATATGAACAACCAGACCCTCTCTCTTGGACATATTCCAGGGCTGCTTATAGATTATAATCAGCAACCAACATGAAAACGGAGTGCTTCCTTTAATCCTGGGGGGATGTATATCTCGCACAAATCTCCAGGCTCCAGCAGAACAAGTAAGAGATCATAAATTGAGGGCTCAGAGAGTAACAAAGTCTCTCCATTTCCTCAACTGACCAAAGGAGTCACAGTGAAGAGATTTCCTCTCAAGTGACGCAGAGTACATGGATACCGATTTGGATCCCCAGGAGGTTCAATATGAGTACATGGACATCCCTGGTGATGGAGGACCAGCAACCAACCTTGACCTCCCAAGACCTTTTTTCCAGCATCCTCTTAGGAAATTTCCACAAGACAATAAAGTCAAGTATGTGGAGGAGGACTATCAGTACACTCACCGACAGCCACGGCTGAGGAATTCACTCAATGGGCAGGAGTTAATTGAAGGGGAATGTGAAGTGTAGGAATATGAGGAAATGGATTCAATGATTCAGTAATGCACATTTCAAAGGTATAAATACAGGAAAAAAGTAATACAACCTTAACACAATGTATTTTTTCTTGAAAAATGTGTCTTTAAGTGGTTACATTATCTTTTAAATGATCTTATATCTATTTAATATTAATCTTAAATGGTGGAGGTACAACAATTACCAGATTTATGAGCTACACATTGAGTGCACTGATATTTACATCTAGATCTGTATGAATGTTAGTGTATGGTTACTTAAAATGGTCTGTGAATGCCATTGTCAAGTTTGTGTAAACACCCAGTTGAAAAAAACAGCACTTCTGGTCACCAGCAAACAGCATGTTGTGTTTTGGATGCTTGTTTCTTCACCGGGCTTTTTAATTACCTTAACAACCAAGACCTCCTTGGTCAGCCAGCATAAAACGGCCTGGGCCAGTATGGACATTCATGCTGGCCTAAGCTTGTCTTTTCTGCAGGGCCATTAAGAGAGGTATGTGTGCTTTTTATGCAGATGTCATTTGAAAATGAATGTTGTTGTTTTTTTTTTGTTGTAATTAACATTGTTTATTGATTCATATGCACATGACAGGGGGAAAAAAAATCAACAAATGTACTAACATTTTACTAACATCAACATTTTAGATTTAAACCCCACTAATACAATCCCACTCTAATATCTCAGTCCATGAACAGTTCATCCAACCACCAGAGGGAGCCTTCTCCCGAATACTGACACTGAACCGTTTCTTCTATGGTGACTTCCTGTTTAACCATATAAATAGCCATGCTTTTTCATTGTGACTTTGCAAAGTATTGCCAGTTCACCTGTCAGGTGAACCCTAGATGCAGACTTGATGTTTTTTAGGATCCTAGTCCACACCCACTCCTCCAATGTCAAGTTTCGATCTTTCTCCCAAAATCTTTTGAGAGAATTTAAAGTTCCGTCCTCCAGACTCTGGATTAGCAGTGAGCAATACACTGATGCCTCATGACCCTTCCCAAAAGCAGCAATCACCACTCCCAGAGTATCTGCACAAAAACAGTGCAGAGTAGGTGTCACAGCTGTAAATACTTAAAATATTGAGATCTGGGAACGTCAAAATGTTGGACCAAATTTTCAAAAGGTCTCAATACTCCACTCTCATATAGGTCACCGAGTGTATTAACCCCCCTCGCAATCCAATCAGACCAACAGAAAGGGGACTTATTAATACATAGTTTAGGGTTCAGCCATATGCTCGAGGCTACATTTAAATAAATATCCAAATTAAACACTCTGGACACTTTTGTCCATATCGAGTGTAAATGCAAGATAACAGGGTGTGACTTAACTTCTTCGGTTACTTTGATCGAAAGGCTTTGCAGTGTCGAGATAGGGGCAAGAACATCCTTTTCAATACAAAATCAAGGAGGGGCTCTCTCAGGTGGAAGCGACCAATGAGCCAAATGTCTGAGACCGAATGCATAAAAAAACAAAATCTTGGGATGTTATAACATTACTTAATCAGTTAGCCAGAATTTTTGACAAAACTTTTACATCTAGCTGGATCAGGGAAATTGGACTGTAAATCTTACACTCGCTTGGATCTTTGTCTTTTTTATCAATTGTTTCATGGTTGGCAGAAGCTTTCCATTCTTTAATTATTCAGCATAAACTTCTAACAAAAGTGGAGCCAATTCTGTTGCATAAGATCTAAAAAATTCATCAGCAAAACCATATGGCCCCAGAGTCTTGCAAAAGGGATACATTAAGGGGCCACCTATATGATTTCTTTTTCTCCATAAAAGAAAAAGGTGACAGCACATCTAAACTCATCAGGGTGTGATCTGAGACTAAGATGTTTCCAATTGAGCAATCCACAACAGATTAAATGTATATAAAAAAAAATCTATTCTAGAATAAATCTTAATAAATGTACTGATGAAAAAAATGTATAGTCCCTACCAGGTTCAAAAGTCTGCAAATATCTGTAAGAACAAGGTTTTTACACATTCTGTGAAGTGTCAATGTTGCACTAGGGGGCTTGCACACTTTTGCTTCACTATGATCAAGGACTGAATCCATCAATATATTAAAGTCTCCTCCCAATATTATATCATGAGGGGTGCCAGCAGCTTGCAACATCCCTTGATCTATAAAAAAGCCTTGATCATCAGCATTAGGTGCTTAATTATTAGCCAAAATCAGTCTTTGCCCCTGAATTTCAGCTAAAACAATAATGACTCTTACAACTTAATCATTAATCTGTTTGAGAAATTAGAATTTTAGATGTTTATTTACCAATATAATGACTCCCTTACTTTTACTTGAGCCAGACTAAAGAAAACATGCCCACCCCGTATCTTCCCATATTTTCCAGCTTCCTGCAGGGAAAGATGAGTTTCTTGAAGAAACACAATATCATATTTCTTACGTTTAAGAAAGAAAATAACCTTCCTTCTTTTTATGTGGTGCCCCAACCCATTCACATTCCATGTGGAGGAGATAATCTACTCATATTAACATTTTGATATAATAGAAATATTAATTGTGTGTCAAAAACAAAATTAAAAAGACCACATTTCAGCATCAGTGCAACAATAAATCCCTGAACATCCCCCCCAAACAAAACAAACAGAAAAGAAAAACATGCACATTAACCCCGCACACGACAGCGCCAACCGCCGTCAATCCCTCTAAACTCAAAAGGTCCATCTACGCATATCAGAACCCCCGCAACAGCTTTGCCATCGGATTGCTCAATTTTGCCTCATAAATTTGTAAGGCAAAATTATATGACAGAAAATACTTTGTAAAACAAACCCAGCCAATAGGCAGAGTAAACAAAAATAATGTGTAGATTAATTCACAGAACTGTACCGAACGTGTGTTCTTCCACAAAACAAATTCCAGCCGATATAAAGCCGTTCAGTGTCCTCGGACAGACAAACGAATGTTCAGAGAGCTGGCTGTCCATGAGTGCAGCAGATGATTTAATCATTCCAATGTCCCACAAAAATACTCCTCAAATCAAACTCCAGCCAAAAGGAGGCAAAAGCATAAGGAACGAACAGATTCATCCATAACTGTCCACAAAACAAACTCCAGCTGCTAAGCGGAACCATCACAAAAAGAAACAAAACATGCGCCCCATTTCCTCGGATGGTCAAGAATGTATTGAGCGAGTCAAGTTCACTCAGAGGCTGCATGTAAAAAATACACCATGACGTAGTCCATCAATTTATAAAAGACATCCTTTGAGTAGGCATGTAGATATTTTGCAGTCACCCATCGTGTCCATTCTCAATTTAGCCGAAATCTTCAGTGTAAAAGCGATCTTCCGTCAATGCAAAAGTTCCTCGGGGTGTCATTCCACAAAACAAACTCCAGCCGCTAGGTGGAACCAACACAACACAAATGACGCCTCACATGGGAAATACCCAATGGTTACTCACCCATTGTTTTTATGAATGACAATGATTGTTTTGGGCACAAAAATACCTTGCGACCATCCTTGGTGTCTATTCTCAGTTTGGCCGGAAACATCATTGCAAAAGCGATCTTCAGTCTGGGAACAAGAAAATATTGTGATTCTTCCAAGAAAGATTTCCTTTGCTCTTTGCCTGGCACAACACAAGATCTTTATTGGATAATCTCAGAAATTAGGCCTATCTCCCTCAGGAGATCTCCGAGCCAGGACTCTGTGAGCTTGCTTGATTTCCAGATTATGGTTTGTTATGTCGAGCAGACTCGGGAAGAGCTCGTCTAGGAATTTCACCAAATCTCTGCCCTCCTCTTGCTCAGGAATTCCAACAATTCAGATGTTATTCCTGTGGCTTCTATTCTCAAGATTTTCAAGCTTTTCTAAAACAAGTTCCAAATCAATTTTGGTCACCTGTGGATTAGCGGACTATTCCCTCAACGATGACTCCAGATAATCTATCTGTTTCTCGGTGTCCGCCACTCTTGTAACTAACTCAGAGAATTTTGTTTCCATGGCTGTAATTGAACAATGTATTACAGCATCCTCCAAGTCAGCAACAACCTTCGTCAGCATCACAAACATGTTGGACAATTGACGCTGGATTTCTTGGGCCGCGCCATCCAAAACGAGTTTCCGTTCCACAGGCCCGTCAGCGCTCTCATCTTGAACATGTAAGTGTCTTTCAATATCTCCAGAGCCTGAGGATTTTGACTTCTTGGACATATTTAGCTCAAAGAGCAAATGTATCACTGGGTATATCGAATTTCACCAGATTATGGCATGAAAATAATTAAAAAATTAGCAAAGTGCACAGAGCTGTCGCTCACACATCTGCTTCTCGCAAGGCGTCACGTGGCCTCTTAAATGTCTGTTATTTAGTGATTTCATGAAGTGCCAAATTAAGTCTGCAGCTTTTACTGCCATAACACACATCTAATCTGATTGCACTCAAATGGTTTTCCAATTTACAATTAGTGTATTTTCCAAAATATTTGAAAATGTATGCATTTACCTTTGGCCCATTTATGAAATATAATTTAAAGTGATAATGTGAGTTGTATTTTATATTCATTGAATCGGGTTGAGTTTTCGTGTATTTCTTTGAGAAGTGTTTTGATGCCTTTTGAACAAATCATAATGAAGTACTTGTATTATTATGTTTCACATGAAATGGCCAGTAAACAAGCTTAACTACAAAACTAGAGTTTTGTACGCACATATCAAACTAAACTAAGTATTTTCTTAAATTTGTAATGATTTGATATCTTGGATGAAGTATTTTTTCCTTGTTTTTTTTATTCATAGTTTGAAAATTACTTTTATCTTACACTTTTAATAAACTGTTTCTATGTAAACCTGAACCAAATCTTTTAAATTACCCTCATACCCCTGCCCTAATTTTTCTCTGCTTTTTGTGTTTAGTTAAAAGGTGTCATGTCTTAAATACAGATTTTAATATTATTTTATCCTACTGAATTAAACTACAAATAAATAACAAATCCCATAAAGAGCATTTGAGGGATAGATTTACTACCATTTAGGAAACCATCTGCAAATGACCTGAGTCACAATGCTAGAGGACTTAAAAGAGGACCCACTTTCTTTTTTGGTCCTGTTTGCATTGATGTTGTCTCAGACCCTTTGTTGTTCATACCACAATTCCTTCAGAACTCAGACCCCATGGCAGTCACAATTACTGTATGTCACATAATTGTGATTATCATGATAAATGTTCATACTTCTTAAGGTGTGTATATGCTGAATACACATTCAACTTATGCCTCCTACACACTACATGACTTTCAAAGACGTCAGAACGTGGTACCTTTCATAGTACTTATCTGTATGTCTTGTCATGGAAGTCGTAGTGTTTTCAAATTACACAACGAATCGGCAATAGGGGTGAACGCATTACAAAACATCACAAAAGGCATCATATATTTTATTGGTTACAATATGAAAAAGTACCTCCTACAGAAAAATCAACCTATTTGCTTAACTGACTGTCCAAAAGAATTTGCATTTTCTCTCCAGCTCTTCTCTTTCTCCACCCGGTTGTGGTACAGTTCCGAGGAAACATCAAATAGGCACAAGTGCTCCTGCCAATGTTTTACAAATTTTTCCTCCATTTCTTCGGTCCAATGAGTCTTTCTTGATACCGCAGCCATGCTAGTTGATGTTCTGTTGCAGCTACATCAGGACAATCCCACTGAAACATACCGTGCCCCGTTTCTTGCTCTCTCATTGGCTGTAGGTCAACGCTGCAGTTGTATTCAGTCAAAACATATTTCACATTGCACGATTTGAATTCGCAGACAGGTCCAGATATTTAACATCCTAGATACACTCACCTAAAGGATTATTAGGAACACCTGTTCAATTTCTCATTAATGCAATTATCTAATCAACCAATCACATGGCAGTTGCTTCAATGCATTTAGGGGTGTGGTCCTGGTCAAGACAATCTCCTGAACTCCAAACTGAATGTCAGAATGGGAAAGAAAGGTGATTTAAGCAATTTTGAGCGTGGCATGGTTGTTGGTGCCAGATGGGCCGGTCTGAGTATTTCACAATCTGCTCAGTTACTGGGATTTTCACGCACAACCATTTCTAGGGTTTACAAAGAATGGTGTGAAAAGGGAAAAACATCTAGTATGCGGCAGTCCTGTGGGCGAAAATGCCTTGTTGATGCTAGAGGTCAGAGGAGAATGGGCCGACTGATTTAAGCTGATAGAAGAGCAACTTTGACTGAAATAACCACTCGTTACAACCGAGGTATGCAGCAAAGCATTTGTGAAGCCACAACACGCACAACCTTGAGGCGGATGGGCTACAACAGTAGAAGACCCCACCGGGTACCACTCATCTCCACTACAAATAGGAAAAAGAGGCTACAATTTGCAAGAGCTCACCAAAATTGGACAGTTGAAGACTGGAAAATGTTGCCTGGTCTGATGAGTCTCAATTTCTGTTGAGACATTCAGAATTTGGCGTAAACAGAATGAGAACATGGATCCATCATGCCTTGTTACCACTGTGCAGGCTGGTGGTTGTGGTGTAATGGTGTGGGAGATGTTTTCTTGGCACACTTTAGGCCCCTTAGTGCCAATTGGGCATCGTTTAAATGCCACGGCCTACCTGAGCATTGTTTCTGACCATGTCCATCCCTTTATGGCCACCATGTACCCATCCTCTGATGGCTACTTCCAGCAGGATAATGCACCATGTCACAAAGCTCTAATCAATTTCAAATTGGTTTCTTGAACATGACAATGAGTTCACTGTACTAAAATGCCCCCCACAGTCACCAGATCTCAACCCAATAGAGCATCTTTGGGATGTGGTGGAACGGGAGCTTCGTGCCCTGGATGTGCATCCCACAAATCTCCATCAACTGCAAGATGCTATCCTATCAATATGGGCCAACATTTCTAAAGAATGCTTTCAGCACCTTGTTGAATCAATGCCACGTAGAATTAAGGCAGTTCTGAAGGCGAAAGGGGGTCAAACACAGTATTAGTATGGTGTTCCTAATAATCCTTTAGGTGAGTGTATCTCGTTGACATCGGCACTTCTATCAAATCGCGTCTTTGATAATTCATGAATTGCGATAGTCACTCATGGGTGCGAGCTCCAATTTGCCAATGATTTCTGGCTTTTGTCGTTGTTCTCCACAAAACTGTTGGCGAGTGAAAATCGGGCTTTAAATCGTGTAGTGTAAACGCAGCATTACCTTACTGTCCAAAAGAATTTGAAATTTCTCTCCAACTCTTCTGTTTCTCCACCCGGTTGTGCTGCAGTTTAGATTAAACATAAAATATGCACTGGTGCTCCTGCCAATGTTCAACAAATTTTTCCTCCATTTCTTCGGTCCAATGAGACTTTCTTGATACTGCAGCCATGCTAGTTGATGTTCAGTTAAAACATATTTCACATTGCGCAATTTGGAATCGCAGACAGGTCCAGATATTTAACATCCTAGATATCTCGCTGACATCGGCAACGCGTTGGCGCTTCTCTCAAATCCTTTGATAATTCATACATTGCGATCGTCGCAGATGGCAGCGGCACTCCCCTGGGTGGACAGCAGTGTCGAGGACACTGCGATGGGCATCCCTCCTCCTTCGCGGGATTCGGCACCAATGTAACACGGGGTTAAGATGGACAAGGAGGAGGCAAGAACCGGCTTGTCAATATAAATAATAATTTAATAAAGCACAAACACACACACACACACAACAGACATGTCCGTGATTGATCTCTCTCTCCCGAACCGTCGTCACCGGCCACCTTTATCCCTCGCGCGCCCCATCAGGCCGATTGGGGACCGGGCATGGGACATTCCAGCCCGGCCCCGCCCCCCTCCACACACAGTTTTTAACCCAGATAACCCAGCAAATTATATTCTAATATATTCTATTAATATTATGCAATTGTAATATATTTCTGTCTTAAATTCTTTACTTTCACATTATTTTGTTAAGGGTCTCCTGTTAAACCCTTTTTTAGCATGAAGGAAAATGAAACACGATTCTATGACTATTTGAAAATATGTTTCTCAACAGAAATAATGCGGGCATCTCCTCCTGCATGTCATTAACACTGCATATATTAATGAACATCATTTTGAAATCATTTTTGTTGTTAATACACATTATATTGCTCCGAGACCATTTGGAGTGCTCAAACAAACAATATGTGAAAATGCCTTTAAGTCTCAAATGGCCATAGGTGGTAATAGGGTTTTAGTATTTTTACAGGAGAGTACTGAATCCATATAATCTGCGTTTTCACACCTAGAATTTGTTTGAGCACTCCAGGCGCACTCAGAGTTGTATTATGTGTATATATGTGAAGAAACCAAGTAGTCTCAGACTAGGACCCAAAAGCGAGGTGGACCCAAGGACCCAAAAGCGAGGTGGTCTGAGTATGGTTGGTTTGTGGGTCCTCTTGTGGTTCAATTGATTTGTGCGATGCAATGTGAAATCGAAGAGGTATCAATCCGCTTTGCATTTTATGACATAAGTACCTCGTGGCTTCCCTTACATAGCTGAATTACATACTTCATATTCCAGTCTCAATTTACTGTCCACATATGAGAATTTTAAGCAAATATAGATATATCATGTCTCATATTCCATTCTTGTATTATTTGAGCACCTAAAATTAATGGACCGAATTCAGAGCAGAGCAACACGTTAAGATGAACCGCTTTAAAGTGCTCTGACGGGCATCCCGTCAATGGAGGTACGCACCAAACTCCCACAAAAATACAAGTGAGGCTTTTTATAGTTTCACTTTAATTTTATTTGCACAATGGCAAATGTTCTTGACTCATACACACAATGTAAATGACACGTAGGAAGAGACGCTTCATTGCTCCATTACTCTCGAGCTTTCAAATTGCTTTCCTTCATGCAAAATAAGGGCTTGTAGGTTTTATCAGAGAGCCTTAACATAACGTGAGAGAGTGACGAATTTAGGACATAAATACAGTATACATTATTACTATATCATAATGTAATATGATTGCCGGTGTTGTCTATGTTTCATAAATTATATAATGTAAAATATGACTTTTTATGTAATTCTATCCCTGTGCAATATTTTTTTTTTTAAAATTCAATATTCTTTAAAGCCTTAAAAGTAATCATATGGCCCCATTTTATATGATTTCAAGTTAAGAATCAATAAATTACTACTTAAGGTGTAGGCCTATCAGTAATAAGCATTCATGAACCTCAAGAAGTATGACAATTTATATGACAATTGTTTATCATAATAATTATTTATTATTTCAAATTATTGTCAGCCAAATTTCAAAATTGTGACAGCCCTAACTGCAATGGAATCTGAGTTCTTAAGGAGATGTGGTGTGAAGCACAAGGGGTCTAAGACAACACTAATGTGAAGAGGACCAAAAAAGAAACTGGGTCCTCTTTTAAGTCCACTAACATCAACACCAAAAGCACAGGTCACAGGTCACAAGTCATTTGCAGCTGTTTCCCTTTCTGGTTCACTTAAAACGTACTATATATGAATCAATCAATATGTGGAGTGGAGGGGGGCGGGGCCGGGCTGGAATGTTGCACGCCCGGTCCCCAATCGGCCTGATGGGGTGCACGAGGGATAAAGGCGGCCGGTGACGACGGTTCGAGAGAGAGAGCTTAATCACGGACATGTCCGTTGTCCTATGTGTTTGTTTATGCTTTTGTTTTAAGTTCTTCATTAAAATATTATTTATATTGACAAGCCGGTTCTCGCCTCCTCCTTGCCCATCATAACCCCGCGTTACATTGGTGCCGAAACCCGGGAGGGAGGAGGGATGCCCATCGCAGAGTCCTCGACACTGCCGTCCACCCCGGGGAGCGTCGCTGCCTTCTGCCGGGTGATGGAGTAGCCCGACCGCCTGGATGCGGGAAACGACCGCCATCCGCGGGGCGAGTGGGGACTGGATTCCCCGACTGCCTGGAGCGAAGGAGCCGCTGCCGGGGGCAGAGGAGTGCCCTGCCGTCCCCAGAGACGCGGAGGGGTCGAGGGAAGACCGCCGTCCGCGAGGGGAGGAGGGAAGAAACTCCCCGACTACCCGGAGCGGTAGGGCCGCTGCCAGGGGCCGAGGATTGCCTCCACTCGTCGCCAGGAAAGCGGAGGGGCGTTCGGTCCGCTGGGGGTCAGAGTTTGACTCCGGTTCGCCCGGAGAGGAGCGGCTGTCGTCCGCCGGAGAGTGTGAAGGAGCGCTCGAGGACCACGCGATGGTTCATCAGAGAACCAGTGAGTGAGCCTTTCCTCTCTCTCCTCTCTCTCTCGCTCTTTCGCGCCGTGTTGGCCTTTTCCCTCGCCTATTTTTTGTTGTTGTTTTCCCCTCCTGTCTCCTCCCAGGTCGAGGAAGGCGGGGATAACCAGCCGGCAGACAGGTCGTAAAGCACGCCCCTCCCCAGGGAAAGAGGGGGCGGGGATGTACGTCATGCCGGTGGCCCCCGGCCTGAGGTAACGCCGGGAGGAGTGTGGAGTGGAGGGGGGCGGGGCCGGGCTGGAATGTTGCACGCCCGGTCCCCAATCGGCCTGACGGGGCACGCGAGGGATAAAGGCGGCCGGTGACGACGGTTCGAGAGAGAGAGCTTAATCACGGACATGTCCGTTGTCCTATGTGTTTGTTTATGCTTTTGTTTTAAGTTCTTCATTAAAATATTATTTATATTGACAAGCCGGTTCTCGCCTCCTCCTTGCCCATCATAACCCCGCGTTACACAATATAAAGTTATGAAAACTTTAGAAACGTTTTTTTAAACTTAGAAAAGCTCACATTCATTGTGAAGTGATCAGCTATTTTTTTCCCCATAAATATTTATATTAAATAATATATGACACTGACCTTGTTGATGCATAAAAACATAATGGAGCAAAGCCACAAGTCAAATAATGTTCTATTTCAAATTTGAGTATGATATCTTTAAACCTCATAGTTATATGAATAATTTTACAAGACAATGTCTCGTGATTCTGGCCACAAATAGCATTAGCCGTTAGCCTTAGCGCCTAAATACAGAATATTAAACATTATAAAATAAACATTATCTTGAACATATATTTTACTTTCCATAATAATCTTGTAGCAACCATTTTGTGCACCCTAGCATTCAAAACCCATTGACTTCCGTTCAAATTGGCTAAGATGGATATCTCCGGATCAGAATATCAGAGACTTCATTGTTGGCTCGTATGACTCAGGCCAGCAAGCAGCCTTGTTAGTATCACTCTGGCAACTGCCTAGCAACCAAATTAACTCACCCTATCATCAAAGTAGCAAAACACATATCTCTGCACCAGAACATCGTGGAGAATTCCGAGATGGCTCATTTGACTCGGACTAGCAAGGAGCCTTGTTAGGATCACCCTATAGCAAATGCCAAGCATCCTGATGGGGTCACCCTAACACATGAGTAGCAAAACACATATCTCTGCACCAGAACATTGTATAGACTTCCGGGTTGGCTCGTTTGACTCAGACTAGCAAGGAGCCTTGTTAGTATCACCCTAGCAACCAGATGGGCTCACCATAGCAACCAAGTAGCAAAACACATATCTCTACACCAGAACATCATAGAGACTTCTGGGTTGGCTCATTTGACTCAGGCTAGCAAGGAGCCTTTTAAGGCTCACTCTCTCAACTGCCTAGAAACCAGATGGGATAACCCTAACAACCGAGTAGCAAACTATATATCTCTTCAGCAGTGTAAAGTTTCCGAATAATTCTCAGACACAGCAAAGTAGTTTTTAGATCTCTTTTTAGTGAACTCTGTAATCTCTGTTACACTTATTTTCATTCCTGTTCCCCACCAACTTCCTTTATTGAAATCCCTCCCACTGCTTCCGCAGTCTCGACCCAACTATCAAACTCCAACGCCCCCTTGTGGACTAAATGAACAATGTCTGCTTTCAAGTTTAAACATATCACATGTGGAAATTATATAACATAACGTCACATGTTATAAACTGTAAACATTAAACCATAAACATTACAACCCTCCTTTCGTTAATTAATTTTTTTTTTTTTTTTTTTTTTTTTGTAACTGTCCACATTATTCAAAGTCAGTGAAGTGTGATGGGGGTCTTCTATTCATCCTGACTGGGTATCTACAAACAGGTGACTGCGACCCAGAGGGGTCAGGGGCTAAGGATTCTGGGGTTTGTTCAGGAAGAGTTTCAGTCCAGTTCATGGCATCTCGTCCACCCCTCATGACTTCCAAACCACACGACTGAGAGGGGTGATTTGCATTTGCTGGTAGAGTCTTGAAGTGAGATGAATTTCTGGTGATGACATGATTATTGCGTTTGGCTGTCACCATGGAACCTTTGACAGCAATAACCTTGTATGGCTGGGGGTTATAGGCAGGGCATAGCTTCCTTTCCTTCTTTTGACGACACAGGACCACGTCGTCCACTCTCAGAGCCAACGGAGCAACACGGAGCATCCGGTCCGCATTTTGTTTCATCCTGTTCTTTGCCAGGGCATCTGCCTGTCGTAGTGGTGCATCCATCAGAGACTGGAAGGAATAAGGAGATCCAGGTATTTTGATTCGAAGGGGCCTCCCAAACAGCACATCAGCAGGAGCCATTCCAGTCGAGCAGTGAGGCGTGGCCCGGTAGTTGCGGAGGAACGCGTATAGAGTCTGTTTCCATGGGCGGCCTTCAACATGTGTAGCACGTATAGCCTTTTCAAGGGTACGCATAAAACGTTCAGCCTCTGCATTAGCCTGAGGCCAGAGTGGAGTTATCCTCCTATGTCTGAAACCTAGATATGTTGTGAAATCTGCAAATTCTGAGCTTTGGAAGGGCGGGCCATTATCTGTTTTGACCTCCAATGGAATTCCCAGTGTCGAAAATATTTTGTCTAGTTTAGGAATTGTGGCTCTGGCTGACGTGGACTGCAGAATCTCCACCTCTGGATACCTGGAGTATTCATCAATGACCACCAGAAGGTAATCGCCAGAGGGGAATGGACCACAAAAGTCTACACCAACTTTTTCCCATGGTGATGCAGGCAACTCAGACATACAGAGAGGTTCTTGTGTGTGGTTGGGCACAACGGCTTGACAAGGGATTCAGCCAGCTATCATGGTTTCTACTTGTCTGTCAATGCCAGGGAACCAAACTTTCTCCCTGATCAGTTTCTTTGTTTTGACTAACCCCTGGTGGCCTTCATGTGCAAGTGATATTGCTCTGGCTTGTAGAGAATGGGGGATAACAATCTTTGTGCCACGCAGTACAGTGTCATCAGTTGCGGTTACTGTCAGTTCATCTTTGATTTTATAGAATGATTTCATTGCAGCACCATCAACTCATCAGCAAAATCCTGTTTGTGAGATAGCGACCCCCATGAGCCTCTTTTGATGAATTGGATGACTTTGCATAGAGTGGGGTCAGCTGTGGTTTCATTCTGAATTTCTGTTAATGTCATTGCTTTAGGGACAGCGTTTGCAGTAAGGAAGTTCACGTATTCTTCCACTTGTTGTTCGATGTTTGAAACTTCCTGAAACCCATGTGAAACATGTGTGGGGTGCCGTGACATGTAATCCGCTGGGTTTCCTTGCCTGACTTGTAACGGACTGTGTAGTTGTAAGGCTGAAGGTGTAGACTCCAGCGTTCTATACGAGCAGGCGGCTTGGATTTGGGGTTATTGAAAATCCATTCCAAAGGTTTGTGGTCACTGACAAGGGTAAATGGTGCCCCATAAAGATACATGTGAAAGTGTTCACAGCCCCACACGATGGCGAGAGCCTCACGTTCAGTTTGTGAATACTTTTGTTCAATGGGCGACAAGGCTCTGCTTGCATAGCTTATCACTCTGGCTGGTTCGTGTGGGCCAGTTCTCTGTGCCAACACGGCCCCAAGACCCACAGGACTTGCATCCACTACCAGTTCAGTTAAATTGTATGGGGCAAAATAGATCATGACAGCATCACTTGTTAGACTTTGTTTCATTTCATCAAAGCACTTTTGATGTTCCTCTGTCCAAGTCCAGCGAACGTGTTTTTTTGTAAGTTCTCTCAAAGGTTGAGTTATAGTGGCAAAATCTTTGATGAAACGGGCACTGTAATTTGCCATGCCAAGAAGACTGCGGACTTCGCTAGCATTGGTTGGGGCAGCAGCATCATGTAGCGCCTGAACCTTCTTGGGATCAGGAGAGAAACCCCCATCTGAGAATGTGTAACCGAAGAAGTTCAAAGTGGTTTGTGTGTAAGAGCATTTGGCCTTGTTAAGAGTCAGGTTCTTCTCCTTAAGTCGTTGAAATGTTGCTCTTAAAGCTTGATCATGACTAGCCTTCGTTCTGCCAAACACTAGAATGTCATCGCTCAGATTAATGACTCCTGGGATACCATCCAGGGCTTGCTGAATTGCATTTTGAAATACCTCTGCTGCAGAGGAAACTCCGAAACTCAGTCTTTTATAACGTCGCAGTCCTACATGAGTGGAGAATATTGTGATATATCGTGATGATGGCTCCAGTTCCAGTTGATGATATCCGCAGTTTAAATCCAGTTTTGAGAAAAATCTGGCTCCATTGAGCGCTTGTATTACGTCATCTACTGTAGGTGTGAGATGTCTTTCTCATTCAATGGCTTGATTTGGTATCCTCATGTCCACACAAATGCGCACTGCTTCTGGGTCTTTTGGCTTTGGAACAGGAACAATTGGAGAAACCCATGGAGTGGGCCCGTCCACTTTTTCAATAATGTCATGTTCCTCTAAGCATTGTAATTCAGCTTCAATTCGCTTTCTGATATGAAACGGTACTCTTCTATGAGGTTGCGTGACCGGAGGAACGTCTTTCTTTATGTGTAGCTTGACTTGAAAGTCTTTTAATTTTCCCATCCCACAAAAGAGGTCACCATACTCCGTGAGGAGATCACCTATTGTATTCATCTCCATCTGGTTTGAGGTTGTCATAAGCTGTAGTGGCTGCACTGGAGCTGTGTGAAGGGTGTTAGCAACTTTGATTAGTCCCAATTGACTGGCAGTGTCATAGCCAAGTAAACTGCCATTACTGCCTTGAAGTACTTGGAAAGTTGCATTTGTAAATCGTGATTTGGATTCCACCAGTGAGGTGAATTTTCCCAGGGTAGGCAGTGGGGTGCTTGAAACATATGGAAAGATGGGAACTGTGCATTTAGTGAGTGAGGGCTTATGTCTCAGTCTCTGATAAGTTGCTTCATCAATGATGTTTACAGTTGCCCCAGAATCAAGCATCACTTGTATCTTACAGTCACTAACCTTTATCTTTGCATATGGGAGATTCGTTTTTGGTCGAGTAATTGTGTATACATATTCCTCAGAGGACTCTGTGTCTGCGGTACCTGCTGCTTGGGATGTAGTGCTGCTGCTTCCGCTGGTGTGTACATAATGTACTTCATGTCTGCCTCTGACGCTGTTTTGTGGCCATTTAGAGCGACAACATTTGGCAAAATGTCCTTGTTTTCCACAAGCGTTGCCTCTTTTCCCCCGTGCTGGGCATGCCATTCCCTCCAGGTGTGGAAAAGTGCCGGAGCAAGTGTAGCATCTTTTCTTTCCCGCCCCTCTTCCCATTTCAACAGCCATAACGTTTTCCCGTGGATTTTCTTGTGCTGCATTTTGTTGTGTTTGTTCCATTCCTGATGCTTGAATCTCAGCAAGTGCTATGGTTCTGCCGAGTGACAGGAGTCCCGTCAACGTCATCTCTGGTTGCTGTAGTGCTTGACGCCGCAATTTATTGCACGTGCACGTTTGAATTATCATAGTTTTAATCTCTCTGTCAACATCCGAAAAATCACATGTTGCTGCTAAGTGCCATAGTCTTACATGATAGGAGTCCAGTATTTCCCCTGCTAGTTGTTTAGCTTGTCTGAATTTATAAGTCTCATAGGCGATGTTGATTTTAGGGGAAAAATACTCACTTAGCTTGTCTTTTGCGCATTTATAGTCTTTTGCTTCTCCGGTGTCAGAAAGTGTGTCAAAAATGTCTTGTACACCATCTCCAGCATAATGCAAAAGCATTGCACGTTTCCTTGTATTATCTTTTATATCCAAGACAACTATGAAGTTTTCAAAGTGCTGTAACCACTTCTTCCAGCGGATGGAGGAGTTTTGATCGTCCGTGATATCAAAAGCAGGGAATGACGGCAGTGCAGCTTCCATGTTTGAGGAAGGGTTTAAAAGTTAAATCCTCGTCGCCAGTGTAAAGTTTCTGAATAATTCTCAGACACAGCAAAGTAGTTTTTAGATCTCTTTTTAGTGAACTCTGTAATCTCCGTTACACTTATTTTCATTACTGTTCCCCGCCAACTTCCTTTTTTGAAATCCCTCCCACTGCTTCCGCAGTCTCAACCCAACTATCAAACTCCAACGCCCCCTTGTGGACTAAATGAACAATGTCTGCTTTCAAGTTTAAACATATCACATGTGGAAATTATATAACATAACCTCACATGTTATAAACTGTAAACATTAAACCATAAACATTACAAGCAGAACATAATATACACTTCTGAGTTGGTTCATTTGACTCATGCTAGCAAGGAGCCTTGTTAGTATCACCCTGGTAACTGCCTTGCAACCAAATGGGATCACCCTAGCAACCAAAAGTAGTCTGTCTGTCTATCTATCTAATCAACTTTCAGACTAGGCTTTTTCAAGCCAACCTAAAGTTTGTCCACACCCGTTTTTTATATAGTTCATCCTACTATGGTACGGGATGGGAAAGTCCCTGTCATGTGGGAACTGAGGTATGCGTGATATCATAAGCCATTTATAGCTTAAAATGTAAAAACATTTACTTGCCCATCCAATTCTTTCAAATTATCTTTAATAAAGTGCACTGATGTCAAATAAACACATGAAAGCATAAAACTGAGCAGAGGTAGGTGCAAGAAACAAAGCTTCTAAATTACTTATTTTCCGTTCAGTATTTGAACTGTCACTTCCGCTATACATGTAGATCAAAAGAAACGGAATATCGCTAGTTCAATACATTTTCTTTGAACCAACTGTTAGTTACTTCCACTTTAATGCTTCGTTATTACTCAAATTCTATTTTAATAACTTTACAAAAGTGCAAGAATTTGTCATAAAATGCCCCACCTCAGAAATTTGCGCCATTCATAGTCACGCCGCAAACTAGCAAACGTAAAGCACGTTCGCAATCAGTCGAGATGAGTACAAGCAAAAACTCACATGAAAACACGTATTTTAACACAGTTGAAATTTACATGAAATTAAAATGCAATATACTTCACAAAGAGAGAAACAAATCTTCAACGGTTGAGAAATTAAAATGTTTGTAAAATTGAACAATATAAATAAATAGTTAATTTTAATTATCAACCATTACTTATTTATGTATTTATTTTTAATCTATTATTTACCATAATAATCAAAGATGTCTATATCCGAAAGGTTATCGTTTAGTTTTGGCGCCAGTCTCTATTATGACGACACCGTAGACGCCTCTGCGTGGTAGGCGTGGCCAACCAGTGCGTGGAGGCCGTGGGCGGAGCACGTCGGTCGGTGTGCGCCTGGTTGTAGAGCGACAGATTTCTGCTGCCCCGCTCATCGGATAGAGGGACAGAGACATTTAGAGACCCGTTGGAAAGATGTCCGACGACGAACAGCAAGAACAGACCATCGCCGAGGACTTGGTCGTGACCAAGTACAAGATGGGTGGTGACATCGCCAACCGTGAGTTTGACGTTTTAGTGATGGAGGTGTTGGGTCGATGACACGGGCCTCCACGCTGTACTCTCTCATGCCATGTGTGAGCAGCGTGGGAATGAGAGCCCAGTGTACTGGCTAATGCAACATGTTGCAACATAAGATTCCAATATGCATCTGCATATATGCATGGCGGTTACCCCTATGTATATATGCATTTGTATATATGCATGGTGGTTACCCCAATGTTTACCTATTAACCTTGTGCATTGTGCTGCAGTGCTTCAGTTGTATGGAGGGACTCATGCTGGAGCTAATGCTAGCTAGCATTAGCCATCAGTGCATGTCAGTGCAGACTTGTGGCAGCTGCTAGTGTTTCGGTCTAGTCTTAGTCTGTTCTCTGTAATGGCATATGTAATTGGTGAGCTGTCTAGAAGAATATGTGTACTATCCTACTATTGTAGATCAATTACTTAACAAGAGAGCGCTTAGACATCCTATCTGTCACTGTTCACCCAGTGCACATTGCTCACACAGGTAGTGAACACCATGGACATACAGGGTACATCTCTTATGATTTTAAGATGAACTATGGCTCCTGAAGGGATGCTGATGGGGGCTTTTGACGTTATCAATGGAGGACAGCTGGTGTCTGTGACTGGGTCATTGTATTTTTGGCACAGTGAGCTGGAATGGTAGTACACTACTCACAGAGCTCTATTGAGGCTTCAGTAATGTAGGGTTTGTGACATTTGTCTCAAACATCCTTGGTAATTAATTAATGAGAATATGTTCTTCTGTCATTTTAAAATGTGCCAGATATTAGTTCCTTCCATCACATAATTCCGTTCTGCTTTCTACATTTGAACTAATGTTTAACTCCTTCCAGTTTTCTGAATAATGTTATATTAGTGATAAAACCAACATTTATAACCATTGTAAAATATACAATGTTCGCTTACACACCAGTTTAAATCTATTTTAAAAGAATGTTCTGGATTCAATTCAAGTTAAAATGCTAGTTCACACAAAAATGAGAATTCTCTCATCATTTACTCACCCTTATGCCATCCCAGATGATGACTTTTTGTCTACAGCAGAACCCAGACAAATATTTTTAGAAGAATATCTTGACACTGTAGGTCCATACAATGCAAGTTAATGGTGGTCAGACATTTGTTGCTCCAAAAGGCAATTAAAGGATGCACGAATACATACTAAGTAAAACATAAGACTCCAGTGGTTAAAGCCATGATAGGTGTGGGAAAGAATTTTAGAAACCGATATCTAAAAAAGTAATTTTTTACTCTAAATCACCACTTTCATTTATTTATTTATTTTAAGGACAAAACCTGCAAAACTAATAAATAAATGTAATAATAAGAAAATAAATAAAGGAATTAAATGTCTTGATAAAACAAATATAATTAGTTTTTAATCAAATTTATTCCTGAATTTATTTTTGTTTGACTTTTTCCTTTTATTATTTTCTCTTTTTTTATTTAAATTTTTTTTTATTATTAATCTTTCATTTTATTTATTCGTTCATTTATTTTATTCCCACATGTATTTGTTTCCATATTTAAATATTACCACATTTATTTGTTCTTACAATTCTGCCTCTTGTATGATAATTATGTGGGCTGGTCCTGCTTACTACTATTGGTTTATCATAGATTGAAGCGTGTGCTCGATTACTCTTGACTTGTTTTGATGTGACGTCAGGTCATAGCCATATCTCATGTAAAATATAGCTGACGCTTCACATATATATATATATATATATATAGAGAGAGAGAGTTGCGCAACTTAGCGAATTATGTATATAACCACGCATCAAATTGCTATATTTAATGTAGAGTAGAGGTGCTTATTGATGTTCTAACAGAGCTGTATGTCGGTATGAATGTCTAAGCACATCTTGGATTGTAAGAGTCAGAGGGTGCTTAGGTGGGACGTCCATCTTATTTGCTTCCGATATAAGTACTATTGAGGTCTCAACCAATGATGCACTGGAGCTATGCAAGGACCGCCTCACTCATTTCCATGTTGCACACAAAAAGGTACAAAATAAATACATGTATAAATAAATATATATTGGAATATATAAATATGTAAATAAATATATGTGGGCTTAAATAAATATAAAAACGCATTAATAAATAAATTAAAACAATGCAAAATAAATGAATAAATATAAGTTAAAAAGAATACAAGTAAAGTTAATAAATACAGAAAATAATATAGGAGAAAGTCATTTAATAATATATTCAGGAATAAATTTAATTAAAAACTAATTATATTTGTTTTATCAAGACATTTATTCCTTTATTTTCTTATTGTTACATTTATTTATTACTTTTGCAGGTTTGGGCCTCCATACATGTGGTGCCTGTTTAGTTTCACTTTCACATCTGAAAGTTAAAGTTGAGATTTAGAGGAAAAAACGAAATAAATATTGTTCTATTTCTCACCTACACCTATTATATTGCTTCTGAAGATATGGATTTTAACACTGGAGTCAAATGGATTACTTGTGTTTCCTTTTTGTTCCTAGTTTATGCCAAGTAGCAACATTACTTGGATTGGTAACAAGTGACTCTTTATGATAAAAATAGCAAAAACTAAATAGTTTCTACTGTAATCAAGAAAGTCTGCTAAGATATTTGCACAGCAGTTGTGCAACAGATATACCACTGTATCAACAGTATCATCATATGATTGATTGGTTTCCTACTCTCATCTTGCGCTCTTTTTTTTTTTTTTATTGGCATTTCTTGCAGAGGCACTGAAGGTGGTGATCGAGGCAGCCAAACCAGGAGTATCAGTTCTGAGCCTCTGTGAGAAAGGAGATGCTTTCATCATGGCTGAAACTGGAAAGATCTTTAAGAGGGAGAAGGACATGAAGAAAGGTGAGGGGAAGGAAGTGAAGGTCTGGAGGAGTGATCAGTCATCTATATGTGGCTAAATGCTTGTGGTTTGTTCATGAGTGTATTATCTGAGGTATGGCAGGGGTTTAAATGAAGTGATGTTTTATTGAGGGATGTTCCAGCTATTGAAGCATAAAGGAATGTTCCAGGTTTAATAAAATGTGACCTCAATCAACAACATTTGTGGCATGATATTGATTACCACAGCAAGTAATTCTGACTTGTCCCTTGTTTATTAAAAAATAGTGTGCCTAGACTTAAAAGGTTGTATTTAAATATTAAAATATTGTATTCAACTTTCTCCAATAACAATTGTTTCTTCTGCAGCATAGCTACTAATGTAAATGTAAGTTGTTTTAAAGGAGTTTTAGATATTATTTTTGGAAAACAAGCCAAAAATCTGATCAAGACTGATGCGCAGTGTATAATGGGCTAAGACTGCGCACTCATCATTATTTTCACTTCAATCCATCTTTAATTCACATTAACGAAATTTATCTTATTAATAGAGCTCCATATTGCCGATTTACTTGACAATAAGATACACACGTGACACATAGGCTGCAGTATATTATAATTCAATACGTCGCAGTCCATCACGGTATTAATCTTGCTACAGCAAACGCGCATGTAGGACGAGTGTCCCCGTGCCAGAGGGTGCCTCAGTTGGGTGCAGTTTTCACTCTCTCCCCCTTCATGCGACTCATAGAGGTGGTGTTGACCGCACAGAGAAATGCCATTATTGTAGTTTGTTTATGATGCACTTCCTTATTATTTGAACTTTAATAAAGGATGCATTAATTATAATGCCAGGTTGTTTGCTTTTTAGATGCTCTGACATGCAGGTTTTGCTCAAGTGGAATGCCAGATCTGGCTGTGCTTTATTTCATGATGACAGTATTTCCTTATTTTGCATTTTTCCATTATAATTCCATTATATTATGTGACCAACATCACGTGAAGCTGTTTGGAAAGTTTAGAGCATCTGGACATGTTTTCTTCATCTCTTCAGTCAGTCACGAGCTGCTGTGCTCCTCTCACGCATCTCGTGTTACGTTAAATGAGATCAAATGACTATTCGACAATGAAAATTTTTGAAGGCAAATTTTTATTGTCGACTTTGTAGATAACATTGACTTATCGTTTCAGCCCTAAGTGGAAGTGACAGTCCATAAACTTTAAAGTACACACAATGCAGAGATCTTATAGTACTGAGATAACAACCTACGTGGTTCTATCGTTGGAGAGAGTGTAATGGCTGGAACGGTCAACTAGCCTTTTATGGCAGTTTGCTGATGCTATACAAATGAATGGAGAGAGCCGTAAACTGACACCTTCCAATCATAAAATCGTCTGTAACTTCTCTTACTGTGTAAAACAGCAATTTTATCATGGTAAACTCACACATAGTTCACTCCAAATGGATTGTTTAGTGTCAAACAGGTTGATGATTAGCAAACAGGTGGTTATTTCAATAAATGATGAGCTGTTCTCAGTGGTTTATTCAAGTCAACTCATTTTTATTTGATTAGCGCTTTTCACAACATGCATCGTTGCAAAGCAGCTTTACAGAAGATCATGCATTAACAGAAAATTAAACTGTAATATCTATAATGTCTTAGTCATCATTGTGTAGTTTGATCAAATATAATTTTGAATTGTGTTTAAAAATAAGTAATAAAATAATAATTGTATTTATAACCCCAGTGAGCAAGCCGAAGGCGACTGTGGCAAGGAATGCTAAACTCCATAAGATGTTGATTAATGGAGAAAAATAACCTTGAGAGAAACCAGGCTCACTGTGGGAGCCAGTTCCCCTCAGGATAAATTCAGCATTGTGAAGAATCTCCTCCATTAAATAAGAACGGCCTCTTGTCTCCTCGCCTGTGTATGCCATAGAATGTCTAAGGAATGGCCGTGTTATGCTAATCTATGCTAACCTTGTAGGCTTTCCTATAAGAAGAGCTTTGCACACTTTGTTACAGGGTTTACGGCTTTACAGTATGTAATCATGATAACAAGGTCATAATATTGCATATAACTTTTCACAGATAAAGTTATGAAGCGATATTTATCACACTCATGTTAAAGCATATAATGTTTAAGAGGTGCGGCTATAAAACGGTGTGTATTTTGCCATTAATGGACTGACACCATTCACTTCCAGTGACTTACTGTAACCATTTTAATTCTGAATTAAGTCTACATTATGTATTGTGGTAATCCACATTATGGCACAAATGTTGTCAATTGAGGTTAGTTTGTATTAACCCGGAACGTTCCTTTTAATCCATTTAAGTCACAGTGAATAAATTCATATTTCAGCTCCTCCAGAGAAATCTACAGATCTAATTTGAAATATTTCTCTCATGCATTAAGCAGAAGGTCTTTTTGTTGAGAATTAATGGTTGTCCTTTCTTGCAGGCAATGCGTTCCCCACCAGTGTGTCAGTCAATAACTGTGTCTGCCACTTCTCTCCCCTGAAGAGCGACCCAGACTATACGCTGAAAGATGGAGATTTGGTCAAAATGTAGGCAAACCCCTCCTCTACAGTGTCTAACCTCCCCATCTCGTTTCATTCTTCTCCTTGTCATAAATCACCCTTCTCATTTGCAGTGTTCCCCTCAGTGACTTCCCAGTGATGTCTCTGCCCCTTCCAAATGTGTCTTCATGCTTGTTTCCTTCTTTTTTGCAATTCACATATGCAAGTGTGCATGTAAATGTCGCAGTTATTATTTGTATGTTTATTCTGCAAAACAAGGCTGATTTAATCACTTTTAAAGACCCCATGAAATACAAACCAATTTCCAAAATAGTTAGGACAGTATGAAAAATGCTAGTAAAAACAAAAAGGATTGATTTGTATTTCAGTTCATCCTTTGTTATATTGAGCACTACAACAACTTGTTATTGGATGCTTTACCTTCTGAATTAATCTTGTTAAATATACACAATTAAAATCAGGGGATTGCATCATGCTCCAAAAAAGTTGGGACAGTCGAGTGTTTATCACTCCCACTCTGCTAGTGAAACCATGCACTTGTAATCTGTGCAGTATGTGGTTTGCCGTTGTCCTGCTTATAAATGCAGCGACATCCCTTCAAAAGAGAATGCTTGGTGGCATCATAAATTGCTCCAAAATAATCATCATCTTTAATCATCATTAATGGTGCCCTCACAGATGTGCAAGCTACCCATGCCGTGGGCACTGACACACCCCCATACCGTGACAGACACTGGCTTTTGGACCTGACTCTGATAATAGCTTGGATGGTCCATTTTCTCTTTGGCCCAGAGAACATGATGGCTGTTTTCTCCAAAAACGATTTGAAATGTAGACTTGTCAACAGGGGCGGGTTTACGATTTTTGAGGCCCCAAGTAACCGACCAATCTGGGGCCACATTTTGAAAATGTTTGCTTAAACAAAATTACATCAAATTTATTTTAAATCAGAATTTTCAATTAATCCTATCAGCTGTTGTAGCCAAGTACATTCAAATGTTTAATGAAATAAAAAATATAGTTAACTATAATAAATGCATGTTTTCCAGAAAAAAAAAAGCCATTTTTACCTACATATATTTTCACCAATTTTTTTTTTTTTTTTTTGTGAGCGGGGTGTGCAAAAACCTACTACATCACCCCGTAACATTTTGGAATTTAGTTGGTATTTATTAATATTATTACAGTATTGTTGTAAACACTCAAGCACAGCGGCCCTCAGTACACTAGAGAAGGGGGAAAAACATTGCCTTTTATCAAACACTGAAACTTTGCTTGGTGCAGAACAATCTGGAATAATGTTAAACATTGTAACAATCGCCTCTTTGCAAACTGAGTGTTAAATCTTTGTGACACATGCACTAAAAACAGTCAAGACAGAGCACAAAGAATAAAACAGAATGCAAGTGTCTTTACATTCGTTTTTAAAACCTGTTCTTATTTACTTCAAACAGTGTCTAAAAATGTGCCGGTCACTGCGTGAGATACTGAAGAAACGGCAAGAGGCGGTGCAGCCGTCAAGGACGTTCGTCATGCGCATGTTTGTGTAGAAAAACAATGAAAAAACAGAGCAGACGCACACAAAAACACGTTTGGTGTGAACGGCCCCTAACACGGGTTCACGTGTATCTAAGCATGTGAGTGAAACAAGTTCGGAAGGCGTATATATTTTTTCATAAATTACAAACCCAAAGTCCTATTGAACTGAACCTGGCAGCTTCTAAAGTGAACCGCTCTGAGAGCGCTGACAATGGCATGTCCGCGCGTGTACTCAGAACAATGTCACTTCAAGCTGTTTTTGCTGAGCTTTCCTACCGGGATGGGGGACCTCTCATGTCCAGAGCCTCACGCAATTGCGTGGTGGTTAAAACCGCTACTGCTTGTCGGACCACTAAACACGGTTGTTCTACTTTTCAGATGAGACCGAACCCAGAGAAGTCGGCTGCACTTCTGGACAGTGTTGATGTATGGCTTCTGCTTTGCATAGTAAAGCCTTATCTTGCATCTGTGGATGCAGCATCGAAGGTGTTTACTGACAGGTTTACTGAAGTATTCGCGAGCCCTTGTCATGATATCCATAACAGACGCATAACGGTTTTTAAAATAGTCACATCCAGTGGTTGCGTTAGCAAAAAATGTAATTAAATTTTTAAGATTTTTTTTTTTATTAATACTGTGCAATTTAAATTATGCTCCCTCTTCTGTTAGCATGATGCCGGTGAATCACTTTGTCTCTTTGTACGTTACGTCATTGTTTTGGCCGATGCTCGCGTCCCTTATATGGAGTGTGTGCACAAGCAACAGGTTGCTGGCTGCAGTTCACTTTAAGGCCACAGGTGTCATTAATAAGGATTTCTGATTCTTGCATACCACAGCTTTAAAAGTGCAGTATGTAAGATTCAGAAACCCTTTTTATTAATGACACCTGTGGCTGTTAAGTGAACTGCAGCGGCTACCTGTTGCTTGTGCTCGCACACACACTCCATAGGGACACTAGCATCGACCAAAACAATGACGTAACGTACAAAGAGTCACCATTTGTGTTGGATTTTTTTTTATATGCATTTACTATTGAAACAGGAAGTTGGGGGTGAGATAAATTGAACAGCTGTTTCATATTAAAAAATGGCATTAGTTTCCATCACAAAACCATGATTTAGTACTTGTTACCTGTACTTGTTAGTTGGTGACAGGTGTTTTTTGTAATTCAGGGAGGGAGGACATTCTAGAGAACATTTTGTTTGTGCAGAAGACTATTTTTGGTCAGTTTTCCTGAAGACTTACAGCTGCTAAAAGTTCCTACTTTTAGGAGTGCACTAGCATACCGATGACCTCAAATCTAAAACCACAAAACTCCACTTAATTTCATGGGGTCTTTAAAAACTCTTCATTATTTTGAAGCTGCTCAAGCCAAGGTTGGCATATTTCTAATTTGAAGTTCCACAAACATTTGAGCCTGTTGCTGCTCTGATGTGTGAACTGTGATGGCATTTTTGTAGCTATCTGAATAAAGCTTGGAACTTGTATTACTTTGTTCATGTAATAAAGTCTTTTCCCTGCTCCCATATGTCCCTTTTATTTCCTTTTATAACTCCTCCTTTCTCTCAACAGCGATCTAGGGGTACATGTTGATGGCTTCATCTCAAATGTGGCACATAGCTTTGTTATTGGAGCTACTAAGGTGTGTGCGCACTCATATTCTTTTCTCGCTGTTATAGAAATTTGTGTACAGTTTAATAGCAGTATGGACAGCTTGAGGTTATTTTGCTATTAAGTGATGCTGTTTTGATTTCTTGTAGGAAGCACCTGTGACAGGAAGGAAAGCTGATGTCATCAAGGCAGCACAATTGTGTGCTGAGGCCGCATTGCGTCTCGTCAAACCTGGCAACCAGGTAAGTGGATATTTTGAACAAGGGATGAGAGTTTGATTTTGTCTTGCATATAGTTAAGGTTTATGTTTTTCATCGTCTTTATTACACCAGTTAAAGAGAGCAAAAGTTGCCATGACTTTACCCAAATATTGCTCAGAATGGGCTGTAGATCTTACATTTGTAGCTTTAAAATGTAGTGATGATCTATTTCTCATGCAGAGTCCTTTGTCTTCTCTTTCTGTACCGTTTACCTGTGCAGAACACACAGGTAACTGAGGCCTGGAACAAGATTGCCCAGTCATTCAAGTGCAATCCAATTGAGGGTGAGTTGTCTCTATTATTTAATTTGGGACAGTCCCATCACTAATAAAAAAACATCGGCATTATCCTTCCAGAGAGAGGTTTTGTATTGTAGAGTTAATGTCTTATGGTGTGGTTGGTCTGAGTGCACATTATTTTAATTATTTATCACTTAAACTGCGATTTACTCATAGAAATAAAACTCATTACTTCTACAAAAATTGCCGTAATATCTGACAATGATTTAATAACATGACATTGCATGAAAGATGACAGACACGAATGGAGTACTTGTAGATGTCAACAGGAACGTTTGGCTGTATTGTTCTTATTGGTCATAGAAGCATTTCCAGTTATTCAGTTTGTCTCTTTTGTTCATTATAGGTATGCTGTCCCATCAACTAAAGCAACATGTTATTGATGGAGAGAAGACCATTATCCAGAACCCTACAGATCAACAAAGGTATAAACTAGATAGATACGCAGACTATTGAATAACAAGGGAAACTTTGTATTTACAAGTGACGCACCTTTACCAATCTTTACCTCATGGTTCAATTTTGATTTTAGGGTTAAAAATTCAGTTTTAAAGTAAGTGGACTGGTTTGTAATTAGTGGTGCTTGCATAGGCAGGTATCAGTATTACTATTGCTCCTACTTGGATTATAATATTAAAGATTAGTCTTTGGCACTTTGATATAATTGTTCACACAAAACTTCACCCTCATGTCAATCTGAATGTGAATAACTTTCTTTTGCGGAACACAATAGGACATAATTTAATGAATATGTCGTTGGCTGAATCAGTGGCAGTACATAGTGACTCACTATTAAGGCTTATTGACGCATCCAAAAGTGTCAAAAGTAGTTAATGCGACTGGTGTGTAATAAACTACAAAATGCAAACAATGATTTTTCGAGATGAAAAGATTGTAATTTAAGGAGTTATTCACTCTCGAATAAAATAACTAGTCCTTAAACAGTGTTTTGGCATCCAATAAGATGATTATCTTCAAACCTCTTTGGTTCTCTAAATTATCACGCTTAATTCAACATGTTTTTTCGAGTGCTTTGGACTGAACCTTCATATGAGTGCCTTGACTGGCTGTTTGTGTCTCATAACAGGAAGGACCATGAGAAGGCAGAGTTTGAGGTTCATGAAGTGTATGCTGTGGATGTGCTGATCAGCACAGGAGAGGGGAAGGTAGATGATGATCACACACTCATGAATAATATCTGTTCTGGTTGCATAAAATGTGATTGTCTCAATAGACTAGTAGGTGTAAGTCTACTACAGTGGAGATAAATTGGACTGGGTATTGATACAGATTTCCTGATTCAATTCAGTTATAATGTCCCTTTTGCTTACATATAAAATAAATTATCTCCCAGCTAATGCTATTAATTATACAGGGGATCTATTAACTAGGTACATTAGGAAAATATACATTTTATTTATTTATTTTTATTACTTTTTCATCCCTTTGGTCACATTTGGGCTTTGTAAAAATTAACAAATAAATGTATTCAGTCGATGAATATTATATTTCATATATAATTTTTGATACATATTTATTGTTAAATTGCATAATTTTTACTATTTACCAGTATTTACATTGATTTGTTGAACACGCACTAAAACCGGTGCTGTCTCTAACAAAAAAAAGGAATTTCTGTAAACAGCACCTTTAAATGAGCACATGTTAACTAGAGTGGACTTGAATGGCTTTACCTCATCTGTGTGATGCATGATTAGAATTACATTTTTGTAGTTGATCTCGTCTTGGACACACATTACATGGAACAACTTTTACTCTTAACATGCTGTGAAAAGCTCTCGCTGCTGAACACTTCACGACTAAACTACTTATTTAGACTACAATTTAGTTGCATAGTGCAAAATTTGATTTGCAAATACCAGTGATTTCCTCTCATTGTAGTAGAGGGTTGCCCATTGAGTGAAAGATCGATCTTGGGATTTAAGAATTGATATCGTGGTTGTTCAAATGAAGATCATGATTAATCGTGAAAACAATATTTTTACCCACCCCTAGAGACAAATGATGGGCATCAGACAGTACTAAGAATTAATGAGTTTTTACGTGCACTTGAAAAGTTTGATTTCAATCTTAAAGCAATATTTTATCTTTTTAAAAAGTCCTGTAAATGCTTTAGTCTGACTGAAATTGTTCCAGTCTGGTTTTGTGAAACTGAACTAATGGACAATGTGAAAGTAGATCGGTTCCATCACGTTTGTGAAATTTGGCTGACAATTAATTTTTAAACGAATAATTGCGATTATGATGATTAATTGCCTGTTTTAGGTATTTCACGAATATGACGATTAATTACCATACCATCTCACTATGTGTGCTGCATGTACACAACAAAGTAATTTATACAAATTTAGCTTGGGTTATATAATAAAATAAGGGTATATGAATTCCTTTTCAGGCTTCAAAAACATATGAATGACAGTCAAATATAAATGTTATTTATTTTATAATCTCCACAGAAATAAAGCAGGGCATCTTCGCTCTCACTGCGTGAAACCAACAATGACCATGGACATTTGTCATTACACGGCCGTTAATTGAAGCTGGAGCCCTTTGCGTTCACAAAATGAATATGTTTATACCTTGTTTATATTTTCACGGGAGTTAGGTGCAAGCCTCTGTACTCGGCATGCACATCAGAGCGCTTGAGAAGTGGTTCATCTTCACATGCTCTCAAGAGAGCTTCTCTTGTGACGTCCGCGTTGTGGTTCCCCGAGTTGCTCAGAGTTCAACTGAATGAGACATAAGTGCATTTTCCTGTGCGTTCATGAGACAGCATGCTGGGAAAGGCGAGGCTGAATCCAGCTTCTTAATCAACTGCTATTTATTTAGTAAAAGGGCCTCGGTGCTTCAACAATACACAACTCTAACACTGGCGAGTGAAATGTTAAAAAATACTTGCCTTAATTACTTGGATAATAACAGATATTTTTTTGGTCACATAGTGTGAAATTTACTCTCATACGAGAGTGATTTACTTGCAGTGTAGATGGGCTGTATAGTAGGAGCTTATATAGTTAGAACAATCCAGGAGCAAATAGTGTCATCTTTGGCCTTTGGACATCACCATAAGCAAAATGTATAATGTACATCTGATCTGGACCAAAATAAATGCATAAAGAATATAAGAAATGCATGTGGCTGTGAAGTTTCCATGTTGTTGTGGCTGTTATGTACATCTCATTGAGAAGCTAGTTTGCAGATTTCTATGACATGCTACTATGTTGCAAAAGGTCAACCTGAATAAGTTTGTTACTTCCTCAGCTGTCCTTTCTTCACCTACTCTTGTGCATAATTTCTTATATACTTGGACAGAGATATGAAGACTGTAGCTTGACTACACAAAAACCAGCGGTAGTTTGATTATAACCACACGTGTAAACATACTTTGTGATATGTGGCCCTTGCATTTTTCAAACTGACTTTAACCTGCTTAATAGTATTATTTTTGCTGTGCTCTCTCTCTCTCAGGCAAGAGATGGTGGCCAAAGGACAACCATCTATAAACGGGACCCCAGTAAGCAGTATGGGCTGAAGATGAAGACCTCCAGAATGTTCTTCAGTGAAGTGGAAAGACGCTTTGACACAATGCCTTTCACTCTCAGGTAGCTTACAGTTTAATCCAGTTTCAATCAACAAATGCCATTTCTTGTCCATTTATATTTTGTCATTACTTTGAGGACTGGATAAGGTTCCATCATAGCACACCTTTTCTTCATTGATACAATAAGGATTTTTTTTTTATGCCATTTAAGATTTTTTTGGGTAACACAAAATAATACATTTTAATTTTAGCAACATATTTAATATCAGAAAAATACATATTTGTCCATTTTAATTTCATAATATTTTAATATTTTTAATTTGACATTGTTTAAAAAACAAATGACTACAAATAAATTATAAGGTTTTTAATTTGCAGTAATAGTTGGAAATTATACAACTATAATGGAACTCCATGGAGGTTATGTATTCATATGCTGAAAAACGATGGCTTACGGTATAAAATATTATTATTATATTATAAGTCTCAATTTTGACAACTCATTTATGTTAGCTTGTTAGATAACTTTACCTTGGTGACATATTTAACTGCCCCTGGGCTGGTTCTGCAACAACATTCCTATCAACCAATCAGATTTTATTAATTATGTGAGTGAAACGATTCTCGATACCACAATAATAACCCTATTTTTGTAATATTATGTATTCTGTAAAAAAAATAAAAATAAGAATAATGAAATTAATTACAAGCAATAAAACAAAGATTTTTTTATTTTATCAACCACTAGTTCTTTTGACATCCCGAATAGGAATTTTGTTCCAGGGCAAACAAAGGATGCTGATCCAGAAACATGTCACTTAACATTAATGATATACATGCTAACAAAAGGAGGAAGATTCCAAGGGGTACATAGTCTTTTAATTGGTGGAAGTCTTTAAGATATTTTATTCATTGCTAAAAGAAGCAAGCATTTTATATATGTTTTACTAGATGTATGATTTCTTGTGAGGAGCTGAAAAAACATGTATGCAACTCTTAATTTAGTAGTAGTCTGGCAGATGGCCTGGAGACTGCTTTAAATTCAATTTCAATCTGGTTTCTGCTCATATCATAGTGTTGAGACTGCATTAGTTAAGATTTCTAATGACTTATTGTTAGCTGCTGATTCAGGTCTTCTATCTATACTTCTTTTGTTCGATTTCACTGCAGCATTTGATACTATCTCGCACAGCATTATGTTGGACAGATTGGAATTGATGGGAATAAGGGGTAATGCCCTGACTTGGTTTCGATCATATTTTACAGGTCATACTCAATTTGTACAGCTGAAGCAGTTTACATCAAAGCCTTCTTATGTTAATACTGGGGTTCCACAGGGATCAGTCTTAGGTCCTCTCTTATTTATTATTTATCTTTTATCTTTTACCTCTTGGTAAGATTTTTAGGAAATTTGGTATTCAAGTCCACTGCTATGCTGATGACACACAACTTTACCTGTCCTCCAAACCTACCTCTACTTTTCCTCCATCTATCCTCTCAGATTGTGTAGTTGAGATGAAAGTATGGTTTACATCAAATTTTCTTAATTAAAATAGCTGTAAAATTGAAATTCTTCTTGTTTGCTCAAAAACTAACTTAGTAAAGTCTAAATGTTGCTCAGTGAATATTGATGATTTTTCAGTCTCTGTTGCTAAACAGGTTAAAAGTTTGGGTGTCATCTTTGATAGTACTTTATCATTCGAACCACATATTAACAATGTTATTCGCCTGCCATCAAGACTTCTTTATAAACTCCAGCTAGTACAGAATTCAGCAGCACAACTTATTTGCAGAACTCCTGCAGTATAACTGAACACATTACTCCCATATTACAATACTTGCATTGGCTCCCGGTTAAATATCGCATTGACTTTAAAGATCTTCTCCTTACTTATAAGGCACTTAATAATCTTGCCCCTTCATACTTATTTGACGTTCTTCAGATCTATACTCTTCCTCACACTTTAAGATCTTCTTCACTCATTCTTGTTCTCCCTCGAGTTCGCACAACATCTATAGGGTCTAGAGCCTTTAGACATGCAGCTCCTCATTTATGGAACTCATTGTCACTGAATGTGCAAAACAGTGGAATTCTTCTGGTTTTTATATCTCGCCTTAAGACTCATCTTTTTAGGCAGGCTTTTATGTGATTGCTTTTGTGTTTGTATTATGTCTGTTCAGGCTGAAATAATGATTAATTGTTGTTTAATTTTATTGTTTTGTTGTAAGATGTCCTTGAGTGTCATGTAAGGCAACTATAAACTATTATTATATAAAATGTATAATAATAATTATAATAAATGACTATGGAAGTTAGTAGATAGATTGTCAAGGTTACACAGTAACTTGACTGTAAATCTCAATTTATTGAGAAAATAAAACTATTGGCTTTGTGTCATGCAGGGCATTTGAGGATGAAGGAAAAGCTCGTTTGGGAGTTGTGGAGTGTGCCAAACATGAGCTATTGCAGCCTTTTAGTGTGCTGAACGAGAAAGAAGGTGAGTCTCCTGATCATTGACCCTTTATTTTCTGCATTGACCACTTTCTTTACCTGCCAAACAGAAATGCCTCTCAACACCCGTCTCTCTTTTGTTAGGTGAGTTTGTGGCTCAGTTTAAATTCACAGTGCTGCTGATGGCCAATGGTCCTTTGAGAATCACGAGTGCACCATTTGAAGCAGAGCTGTACAAGTCTGAACATGATGTACAAGATCCTGAACTCAAGGTATGTTAAGCCTGTATGTATATATATAAATGTAAATAAAAATGCATTTCCTTTCTTTATCTTTTGGTCTCTTTTGTGTCCTTTTTCCATTACAGTCTCTGATACAGAGTTCTGCAAGTCGCAAAGCACAGAAGAAGAAGAAAAAGAAGGTTAGATCTTTGGTTTGGTTTGGTGATATTGTTCCAAACCTGTATGATTCTCAATTTTAGTAGATTGTCCTGGTTGCTCTTATTTAAGTGAATGCTCCAAAAATGACAAAAAGCAACATTAAAGTACCATCAAAGTAGTCCATACAACTTGTATGTAAAATTTAAGTAATCTAAAGCCGTATGATAGCTTTGTGAGAGGATAGGACTAAAATCGTTATGCTCTGAAAACCATCCCTTCTGCATTAGCTCCCAAATCTCATTAGATTCAAACTTTGTGCAGCAGGTTTCTTTATGATACACATGAGAACAATATTAGTTAATGGCTTCAGAAGACTTTAAATATGGTGCAGAAATCGTATGGTGCTTTGTTGTTTTTGGAGCTTGACAGAGTCCATCCTTAATCACTTTCATTGCATGTAAAAGATCACTGTGAACCCCTTCTCTTGAATTCCACAGAAGAAAATCATACAGGTTTGTAATTTTTACGTGAACTATTCCTTTAAACCATCATGGTATTCTGTTCAATTTGTGTAGTTTATCAAGTACTTTAATGGAATAGTTCACGTAAAAATTATACAATGTCATACAAATCCCAGATGTGTATGACATTCTTTCTTCTGCTGAACATAAATTAAGATTTTTAGAAGAATATCTCAGTTCAGCTCTGTTGGTACACACAATGCAAGTGAATGGTGACCAAAACTTTGAATCACCTAAATGCACTTAAAGGCAGCATAAAAGTAATCCATCCGACTCCAGTGGTTTTCTCCATGTCTTCTGAAGCGATTTAATCGATTTTGGGTGAGAACTGACCAAATGTAACTTTTTCACTGTACACCTTGCCATTGTGGTTTTTAGGCATGATGATGATGATTTCGAGCTTGATTACATTTTCTAGTGCTTGACACATGTGCAGAGTGCTCGATGGCACTAGGAAGTGTAATCGAGCTTGAAATCTTGATCACCAAGGAGACTGCTGATGTCAAGATTTATAGTGAAAACATAGTTAATTTTCGTCTGTTCTCACCCAACACGGATTGGATCACTTTAGAACACAGGTGTCAAACTCGTTTTATGTGGAATGTGCCACTCACTAATCAGTAAGTGCTTTCCTCAAGAAAATTAATGAGCCTTCTCCCGTCTTCCTAACCTTACATTTTGAAGCACATTTTTCTCTCTCTCAAAAAGCGCAATGTAGGGCTGGGCAATATGACGATATATTGGACTAAAATGTGGCAAAATGTGAAATTTAGCATTATGGTAAGAATGATTTACAATCAACCAAGTTTTATAAGAGGAAGGATTTAGAAGAATTCACTATATATATATACAGTGTTATCGTGATATACAATTTTGGTCATATTGTCCACCCCTAATGTAATGAAACTGCGCAATCTGCACCAATTATCAGCATGGCTCAATGGATAGAACGGCACAAGCGCTGAGTAGATACGGTTACTAGTGGACCGGTCACAAATGCGTAGATCATTATCAACAGTGCTAGCTATTACACCGATCAATCATCAGCAAGACGGAATGGAAAAAGTTTCTCGAGTGCAAGGCAGATGCGTTTAATTGCAGACATTTATAAACAGCGCTCACGAGAAGTGCGGTGCGGATCGTGAAGCCCGTAAAAGTGGCACAGAATTCTTTGTTGCAAAACTTCAAATGCCTTTGTGATTAAACTATTTTCATCCATATTAAATGGCCTCGATATTCTAAACTGCACTAAACACAGGTGAAAACATTGGGCTATGACATTAATTAGAAGGCATTTCAATCCACAAATCACAAACCATACAAAAATGTACCATGGATTACTGTTGTAACACTAACTATATTAACTATGGTATTTAGACTACTGTTCAATACAAAAGTGCATGAGTTTTTTTTAAACACAGAAATCATTGTTACTAACCATGGTAGTAAAGAGTCTTATTACAAATTCCATTGTTAAAACTATGGATAGTAAGGAAGAACTATGGTAAATGTTCATAATCATTTCCTCTAATGATTGTAGGAAAATGTAACTGGTTTTTATTGCCATCATAAATTCCGTGAGATGACTGAAATTTTAATAAGTAGGACCATGATGAAAGGCCTCTGTAAAGGAGACTCAACTTAGTCTCTTTCATAATATTTCAATTTAGCCATATATAAATTACATGTTAATTTTTTCACAAATGTTACTGTTAATATCATAATTTACATCTGCATCCCAAATTCAAAATCAATGCTTATGGTCAGATGCGAATTTCAATGTACAAAATATGGAATATTATTAGTAATTACATGGGTGCCAAATCACATGGTGGTTCCACATTTTCAACCAGCCTTTTGAAGACTCCTATCGCTGATGTGGCCTGGGCTGGAATTGAGTTTGACACACCTGCTTTAGAAGACTTGGATTAAACCTATGAATTTCTTTTGAGCTTCATAGTTTTGGTCACCATTCACTTGCATTGTATGGACCTACAGAGCTGAGATATTCTTCTAAAAATCTTACACATATGGGATGGCATGTGGGTGAGTAAATGATCAGAGAATTTTCATTTTGGGGTGAACTATCCCTTTAAGCAATAATGTTTATTTCCTTTTCTTTCTATCATATTATGTTTTATAGGCCTCCAAAACGGCTGAGAACGCTAGTACAGGCCAACCAGCTGAGAATGAGGTTGCAGCCAAATAGAAGCGACATGAATCCACAATCTCACCAAACCCTTCAAAGAGCAGAAACTTCAACATTTCAGTCTTGGCCCACTGTTTTAACCTCTTCCTCATCAAACCTTTGATCGAGAGTCACTGTTAAAACCTGTGTGTTTAACAAATTTTGCTTCCTCCTGTAACGGAGAAATGTCATTTAGATTTGGACTCTTTTAAGTGAGTGCAACAAATTTGTACTTTCATAATGAATCTATTTACTCCTCAAGCACTCAATTTCAACTGGAACACAATGCCTTTTGCAAAATGTAATTAAAAAAACCTTCGCAATTCTTTTGTAGAGTTGCGTTTTTCACAACATGTATTATTGACTTAATGAAGTTAAATGCTTGCCCATAGTTTCATTTGAGAGGTCATTTGATTTGTATCTATTTCTCAGGGTTTAAATTTTATGAAGAAAAAACTAAATCTCCCTTAGCTTAAAAGTACTTTGTTGCTACTTAATTAAGAATTTAGATTGATAATGAAAATTTCCATGTTTCATTTCAAGTTTAACAGGGCATTAGAATTGAAATTCTGTGTACAGAATTCCTACACACACAAGTTATTGTAAAGCTACAGGATTTTTGAAAATGGAACCTAAAAAAGCAGTCTTCTCCAACAACTCTCTACTTGTGATAAGATTAGTGTTTTCATCAAGTTTTTTTGGAATGCTTCTCGTATGTTTTCCCACCCGCTTTCTTTTTTGCTTACTGAATGTCTTCTTTTTATGGCTTGATGATATAGGGACATTTTCCAAATACATTTCAAGATGTTATCATTCAAGGTAATATTAGAAAGCCAGGATTATTAGAGGTTTAGTTCAAATAGTGTTCCGAAATACATTAAAGCTACTTCCCTTGACCCTCTGACCTGCCTAAAGTGAATAAAGAGGTCCAAATCTTCCAAACAAATCACATTATCTCTACTTCTACAAAGCAATAGAGCCCTGTTTGAATGAATGTTCAGCTCAACAGGGCATGAACTGAATTTCTGAAATCAATCTGTAATTTTGCAATCAATGAGAATGGGAAGTAGCTCTAGAACAATTCTGGATTCGATACATTTTTGGGGTGTTGTTGACTGTTCATGTAGATAATTTGTCATGTTAGCCATTGTAATGAGATTTTGTTCCATTCCCAGATTGCCATTTCAGACAATGTCAAAAGGTTTATGTTGGAGAGAAGGCCAGAGGTTTGAGATTGACACAATCTTGTTTTTGTAGTACAAAACATCATATGGGTCTATTTTACAACTAATAAACTAAAACTAAACTTTTAATTATTTTTTCTTAAAGACTGTCTTTATTAATGGGAGAGAGAAAAAACCTGCTGCCATTTGTTTGCATTGTTGGCGTAGGCCCTTTAGGAATGTGTTTAAAGTAATAGTTCACCCAGAAATGAAAATTCTATAATTTACACACTCTCATGCCATCCCAGGTGTGTATGATTTGAGAATGCAAATTGTAAGGTTTACAGTGAAAAGGGAGTTAAATTTTGGTCCTCATCCAAAAACAGATTTTTCACTTCAGAATAAATTAAACCATTGGAAGACTATGTATTACTTGTATATGGCCTTTATGTGCTTTAAAGTTTTGGTCACCATTCACTTGCATTGTATGGGCCTACAGAGCTGAGATATACTTCTAAAAATCTTTGTTCTGTAGAAGAAAGATAGTCATGAGAGTGAGTAAATGATGGGAGTTTTCATTTTGTGGTGAACAATTTAAGTTACAAATATTCCATAAACATTTAATGGCAATAAGGGGTAAATGTAACACCATTGACTCTTGGAAAAAGTTTCGGGAACTTTTTGGAGATTTATGTTATGTATACAATGTAGCCTATAATCGTGATAATTACATATCTACTGTTTTTTTCTATGCTCCAGCCAAAAGAGAAAACAATGTGGGAAACGATGTGCTTATGAAGTGCCCACAGAGGGAGCTGTGCGACTTTGATATCCAAATCGCTGTTGAAGTTCATACAAGTCCTAAGACTGAGCTGTGAAAAGTGTGACTAAAACTGGAGACCAATAAGTCTTCTATCAAACGACTTTAAATTGCTTTCTTGTGTTTTTGCAAATATGCTTAAAAAAGGTGTTTGTAAAATCATCAATGAAACTCAATATGCTTTTATCAAAGGGAAATGTATTCACAGTCATATTAGGGTTAGTCCTTGATATGATTGACTATAATTGAATTCCTCAGTCAAGTTTATTTTTATTTCTAGATTTTTTCAAGGCATTTGATACACTTGAACATCCTTTTCTGTTCAAGTCTCTTGAATTGTTTGATTTTGGTCCTATGTTTCGCAGAGTAATTTCCATGTTTTATAAAGATATTTATAGTAGTGTATCCCTTAATCAAGGCTCATCACCCAGAATTAAAATCAAACGAGGAATTCTTCAAGGATCCCCTATTTCACCGTTATTATTCAATTTAGCTGCAAAACTAATGTCTTTAGTCATTAAAAAGTTTAAGGATGATATAGGGATTGATATTCTTGGTAGGAATTTTACCATAAGCCAATTTGCAGATGACACTGTTTTATTTCTTAAAAATATAGAGGTGGTTCCATTAGTTATTGACAGAATTGCTTTATTTGCCATTGCCATAATTGTGCTCTAAAGGAAATAGTGGGCATTCCAGTGAAAGAGGAGGTTAAATACCTAGGGGTCATGATTGAATTGTATTAATAGAGAAAAAAATAATTTTAATCTTAAAATAGCGGGTATGCAAAAATCCTTAAATCATTGGTTGTCTAGAGACCTATCTATAGTGGGCCGAATTCTTCTAACTAAAACTGAGGGAATATCCAAACTTATTTATTTATCCCATGCCTTATATACTGCCCCAAAAATAATCAAATCAGTGAATTCCATCTTATTTAAATTTATATGGAAAAACAAAACACACTTTACGTGAATTACATTTGGTTAAAGAGTATGACTGGTGGTTTGAAAGCCATTGATTTTGAATCTCTCATGGTACTTTCAGAATAAAATGGCTGAAAGAGTGTTTATCAAAGCCACATTCAATATGGTACCACATTCCTAACCATATTTTTAAAACTATTGGTGGCCTCGAGTTTGTGTTAAGATGTGATACTGATTTATTTAAAATTCCTTTGAAATTGTCCAATTTTCATAAACAGGCACTGCTTTTTTGGAAAATTATATTTACTCACAACTTAACCCCTCACAATGCCGCTATTTGGAATAATAGGTCTATCAATAGGAAATCTATTTATAAAAGTTCCTCCTATTGCTCTACAAGATATCCTTTTTTATAAAAACAGTTTGAATCCACAACTTTCTGACATGGTTAATATGTTATTGTTGCTGGGTAAATATCATATACATACATGTAAAAGAAAAAAAAAAGCAAGCCTTCCTTTAATTTATTTCTCTGTGATTTTGTGAAATCATTCCAGAGCTTGAAATATTTAAAAAAAGAAAATAGAAAGATTGAATCTTTATGTATTGCTATGTCAAAGTATTTGTTGTTTTAGTACATCCTTGTTTTGTGTTTTTATATGTGTATATGTATGTATGTATGTATGTTTATGTATATGTATACCGAATAGGATATATACAGATTCATATATATATATATATATATATATATATATATATATATATATATATATATATATATATATATATATATATATATATATATATATATATATATACACATGTATGTATATGTGGGTATGTTTGTGTGTGTGTGTGTGTATATATATATATATATATATATATATATATATATATATATATATATATATATATATATATATATATATGAATCTCTCTCTCTCTCTCTCTCTCTCTCTCTCTCTCTCTATATATACATATATGAATCTATATATATCCTATTCGGTCTTGAATCTTGCTCCTTGTCCTTGTCCATTTAAGTTTGTTATGTGTCTTACGTTGTTGAATGGTCCCTGTTTTGTGATGTATAATTCCAAAAATAAAAAAAATAAAAAATAATAAAGAAAAGATTTGAAGAGACAGGATTTAAACGTGATCTGGGACCTTTATACAGCTTTGTTTAGTGCATGCCATTGAACACCACAACCTCGTTTTAATTTCCCGTCGAAAATTAAATGTGGCGCTACACAATAAGCTACACATCAAGAAGAGGTGCTGTACATTGACAATATTAAACTGCCTAAACAAAAAAGCTATTAAAGACCATACATTTGTGTATTAAGTATTTATTTGAATTATAATGTATATGTACTTTTTGTGCCTTTTTTTATATATATTTTAATCTCAACTTGCCACATTCAGTTTGTTCTTTTGTGTGTGTTTTATAAGTAGTTTTTTCCATATCTTGCGGTATAATGTTTAATTTTTATAATAGCCTAATAATAAAAAAAATCCATACTGTTGATGTTTGTTGAATAGGAAGTTAAGGTTTATATTACAAAAAAAGTTGGGTATTTGCCGTCAGTTAATTTTAAATAAATAAATAACTTTTTATGTAATGAATAAAAAAAATATTTTAAATTATAATGTATATACCTACTAATGTTATTTTATTAAATATAATTTTTTTCTTTCTTTTATTTTACTACAGGTTATGCTAAAAATATTTTGATAATGTTCATTAGCAATGCCCTTGCCCCCTTTTGCCTGATATTTTACGCTCGATGCCTTTCTACCAATTTATTTCTATGGATCCAACTCACGCTCCCCGTTAGAATAAAGCTTGCATGAACAATCACGCTTTGATGGTGGGTGTAATGTTCACAAACCAATAGCTTGTGGTCAAGGCCCGATACAATCCAATCGCCATTCCAAAAGGGACCTGGTGGGTGTGACCGGAGCGCGACTGAGAGGCGGGCTCAGATAGAGTGTGCGGCGGTGCTGGGTTCGGTTGAGGAGTTCAGAAAGCGGGGCTGCTGCGGACGGTGGCATCAGTGAGTGCAAAGGGGCGAAACAAGGGAGCATTTGGCCGACTTTCAAAATAACTGCATTATAAAAACTGGACGTGCTGGATAGCAACCCAGTCATCTCTTTGTGTACGTAGGTCTCATCGCTGACAGCCCTTGGTAAGTTCACGCGTCTCTTCAATTTGGTCCCGTTTTTCGCCTTGTCGTGTAACGGTTTATTTTTCGCATTACTTTACAAGCGATGGGGAGGAGAGAGCTCGCGCGCTAAACCACGTTAGCTAGTTTGATATTGTGTTGCGGTTTCAACAGATAAATACATTTCCAAATAGTAGAATAGGTGCCTCTGGGAAGCCCCGAGCGCAAATGTCGCCCAATTCACTTATATTAAACGTTTGTCCGCCTCTTCAGGCCATCTAACGGGAGGTGATGATAAGGAGGCGCGTGCAACTCCAGGTTTGCAGGCGCGATGAATGACAAGGCGATAGGCGGCTAACTAACGGCCGCAAAAACTTCAGCTCGGGCAGGTGACGAATTTACCGCAGTTAACGTTTACATTGTCACCTCGTTGATATCCTTGTCAATTTAACATATTTTGTAGAAATTTCAAGTTGTATTTGGCCGTTTGTAAAGATAGTTCGATGGTTGTGAGGGAGTATAGAGGACCGTCCCGGACCCTTTTTTGTTTACTGTGGATTCTTCACCCATAGAACGGCACTTGACGGTGACATTACAGACATGGTGACCCATTTTTTTTGTCCCGCTTGTCTTATTTTTAGGACTCTGTTAATTACACATGCTCTAAGTCCAGTTGTAGGCCAGAGTAGAGAGACGATCACCTGTCCTGTTTAAAAATAAAAATAAAAAATAATATATTTTTTTTAATTTTTATTGTTAATGCGACCAACTTTAGCACAAAATCCCACTGGAGGTCAAGTGATGCTGAGATAGTTTAATCTGATGGGTTCAGGAAGATATTAACATGGTTCAGCTGTTTATTCTTGTAAGGATGCCATATTTGAATTTTGAGGTGTGCATGCAAGATAAAATGTATGGCTTATAAATGTTCTTGCCATAGCATCTTAATATGATATTGCAAGTATTTGGTTAACATTTACAGGTTTGTAGGTATTAGTTCAAGTTCTTTTATTTATACAGCACATTTAAAAACAGCATCAAGACCGACCAAAGTGCTGTACAATACAAAATTATAAAAACACACAACAATTTAAGGACATTACATACTATTAAAAGCCAGTGAAAAAGAGATGAGTTTTAAGAGAAGATTTAAAAACAGATAATGAAGGTGACAATCTGACACTGATAGGCAAACAGAAAAGGCTCTCCCTCCACTACGCTTTAGCCTCGAGTTTGGGACATCGAGGAGATATTGATCACAGGATCTCAGACTTCTAGGTGGATTGTAAGGATGTAATAAGTCAGACAAGTAACTGGGAGCTTGGTTGTGCAATGATTTGTAAACAATACAATTTTAAAATAAATTCTAGCTTGAACCGGCAGCCAATGAAGTGATTTTAACATGGGGGTAACATGATTGTTGTACTTCCGACCTCCTTTTATAAATTTTGCTGCTGCATTCTGAACTAATTGAAGTCGATCAATGAGTGAATTGGAATTTCCACTATATAGAGAATTACAGTAGTCCAGACGAGACGTTATGAAAGCATGAGCTGCTATCTCATACGACATACAGACAAAAAGGGTTTAACTTTACTGAGTTATGTATTAACCATGTCATATACTGTATATGTTTATAAAAGAGGTGAATGCATATTTCTTTAATGAAATTCTGTTGTCGTGACTTGAAAGTACTTGAATGTACTCGATCTATATTCAAGTAAAACAAATTAAATATTTGACCCTTTATACTCCAATGGTGAGGCTGCGTCATATTGGATGTACAGTACTCGGAATAAATCTTTGGTCGTCCATCACTAACTCCCTCTTGACTCTCTTTCCAGGTGGCCTATTTTTAGTTGCTCATGCCGGAGATGGCACAGCGGAGTGGGCAAGAGGACCCCGAGCGATACCTCTTTGTGGACCGGGCAGTGGTCTACAACCCAGCTTGTCAGGCTGACTGGACGGCCAAAAAGCTGGTGTGGGTGCCTTCTGAGCGACATGGGTTCGAGGCTGCCAGCATCCGAGAGGAACGTGGAGAGGAGGTTCTCGTAGAGCTGGCTGAAAATGGCAAGAAGGCACTCGTGAACAAGGATGACATCCAAAAGATGAACCCACCAAAGTTCAGCAAGGTGGAGGATATGGCAGAGCTCACCTGCCTGAATGAAGCCTCAGTGTTGCACAATCTGAAGGATCGATACTACTCTGGTCTCATATACGTAAGTATGATATCACCTGAAAACACTTTGTTTTTAAAGGTGCTGTCATGTAAAAAAAGAAAAAAAGCTTCAATCCCAGCATTGTATGTAGAAGCAACAAAGTAAGCCATTTGTAGGTTGATTCTCCTGAATGGTGATAATATATGACTTAATTATTGCTTTTATGTCGTTATATTATAATGGGTGTGTTCTAGTCTTGTTGCACCATTACTGATAGGCTTATGTACTTATGTCTGCAATTGGTTACAATGCTCACCCACTGAAAAAATTGTAAATACAAAATGTTAATTTAACAGGAGTAGATCTAAATGGAATTATGTCATTAAAACATCTCACATTTAGTTAATTGCAGCATCCGTAAATCTAATCTTAGTTACACACCTCCCCTTTATGTTAAAAATGTGATTTTAATCAGCCTGGAAATACATCTATAGCTAATTGAATTTTGAGAATTTGTAGTTAATGTGTTTTGAATTTGATGCGCTCATTACGGCTTTTCTTTATATTCTACTGGTTCTACATCTGCAGATATCTCCTTGTGATCTTGACCCATTTTATTGCATGTACTAAGAAAGAGAAACTGGTTGACTTCTTTTACGAGAGAGAGAGAGAGAGAGAGAGAGAGAGAGGGAGGGAGAGAGAGAGAGGGAGGGAGGGAGGGAAACTGTGAAACTGTGAGGCAAGCTGTTTGGTGTTGCAGCCCCATCATTTCCTTGGTCTCCCCATTGCACAAAAGCTGCTATGAGGTCATTATGGAATCTCAGTGAGAGGGCCCACTTGTCTTCACACTGTCCCTCAAGAGTCTCAGTAGGGATGGAAAGTGTGTAGAATTCCTTAGTGGAATCAATAACGATTCTTTCTTTTTAGGAAGAAATATTTGGAAATAAAAAATGCAGTTTTTATTCCACTTGCTGATCATGTCTTTGTGATCATTTCAGGTTTCATCAGAACAGATATATCAAATGAGAGATACATTTAATACAATTCTTGCAGAAAGGCATGTTTACACAGACTTTCTAATGACTTTTGTAAGACATTTTAGAGGCATTAATGCAATCCAATAATTGGTCCTACTGTAACTCTGAAATGAAAATGTAAATAAACAATAAAATTCCACTGATTACGACAAAACACATAATATATTGGTTTCGGGTGGTACAGTCACATGTGGTCAGTGTCAAATACATGTGTAAACAGGGTGCAAAACGTTTTGTGATCGGATCACAAAAGCACATACGGAGATAGTCAAAAATGCATGTGACCACATCGCATTTGAGGTATAAACGTTAATGTGTCCTGAATGCATCCCGGACAGCAGTGAAGCACCACCCCTCACCTGTCAATCAACCACTGTGCTAAAACAAGAGTTTAAACTTTGTCAGTTTCAAGCAGATTCAAAAGGAAATAACCATCCAAGCAAAATCATTCACAAGAACGACAAATTTACAGCATGTCTGAAATCAATATGCAGGTACACAGATGAGAAGCACGAACATCTGAAGCACTTTTAATACTGGTGTGCCATGAAAATAACTTGGAATTCTGCTCTAAATGTTGCGTTTGTGCTCGATTTAAACTGCAACTGCGCTGTTTTTATTTGCGCTGTATATTTGATGTCTTAGTGCATTTTATTATCATGCAGTAGTACATGACATAGTGATTGAATTATGTTGTCATGAAATTAGAGACCCTCCCCATGAAATCCAAACATAAGTGGCCACAGGAGACACATTTACACCAGATGTACACGGCAATGTGTCTTGCCTGACCACATGTGATCGGATCACCCGAGATGCATCTTAATACCTGGTGTAAACGGGGTCATAAAGTGCTTCTGTGCGCTGAACAACTTTGGTTGTGTTCTCTCCCCTTCTGCTTGTCTCCGTCAGCTAGTTTAATCTTGCAAATGCATTTTTCACTACTTCAAAGTGACGTCACCTGACAGAGTTTGTCTGTGCACGCCACACATATCCGACTAATCGATAATGAAATTAGTTTTCGATAATTTTATTTATCGATTTTATCGATTAGATGTTGCAGTACTAGATAGCAACTCAAACTACCATAGATGCTTGCAGCATGGTTGGGCTAGATTTTAAGGCTAGCTTAGAGGCTTTTTCTGTTTCGTTTAAGCCTCTGTTCCGTCTAGCTGGTGTGCTCCACTGTAGACTACAATAATTAACTGTGGAGGCCCATGCTCGGCCTAGTAAAAGCTGAAGCTATATAACAGGGCCCTTGTCTTTGGCATTGAGCTACAGCTGGCTTGCAATATCTGCAAGATGTCAAGAAGCAGACTGCCTGTTGATAACACCCTCATAACTCTGTATTCCCCTTCTTGGTCCTCAAATTTTCCAGTTTCCTTGTTACTGTTGGCTAATGCTTGTTTAAAAGAAATATAGGCTGTGTTAAATCCAGGTGAAAGCATGGGGTTATGTATTTAACTAAAGAATTAGGGCTGCACGATTATGACAAAAAAAAATTTGAAATTGTAATTGTGATTATTACTGACAATTTATAGATGAAATTACTGTGATGTCACTAAGCAGGCTACCGTGTTCTTCAGAACATCAGGTGGTGATAGGCTGCAGTTCATTTTAAGCATTAAAAACTAATAATTTTTGTTACTGTTACCAAAGGTTTTTATAAAGGTATATCCAGGGCTGCACTGGTAATCTGGCATACCGGGCATTTTCCCGGTGGGCCGACGCACTTTGGGGCCGATCAGGGGCGTACTGGCCATTGGGAAAACTGAGCGGGCCAGTGGGTCGGGCGCGAAACGGGCCGAATGGGCTGCAATAAGCTAAAATGAACCGGCGCGTTATGCAGAACGGACCACAAATTCTTTTCGAGTGTCAGGTGATGTTTCTTTAGCACTAATTTTCTGATTGGCTATTGCCATTTCATTGCTCAGCGCACACGTCTGGGATTGGTTAGAAATTCATCTGCAAAAACACGTTCTAAATAGAAACCATTAACGCAACAGGAAGAAGACTTAAATTGAATGCTGTAATCATCAGTTTTCACGATAAAATAATCATGAGAGCCGTTATCGTGATTAGTTTTTGGATTAATTGTGCAGCCCTATAAAGAATATTTATTCTCTACTGTGCACATGGATGGTGACCAAACCTCAGGCTGGTGTGTGGTATGTGCACTCATCTGCTGTATGGGCAGAAATGTGGAGTTGCAGCGTTCCTCTCTGCTCTCGCCTATTTTCTGTAATAGCATGACAGGTGATGATATACAAGTTACAGGACTTTATTTTGATTTAAGGGCATTTTACTATTTCACCCAAAAATTTAAATTCTCTAATCATTTGCCCTCATGCCATACCTGATGACGGTGACTTTCTTTCTTCTGCTGAACACAAACAAAGATTTTTATATTTCAGCTCTGTCGGTCCATACAATGCAAGTAAATGGGTGCCAAAATTTTGTAAGCTCCAAAAGCACAAAGGCAGCATAAGAGTAATCAATACAACTCCAGTGGTTAAATCTACATCTTCAGAAGCGATGTGATAGGTGTGGGTGAGAAACAGATCAATATTTAAATTATATTTGCCATAAATCTCCACTTTCTCATTTACTTTCACATTTTTCTACTTTAGTTTTTGTCGATTTGCTTTTCTTGGGCATATCACCACCTACTGTGCATGGAGGAGAATTTATATTAAAAAGGGACATAAATATTTAACTTTTTCTCACATAAATGAGAGAATAAGTAGTCTTTACAAAAAAGGTTTTTAGTTTTCTGTAATGGGTGCTAATCTGTGACAGTTCTAAATTCATACATGCACTTTTGTTGGGAAAATATTGACATGATGTAAAACATTAGGCCTACTGGTTTTCCCCCCAACCAATTCTAACTGATGCTACTTAAACTTGTACAAGTCATTATCACAATTTTTACTAAATCTCATGCGTTACCCATCGCGATAACATTAACTTGGCAACAAGTTTAAATCAGCAAAATTCACAACAACAATATTTAAAACTCCACAGAAACCAAATCTTAAAGATTGCAAGGCATAAAAACACAAGATTGATAAATATAATATGTAGGCTTGGGACAAATGACAATTCCATCAAATGACCTAGTAAACGCAGTACTGGCCTTCTAAAACTAACCATTTCGTTGTTGGACAACTACTTAACCATCCTGACTTGTCCCTAATATTATATTTGTTACATATCAAAGGACTGAAGATTCAGGATTTCAACATAGAACACTGATTCATAACTGAGGCAGTGCATTAAATTTCTGCACTGTTGTGTGTTACACTGGTTATTATTACAGTTGTGCATAACTCAAAGAAGCTGTTTTCCTTCCCAGAATGACACTGCAGAGAACAATGTAGCCAAAAGTCTCCTGAGTCCTGAATCTATTGTTCTGGCCTGTTATCTTGTTTGTCAGGGTTGCTTTGTCTAGTGGGCAGTTGGAAGTGGGATGTACACTGATCTGTCCCAACTGCACCTCATTAGTCCTCCACACCCATATACACCAATCAGCCACAACATTAAAACCACCTGGCTAATACTGTTTAGCAAGCAATGAGATGCTACTCCTCTCACCACAGTTGAACAGAGCGATTATCTGAGTTACCACAGGCTTTGCCAGTTCAATCCAGTCTGGCCATTTTCTCTTGACCTCTGATCATCAAGGCGTTTCCATCTGCAGATCTGCCATTCATTGGATGCTTTTTGTTTTTGGCACCATTATGAGTAAATTCTAGAGATAGTTGTGTGAAATCCCAGGAGATCAGCAGTTACAGAAATACTCAAACAAGCCCGTCTGGCATCAACAAACATGCTACAATCCAAATCACTGATCACATTTTTCCCCATTCTGATGGTTGATGTGAACATTAACTGAAGCTCCTATATATCCACACTTCTAAACACAACCTTAGCTAACAGAATGGCCCTTCTTCAGACACGGATTACCTCTGACTTGCCTCTTCACAATGTGTCTGGATCACGCAACAGTGGTCAAACACATTCCAATGAACACAACTTGCACTCGGTTAGTCTCATATGTATAACAACCTGAAAGACAAGGTTCAATTCCTGTTCATTTCCTCTTTAATGAAGTGCCTGCTCGCTGCAGGACTGATGCACTGGCAGTGGAAGCACACCGTCAGTGCTCAAATGAAATACCAGCATCATAGTTTTTGACTGTGCACTGGAAGGAAATGTCTAAACTATCATAATTATAAAGCAGTTATTTGTCTGCCTAGTGATGCAGTTGATTATCTAGTACCCTACATGAGCAGGCATCTCTCAGCTGAAGACAGTGCAGTATAGTTCTACACAGTCATGCAAATAGAAGGGGTCATAAATGCATGCATAATTGCTCTGAATTTACTCTGAGATTTCCTTTTGTTATTAATGTTAAGAAAATAAATAAATCGTTTTTGCTTATTGTTTGTGTTCCTGTCTCTCTGCAGACATACTCTGGGCTCTTCTGCGTGGTCATAAACCCATACAAAAACCTCCCCATATACTCCGAGAACATCATTGAGATGTACAGGGGCAAGAAGAGGCACGAAATGCCACCTCATATCTATGCCATTTCTGAGTCTGCCTACAGATGCATGCTTCAAGGTAAGCATATAAATATCAAATATTCCATTTGTTGGATTGTCTCGGTGGCTTCATGTGTTACAGAAGTAATGTTATGTATTTCCAATTAGGATAATACAAAAATAAAAAGTGTGTTTTATAGTGTGTTTGTTATGGTTCAGTACTTGCTATTTAGATTAACATCAAGGGAGAGATGAATTATAATAGAAGTCTTGGAAAAGTTGCATTTGTATCCTCAGAACTATGAGATATACTTGTGTTGAATTAAGCAGACAATTCCCCCTTTTGTCCTTTTAAGCAATTCCAGCAAATCTTTAATTTTATTGGCTATAATTTGTTTCATGTTTTCGTCAGGTAGACAGGAGATATAGAATGGTCAATATTTCCAGCAGAAACTATTTCTTTGTTTTTCCATCCCAATTTATAAATTAATTTTCTCTGCCACATCTGGTATGCTCGGATAAGCACAGAGAATGGAAAGAAAAAGGGACTGCTTTTTTTCATGTTTCTCTGCGGTGGGCTTGAGTTTTACTTGCCCAAGTTGTGCTTATTTGAAGAAACATGGGAAAGATAATATGTATCAGTAACTATTGTTTTAGACCTGGTGCTCTTTTGGTAATGTTAAACTACTCTATAATGTCACTCGAGGTACTTACCGAGCACTCTGGAAATATTTACACATTTTTTTGTATGTTGACCTTAAAAGTGCTCCATCAAAATGAACACAAGACCTTTGCTCTGGGAGCATGTCATATTGATCAATCACATAATCTCTTTTGCCCTGGAATAACAGTACTGCCGTTTTCAATGTGTGTTGGCAAATCAGGCCTTTGGAAACAACATTTCTTCGTCATATGTCACTAGCAATGAATCCTAAGCTTCTGTCCATCACAGCAGGAGATCATACAAATAACCCCCATTGCTTATCCCAGACAAATGGAGCTATTTCAGACGGCTATCTGCATGTTTTCTTACTGGATCCCTTCTCAATGAGGTGGATAGAATGGGGTGATAGTAAAAAGCAATATTGGGAGATGTAATGGCATGATTCAGTAAACCCATGATTTTTCCTACTTTCCACCACTGTCATAAACTTTATGTCATGTCTCAGTAAATCTGGGGTAGTAGGATATTGGAGTGGGCAACTATGTCACTGATTAAGATGTGGAGTCTGGCAGAGAAGTCTGTATTTTCAAAGATGATATATTGGTGAATGGAGTTCGTTGTAAACAGACTTGAATGTCAAAATTCTATTCAAGTGAATGGAGAAGAATTTGGCATTAATGCAATGTTTAATTCTCACCAAAGCTGACTCTCTGGCATTGGAGAAAGGACAGGCCAGTTGTCCTGATCTGTCAGTGGGGAGGAGAGGCTGACCTGGTTTGTGGGGTACAATGATGCCTTTGTGTGGCGATGGTGGGGAGGGCAGTACAAGCTGTGACGTGATGGGTCAATTGTGGCTGGGACACACAGATCATGATGTCTGCCTCTGGAGGAAACACCTACAACAATGCTGCACGTGCTGATATCTTTAGATCTACAGGGATTACAGCAGTGGAACTAAATTGTTTACTTACCTCTTGAGATGCTTCCTTTCTTGATGGCTCCATTCCAGTTATTGTGCATGTGCACTTGTGATTTCAATCACATTTATTGTTGAAAGACACTCTTTTACTCTTTAAACGGAGCAACGTTTTCTAATTTGTACATGGCTTGATCAAAGGATGTGACTGAGCATGCTGAGATTAGCTCTTTCTAAAGCAGCATAGATGTTAGTAACCGTTTCAATTTCCTGTTATTGCCATGTTCTTGCCATTTGTTGATTTTGTTAACATTTTATTTGCTGATGGTAGTGACTTGCCAGGCTGTCCACAAGATCCTCAGTCTGTTGTAGAGAAAGACAGACATATTGGCCAGGCTGATTAATCTGCTGATATTTATTATCGGCATTATTACTAGTGGTTGGCCGATGTATCGCCGAGGCGATAAATCTGCTGGTATTAAGAATTTTCTGTGTGGCGTTTGGATTAGGGATGGGAATTCATCAATAATTTGGTTTTCGAATATTTAAGTTCATAAATAAATATTTGAATATTCTATTATTTAAATGAAGGTAGTTAATGAGAGATGTTGTAAAATTATTTTTTTTTAGTCAAAGTTTGCGTCACCATTAAAAAAACAAACAAACTTCTAATTATATCCAAAACAAGCTTGTATCATGTCCTGTGTTTTTGTTGAAATATTTAAACAAGCAATGCGTGAGAAAGTATAGAATGAAAGCATTTAAGCTCACGCAAAGCGAAGAAAAAGAAACAAATAAAAACACTCGACATATAATAATTGTGTTTATATTGTATCATGTTTTTGTTGAGAAAAACAAGCATATCCACATAATCAGTAAACTATACTCATTTAAATGATGGAATGTCCCTTACCTCAGCTAGCATAGTCTTTCTCGGATGCCGTGTTTGTTCTTTACAGAAGCGTCGCAGGATTATGTTGTTATTGGGACGCTGCTTTCTGACGAGCTGCACATATACAAGAGTAAAGTGTACACCTCTTATCCAGTACATTTAAACAGGAACCCAGCTTTCTCACAGTAGCCTAGGGTTGCAACGGTATGAGATTTTCACGGTATGATAACCGTCTCAGAAAATATCACGGTATACGTTTTTTTTTTTTGGATCAAACAATTTATTATAATTGAAACTTGAAACCATTTATTTTATTGAATTATGTGTAAAAAAAAATTCTCCCTTTTGAAAATAAAATAAATAAATAAAAAATAGCATGTAACTATAACATGTTATGTAACTAAAGCATGTTAGTTTATATGTTAAATTAACTACTAAATGAAAAATAACATCAGCTGTTTGAGCTTTTGATGTAATGTCCTCTGATTATTAACAGTTAACATATACTGTAGACTGCTCCTGTCTGTACCTTTAACTCACTGGTCCTCAACTGGTTTTGCTTCAGGACGCAGATTTTATCAAGTGGTGACCTGCCATAGATTAAACATGACCTGTATTTAATGTATCCTGGGTTGCATTTCCTTTTATGTTGCATAGTTTTGTTCATAGTTTTCCAGTACAATGACATGCATCAAGTGACATTATTTTTGTTGTTGATGTCAACGTTTGATTTTCAGCACACAACTGAATAACAGAGTGCTTGACTATAATAAATGAATACTGTAAGAGTTATATTAACATACAGGCACGAAGGGACTTCAACATTTTACAAATAATAAATACATATTTGTCTCTGGCTTGCTTTTGCTCGCATGTCAATGATTACTCTGTGTGTCAATGATGCAGAAATCTGCTTTTATATTTAATTTAATCACTGAGAGGGTTTACCTGCAAAATTAGTAGCACCAAACATCACAAGCATATGGACACAGAGTAGCCGTATAACACTTTTCCATGAGCAGAATATTGCACTACAGATCGCTAAGTTTGTTCAAAGGGGAAAGTGAGAGACAGAAATGCGTGCATGGTTGCCAGATTGCACAAAATAAGTATAACATTAGGCGGAATATTTCCAATTTGCGCAAGTATAAATCTCAAACTGGGGGTGTTGCGTCTCTTATCTGGCAACCCTGAGCATGGTAAACGCTTGTGGAGATGCGTTATGTCCCAATGCAAGTTAACTGAAATAGCCAATGAAAAATAAAAATGCTTTTACGATAAATGAGCCACAGGCCACATTAAACCACGTGGAGGTCCTGATCCAATTGCTCATGTCTGCTTTAGCTGTTTGCGAGATTATCATTAAATCTGCCTCGGCAGTCCTAAATAGTCGATCACTTGGGTGGCCGCCAAAATAACTTCAATGGGAGAACCATGGCATTGCTTTTTCCCTGCTGTCCGCGACCCAGTCCGAATAAACCAGTTGAGAAACACCGCTTTAACTCACACACTCATGTCAGACCCCCTCGCTTCTCTCTGACATTTTCTCTGCTGCATGTGATGCGTGTGTGTGTGTGTGTGTGTGCGCAAGTTGACGAGTTTGACAGGCAGACAAGGAGGAAAGGAGATGCGCATCTGAGATTCTCCATCCGGTTGCATTTTTTTCTCAATACCGTAGATAAGCAAATGTACATGGTATGATAACCGTCAATTTTCAAACCGTGGTGTACCGTGAAACCGGTATACTGCTGCAACCCTACAGTAGCCACATTCTCACAAGTATATGATATTAGTTTTATTGATATTTACCTTTTTATCTTTAGACAAGACAGTTAAAAGTTTAACTGTTGAGGAGAGAGGGGGAGAATGAAACAGACGAGCACTTTAACATTATGAGCTGAAACACGGCGGCTCTGATGCGGACTGTTTAAATGACACTGTTGCATTGTGATCTATTATTGTAGTAACACGTAGTAACATCTATTTTGTGAGATGCACCAGTCCCTCCTGCAGCAAAGCACCCCCAAAACATGATGCTGCCACCCCCATGCTTCACGATTGGGATGGTGTTCTTCGTCTTGTAAGCCTCACCCTTTTTCCTCCAAACTTAACGATGGTCATTATTGCCAAACAGTTACATTTTTGTTTAATCAGACCAGAGGACATTTCTCCAAATAGTAAGATCTTTGTCCCCGCATGCACTTGCAAACTTTAATGCCGGTTTTGGAGCTCGATAGACAAACTGTCATTCATGAATTTGGAATGACGGTCAGTCCATGACACTCCAAGAAGGCGATCCAGGCCGTGTAATCTGAAAGCTGCCTGGTTCTGTTAACCGTTCAATGCGACACTATTCGAATACCAAAGATATACTGAGATTCGTCCTCCTCCTCCCGGATCGAGTCACTACGCCACCACGCCACCACGAGGACCTAGATTGTGAATTGGGCATTCCAAATTGGGGAGAAAAGTGGGAGGGGAAAAAGAGGTTAAATGCATACCATGGTACATTTTATAACATCCCCAGACATAGGCTTACACAACCATGCATCCATTCATATCTGTCTTTAATAAATCTTCCAAAAAATTATCATAATCTGGTCTCTGGCTATTGAATGAACTCTGTTACCAAGGGCTAATTCTAACAATTTGGGGAGCTTTGGAAGTCAAAGGTCACTTCACTTCAACAAATATTTTTGAAATGGTTCAGTCAGTCCAGATATGGAGACCACTCTCTGCTGGAACCCAGGAATGTCAGTGGCACTGGTCTTTCTAAATAGCATATGGAAGCTATAAAATCTAAACAATCACTGACAGGAAATTTATGTCTGAAACATATAATTACAGAATTTAAAATGTAATCTCGCAGCCACATTTACCCATTGCAGAGGCACACTTAAATTTCAATCATGCTAAAATGTAGTCATCACAGTTATCAGTTAGTCACTGAATGGTTTATTTGTTTCAAACAAAATGTTCCCAGACTGGTTTCTAGAAATATTCAGCCCACCACTGTAATAGTGCTCCGCATACGAGACTCGACTCGCAATTGATCAGGGTTGGGGAGTAAAGAAATACATGTAACAGGATTACGAATTAAAAATACAAAATATAAGTAACTGTATTCCACTACAGTTACAATTTAAATCATTGGTAATTAAAATACGGTTAAATTCCAAAAATATTTTGATTACTGAAGAGATTACTTTGCATGTTGTTTTCATTTGTTTAATTTTATATTTTGTCGTTTCAGATGGAAAACATGACACACTTTTTTTATGATGTGTTACATTCATATGAGCAGACAGAGAAGTACGTTTGGAGCAGAAGAAATTAACCTTGTGTAAATTGTCAGTTTTATACTAGGCTAAAATGTATTTCTAACCATTTTACATGCACATGTTACCAGGCACGACCATATTTTTTAATGAAGAAATTTCAGGTTGGATCATAATAATTTTTTTCTATTAAGACCTTTGATATTGGGCCAAAAATCATATTCTTGATGATAATTTTTGTATTATCCTTTAAAAATATAAAAAAATCCTTAAAACAAGATCAATTAGATTTTTCTTGTTTTTGAAACAACACTGCATAAGATATTTAGGTTTATCAGAGAATGTATTTTTAACATGTGTATTTTGTCTTACTGTACTGTCAGAGTTTTTATAGTCAAAACAAGTGAATAAATCTACCAGTATTTAGAATGCGTTGCTGGCCTTGAGTAATCTAACGGAATATTTACGGAAAATTACATTTTACGGCATGTATTCTGTAATCTGTAGAGGAATACATTTCAAAAGTAACCCTCCCAACCCTGCAGTTGATCATAGTTAAATGAATAGTCAATCTTTAATTGGACCTGTATTTGAAATAAAATTCATGAACTATTTTTATTGATACTTAGTTTATTAATCAATAAGTATATCTATATTCAATATTTCTCTCGCTTAATCCACCATCTTGAATTGATTTTTTTTTTCACTGTTTTTGTTGCAATGCATCATGAGATTGCCTTCTTCATGAAGGATGCATGCGATGCTGCCTTTGAATTTAACCAAAATAAGGTATCTTATCCTTGCTTGTGGGACTGTCTCATTGTGTGCCAACGCAGTATCTCTGGCGTTTTGACCCCACCTGTTACCAATGACTGTAATGAACCGTAATAGGTTTCATGACTCTGTCCTTTTGAATTTGATCTATCCTGAGCCCACTGGAACATACAGATCTTGTGTAGATTACCATGACCACAGACTCTCTATGTTTCAAAGGCATTCCAAGGGGAGCTCAGAAAGGATTTGTTACCTTTTTCAGATCATTTGTGCTTTCTTCAATACTTCTCATGGATAATAGGGGCTTCTTGAGGGTTCATAAATATTATTTTATCTTCTAATGCAACGTCCATTTTTTTGTTCCTTTTTATAACTATTGTTTGCAGAGTGTTAACTGCCTCTTTTAGTTAGTTATATTCAGGATTCTTGGTATGTTCAATACATTTGAGACAAATCTAATCCAATCGAGAAACCACGTTTTTTTTTTATTAGTATTTGTTTTCATGTATAAGTAAAAGTTTGACTTGAGTTTTGCATTTCAGGTTTTAGTTTTTTGTACATGTGGATGTTTTATAACATAAAGCTACAGGGAGTAACCAGGGCTATTTGTGTCAGACAGCCACGACCTTGTGAGTGAGGTGTTTGTTTTTCTGTAGTCTGAGGTCGGCTGCCCACATTGCAGAACACGCCCCTTCACAACAGGGATCAAGCAACAACTGCCCTCCTACACAGCATGGCTACAGAATCCCATAATGCCTCTGTGAGCTGACAAAGCAGATGAGCTCTTCTTAGCTCGCTAAACATCAGCTGCTACACCATGTTTATTTAATTCCAACAAGCTCTATCTCCTGTCTATGATTGAATCCACCTGTAGATTGTATTTTTTAATTTTTTTGGTGTGTACTGTCTAAAGGTCTGTAGTTATTTGACTGTTTGGTTTTTAATTACAAATGGAATGACATACAGGTCAGGGATGGGCACGAGTACTCGTGTACTCGGAAGTGGCAGCAATGATCTGGTGATCATGCATGATGTGACTTTTCATTTAATTTGAAATTCAGTGACAGTTACCTGACAACTAAACACAAAGTGTCAAAGAGAGAGCTTATTTAAATTTTTTAGATTGGTTACACTGTGGTTTGTGGGGTATATTGATTGTCAGAGCAGTCTCATAGCAACCAAAATGATATATGACGCTGCAATGCTATCGTTACAATTATCAAAAGAGTGTAATTAGCCGTGTTTTGAACACCTGTCTCCAGGCGTATGGCACTGGACTCAACAGGCTGAAGCAGCGCATATTCAGCAGATGAGTGTCTCAAACAGCTAGAAAGAATGCAGCGTGTGTGTGCGTCTAATTGGAACAGAATGCAGCGTCTTCAAAATGAACTTCAACTTAACACACATTTTAAAAACGCAATGGTTATGGTGTCTCCTGTTAAGCCAACTGCGATACTGTAATGATTCAGACACTCACTAAAAAAACTGGTGCGCACTTCCTAAGATTACTATGATAACCTAAAGGAAGAAAAGACAGACACTCGTTGTGCACATTCCTTCATTGAGTTGGGCAGCGAATCTTCACATAGTGAAAAAATATGGTTCATTATATTTTGATTATGCACATTTTTCTACGTTTTGTTACCAATTATTTTATAACAGCCTATAATAATGAATAAACGGTACACTGGAACAACAAGACGCAATGCAGCAGCCAAAGACGTTTGTCAGACATGTTATTATACAGTTCTGTCATTGCCCCTCGAGTACTCTGAGTAATTAGTCGGAGTACTCGAGTAGACAAAATAACCAAAATGCCCATACCTAATACGTGTCAATACAAATGTGATGATGTACATTGTAATAGAGGTGCAGTCAGTGTCTGATCAGACCATATCTGGCTTGGCTTACTAAGTAACATCTGAGTCATATTTCTCAGTTTGTGATTGACCGGCTCAACACTTCAAACAGCTGCATGCTAAATTCCTGTGGACAGCAGTTGCAGCAGATGGTTTGGTTTTTCAGTTAAGACTGCTTCTCATTGACCCCTTATTACCTAGTGCTTTTGTACTGCAGTTTGTTCAAATGATTCACTCAAGCCAGAATATTTTGGCATCTGTGAGCTCAAATGTCCCATTGTAACGCCAAGTCCATCTTGTAAAACTGTCATCATTTGTCATCAAGTGAAATCATTTTTTCATTCAAAAATCATGTATTTGAGAATACACTTGAGTATTTTGAGTAGGGGGTGTCAGCTTTAGTGTGTCAATATAAAAATACATTTTAGACTTACAAACATTACTTTTGCAAATAGAAAAGATTAGAATAGAAGAACAGGGCCCTCACTGAACATAGAGTCATTATGTGATACATGAAGAGATAGAAGCAATTGAGACAGCCTAAACAGATAGAAGAACTGTGGTGAATTCTCCAAGAAGCTTGGACCATCTTATCTGCCAACAACCAAGAAAAACTGTGCCAGGTGTACCTAGGAGAATTGGGCTGATTTTAAGTCAAAGGTGGGCACACCAAATATTGATTTATCTTTTTTATGTTTACTGGACTATTTATGGAATTATGTATGAAGACATCCTCACTATGCAACATTTTTCACAAGTGCCTAAAACTTGTGTATGTGTGTTATGTATGTGTGTGTGTGTAATATATATATATATATATATTTTTTTTTTTTATTACATACACACACATACTTTATATACTGTATATTGTGTGTGAGTGATCGTAATTAAATTTCTCACTTTTTGGAGAAAAAGTTTAAGCTTTTGCTAGGGCTGGGTATCGTTCAAAAAATTTCGATACCAATATCTTGACTTCGATACCGGTTCCTAAACTACACTTTTTTTCGATACCAATTTTATGAAATCCGGTTTAACAAAATTACAAACATTACCTCAAAAAAACTTTGGTTTTATTTTTTCAGTTTGTTTAATTTTTTTACAGACCCAGCCTCATCTACCGAGCCTTCTGGACACCTCGTGCCAGGGGCGGCAGTGGCAGAGGCTATAACATTAATGTGAAGAGGGAAAAAAACAATCAAGACAGCTAAACTGTTAATTCATCCGACCCTAAGGATAATCATGGTTTAACAAGATAACTAGTTTGTGAGTTAAACTTGATCAGTTACTGTCAATCTTAAAGCATTTTTAGCATCGATTTAGCTAGCTATTTATAGCCATACATCCAAACAATATCTAATGTTACGTAGGTCCCAGTTTATAGGACTATGTCACCGCGCACAGAAACGTTAATTTAACAAGCACACAAGCATGTACCACTACAAGTTAGCTGATTTTGTTGGTTTGTTTGCTAAACGTTAACATTACCTGTCGGAGTCCCAGTCATAGCGCCGCTGCATTCATCAGTAGTTTTGGAGGAGGACTCGTGTGGTGGGCATGTTCACGGAAGCTTTGTGCAGGAGGACACTGAGAGGATGACTTTCTGCTCTTTAAGTTTATTCTGTGCACTGTCAAGTGCTTCATCAGATTTGTCATGTTGCCGGTCTTGGCAGCAATGATCTTGTCGCAAATATTGCAACGCGCTGTTGGCATCAAGCCTGGTGTAATGTAGCCACACTTTTGATCTTTTCCACAGCTTTTACATCTATGGGGGTTGGGACGCATACACACTACAGCCTCATGTGTGAGCCACGTCTCTGGGCATAACCGGCATAAACTAGTGTTTTTCCTTTATGCCTAAACGCAGCCCATCACCGGCACTTTTAGTTTTGGGCACATCTAGCATACTATATGCTTGTCACTGACGTTGATGAGATTAACCCCTTAGGTATTGAAATTTGGTACCGAATGACAAGACATTTTTTGATACACGACAGTTTAGAGGCAATTCGGTCGGTGCCTAAAATGTATCGAACCCGATACCCAGCCCTATCTGCTTCTGCATTATTTGAACTTTTAATTAAGCTATAATGCATTAAATATAACTGCATTTAAGGTGTAAAGCCGGGGTGTTTCCTATAAAGAGCTTATTCCACCGAGAGCGCTTCTATATTTACTTATTTTGTGTTTTTGCATTATATTTCCCACGTACATTGCGATCTACATCACCTGAAGCTGTTTGGAAAGTTTAGAGTGCATCTGGACTGTGAGCTGTGTAATTCTTCCTCTCCTCCGTCAGGCACAAACTGCAGTGCCGCTCTTGCGTGTCATTAGAGTTTAATGTGATCTTATGTAATGTTAAATGAGATCAAACGACTGTTGACAATTTTTTTTGTTGTCAATAACGTCGACTAATTGTTTCAGCCCTACTGCGCATTCATACTATATATTTGCTAATTGAACAGTCTTCTATAGTGTTGAAAGGCTTTTTTCTCTTTTGACGGCTTTTGTCCGTCTCCTCTCTGGTGTCTGGTATGTGAAGACATTGTCCTGTCTTAGGTAGGGATGGGCATTCATCAATAATTTGGTATTGGTGGGTGTGTGGGTGTGTGGGTGTGTGGGGGGGTGTGGGGGGGTGTGTGGGTGTGTGTATGCATTTTTAAGGGGCAGTATGGAGCTGATTTGTTTTTTCCTCAAGCATTTTTCAACTGCATTTTCAATTCCATATTGCCCACTAGCTCTAGCAGTGGCACCCTGTAGGTGGAAAAAGTCTTTAACAAGGATAAAAAAAAAACACTTTTTTTTTTTATTCATTGACATCATAAGCAGCAAAATAAAAATAACTCAATGAACAGCATTTCAGAAAATAGGTTCAGGGCTCTGGAACCATTTCCTGGGGTGAAGGCTGGTCCCTTGAGAAACTTGCTTTGTTATTTCCAGACGTTTCCTTTTGAGTGGCAAACACCCATCTCTAGATGTTCATGACCCTATCTGTTTTGGATATAGAGGCATTGATATGGCAGTCAAGATTTCCAAAGAATGTCCTCTACTATCAGCACAGCTGCAGAAAAGGGAAGGATATTATCAAGTCAAGAGAGGGCTCTTGAATTTTCACTGCATCCTTTGTCAAGGCCTCAACAGCTCTTCTCTGAAATAATGACATGGTGATTACGAAATGCCAGCACAAATATACAGACATAATTAAGCAACATTTCAAGTGTGTGTGAATGTGTGGACATTCTAGTTCATATAAAATGGAGCTTCCAAACACGTATTCAAAAACCGTTTATAAACTTATCTTTTTAATATGACACAAGGAATGGCCAGCAGACCATCACATACTTCATGTTTTTTATTAAATTTGTTCATTAATTAGTTCCAAATGCAACCTTAACTGGAGAAGTTGGGGGGAGGAATCAAGACCTATTAATTTGTATAGCGCTTTTCACAACACACACCATTTCAAAGCAGCTGTACAGGAAATCATGCATTAACAGAAAATGAAACCGTAATATCTATATTGTCTTACATTGATCATTGTGTAATTTGATTAAATATGATTGTAAAATGTGTATATAAATTAAATAATAATTGTATTTATAACCCCAGTGAGCAAGCTGAAGGCGACTTTGTCAAGGAACACAAAACTCCATAAGATGTTGGTTAATGGAGAAAAATAACCTTGGGAGAAACCAGAATCACTGTGGGGGCCAGTTCCCCTCAAGCTAAACAACATGAATATAATGCCAGTATTAGTTATTTGTGTGGAGTGCAAGTCATGTCAAGTGGTGCAGCAATGACAGCTTTGCAGATCCTTGGTATTCTAGCTGTCAGTTTGTTCAGATATTCAGGTGAAATTTCACCCTACACTTCCTGTAGCACTTGCCATAGATGTGGCTGTTTTGTCAGGCACTTCTCACACACCTTACAGTCCATAACACTCTTTTCCAATTATCTGTTGTTCAATGTCTGTTTCTTTGCCCTCTCTAACCTTTTCTTTTTGAATTTCGGTTTCAAAAGTGGCTTTTTCTTTGCAGTTCTTCCCATAAAGCCTACACCCCTGAGTCTTCTCTTTACTGTTGTACATGAAACTGGTGTTGAGCAGGTAGAATTCAATGAAGCTTTCATCTGAAGACATGTGAGGCATCTATTCCTCAAACTAGAGACTCTGATGTACTTGTCCTCTTGTTTAGTTGTACATCTGGCCTTCCACATCTCTTTCTGTCCTTGTTAGAGCCAATTGTCCTTTGTCTTGGAAGACCGTAGTGTACACCTTTTATGAAATCTTTTTTTGCAAATTCAAGCATTGCATAGCCTTCATTACTCAAAACAATGATTAACTTACCACTCAAGTTTCTAGAGAAAGCTGTTTCTTTTTTGCAATTTTTTACCTAATATTGACCTTAAGACATGCCAGTATATTGCATACTCTGGCAGTTCAAAAACAATCACAAAGACAGTGTTAAGCTTAATTTAATGAACCAAATATCTTTCAGCTGTGTTTGATTATAATGGCAAGTTATTTTCTAGTACCAAATTAGCAATTTAGCATGATTACTCAAGGAAGTGTTGGAGTGATGGCTGCTGGAAATGTGGCCTGTATAGATTTGATCAAAATTGACTTTTTTCAAATAGTGAAGGTGCTGTTTTTACATCAGTAATGCCCTGACTATACTTTGTGATCAGTTAAATGTCACTTTGGTGAATTAAAGTACAAATTTCCTTCCGAAACAGCAAAATCTGTACATTATTCCAAAATTTTGGCCACCAGTATGCCTGGCTAAATAGATGTCTTTATTCTAGACTTAAACTGCATGAGTGTTTCTGCATCCCAAACAGTGTTAGGGAGACTATTCCATAGTTTTAAGAGCCAAGAATGATTTGGATCTACCTCCATTTGGATTTTGATATTCTTGGAATTAACAAGCCAAAATTTTGTGATCGTAATGAACGTGATGGAATATAGTGTGTCAGAAGGTCACTTAAGGACTGCGGAGTTAGACCATTCAAAGCTTTGTATGTAGTTAAAAGAATTAAAAAATTAATACAAAATTCAACAGGTAGCAATGCAAAGATGATAAAAATAGGTCTAGTCCGCACTCTGGCTGCTTAATTTTGAACCAATTGAAAGTTATGTACTGAACTTGCTGGATGTCCTCCCAGTATTGCATTACAATAATCTATTCTTAAGGTCACGAATGCATGAATACATTTTTCGGCATCAGCAACAGAGAGCATGTCGTAGTTTAGCAATATTTCTCAGGTGGAAGCTGTTATTGGAAATTTGATTTTCAAAGGACTGATTGGCATCAAATATACCTAATTTTTTTTTTTTGCTGAAGAAGACGACGTAACAGTAAGTCCATCGTGAGTCAAACTATACTTTAGCAGCTTATTTTTAGATGTTTTTGATTCCAATCATTAGTACCTCTGTACTTTCTGGACATTTTTTTATTAAATTGATACACTCTGCTAATTTGAAGAAATACAAAGTTTGGTATTGTCAGCATAACTGTGGAAACTTATTCCATGATTCCTGAAAATATCTCCTAGGGGAAGCATGTATAAGGTAGGGCCCTATGGTTTCTGCGGTGCGGAAAACACGGACGGAATCTGCGGAATCTATACATAAAAACGGAATGTACATATAAACACGGAATCTCACAGAATTTGCATATTTTTCTGTGTTGGTATTCCAAACCTAAGTGTTTCACATAACTCACAATAGTGTTAAAAACTTGCAAACATAACCAGTCAGAGACTTTTGAATTCTGCTAAAATATGGCTGAATAAGTCAATGTTGACTAGTAACCATGTCTCGAATATTCACGTTCACATGTGAATTGACATCATTGATAAGAAACCTGTCTAAACAACTTGCCTCCGGTAAGACAACTGCATCTAAACAATAAAGAAACACACAATTACCTGCCAAGTACCGGGCAGAACAATATCCCAATGACTACTATGAGTCTGGCCAACAGCTTTTCTATAAGTTTTGCCAAAGCGCTATTGACTGGACTCGTGAAGATACGTGCAATGACCATCTCAAGTCCATCTCAAGAACAAGTCGAAATCAACTACTGGTATCTCAGCCCTCCCAGGATTCTATCGAATTTACTTCATCATCAATAGATGCTAAACGTGAGGTTGTAGAGGATTTTGTTGCAGTGTGTGCAGAGACGGACATACCACTTGAGAAAATGAAGATGTATCCTTTTCTTGTGAAGCATTGCAAACAGGGATGCGCACTCCCAGATAATGTGAATGTGTCTTTGGCCAACACATGCAAAAAGTGCTGCAAGAGATCCGTGGAAAGAAAATCTTCATTGTTGTTGATGAAACCTCAGACAACCGAGATAGGAGTGTTCTCAGCATTATAATAGGTGAGCGTTTATTAAGTTAGCGTTGGCTTTATTTGTAGTAACTTGATTGTAGGTTTAACAATGGCTAGATATTCTATAACTTTGATTTAGCTTACTGCTGCTCGTATTTCATGTACATTATAATATTAGCACCTAAGGCACATTAGTCTATTTGGGTGGGGGGGGATAAAAACAAAAAACTGTATTTGAGGAAAAAATAAAATGATTTCATAGGGCCCTAATAAAGAGAAAAGCAGAGGTACATACTTTTGTTTGATTTGACAATTCCACGTTTACACATACAAACTGGTAGCGGTCTGATAAATAGGACCTAAACCATGCTAATGCAAGTCCATTAATGCCAACATAATTCTCCAGCCTATTCAAGAGAACGCAGTGATCTATCTTGTCGAAGGCACCAAGATCTAAAAGCACTAGAAGAGAAATGCAGCCGCAATCAGGTAAGTGCAGTCTCTATACTGTGATTAGGCCTAAATCCTGACTGAAATTGTTGGGAGGACACTACCTTTTCTAGTATTTTCGAAATAAATGGTAGATTTGAATGCCAATTCTCTAGGATCAAGCTGCGGCTTCTTAAGCAGTTTGATAACTGCCATTTTAAAGTTTCTTGGGACATGTCCTAAGGATATCGAGGAGTTGATATTATTAAGAAGAGGTTCTGAGATTATTGGGATTACCTCTTTTAAGAGCTTTGTTGGTATAGGATCCAACTTGACACTTCAGGAAACTGACTTGACTGACTTTCAGAACAATGATTTTCCATTACTTTTATATACTATTAAATAGTTCTAATGTAAGATTATGCCAAACTTGTTGATGGGGTGTTTTATTGAGAATTTCACCTTTTTAAAGCAAGTTTAATTATTTGGTACAAAGTTTTTATGGTTACACCACATTGACATTTATGCCATCATCCCCCAAATATTCTCTCAAAATTTATTAAAACCAGAACTTTTAGACTATGTCCTCAATAAAAGTATGTATGCAAGTAATTTGTACACTTAATTTTTAAATTTAACTAAACCATATGGACACAAAGAAAACTTTTGTCACGCCAGTGACGCTTAAGTCATGTTTCATTCAAACAGAGTGCATCCAAGCTATGATCTGTTGCAATTTAATTTACAATTAGTGCTTTGGTAGAAAGAGATCTAATGTTTAGTAGCCCTACCTTTTTATATGATGTTTATCTTCATTTATTTCATTATTTATTTATTTATTTTCAACTTTAAACATTTTTCTAAATGATTTATTGAGAGTTTTGTGTTTGGAAGTTCGGGGAACAGATACAGTCACTATATGATATCTAAGTGATACAGTCTCCGTGTTGTTGTTGTTTATGTGATGTCTCAAGGCAGCTAGCAGAGGTTCTGATTAACCAGTTTGTTTGCTTCCTGACCTAGGCCTCAGTTAGTCAAATTCTATCATTATTTAGACTACGAGCCAAAGAGGAGAGGAGAGCGACACCTTTCCTTGAGGGATGGAGTCCATCTCTCTTTAGCAAGTCAGATCTACCACAAAAACTCTTCCAATTCTCTATAAATCCTATGCTATTCTCTATACACCTCCCAGACATCCAACCATTCAGTGACACTAATCTACTATAAACCTCACGATGAGTAGGGAGGTGGCCCAAGCATATTACAGTGTCTGACAGTTTTTGCAAGTTCACACACCTCTTTAACATTATTTCTAGTGACCTCTAACTGACGAAGTCAGACACCATTAGTGCCGACATGAATAACAATTTTAGAACATCTATGTTTAGCATTAGCCAGCACTTGTAAATTTGATCTGATGTCAGACACCGAAGCCCCTAAAATGCATTTAACAATGTTGGCTAGAGTCTCTATTCCACGTTCCTTACAATAGAATCACCAATTATTAGGGCTCTTTCAACATGATTGCTGTTCTAGCCGCATCCAAAACACTATCTACTAGCTTCTCTTTCTCACTGACCTCCACTACTGTTCGCATGCTTTCCTCTAGCTTATTCACCTTCTCCGTCAGCCTGACTAATTTCTTAACTTATCACATGTGAATCCCTCACTGCTGACACAAGCTATAGTAAACATGTGGCATGAAATGCAGGAAGCAATAACATGAAACAAAAACCGAGATAAACGTGTGAACGCGGTATTATACACAGATGAAACCGTAGAAAAGAAGAAAAACCCAAACGCATGTGGTAAAATGGCAAAGGATGAAACGATGAACGTATTAGAATAATAAGCAATGCTAAGCACGCTAGCAAGCTACAAACACTCGTGCAGCATACTGTCAGGAACAGGAAGTGATGTGTAATGTCAAACAGGCATGTACACACATTGAATAAGCCGCTAATAACCCTGATAAAGGTGAATTAAATGCTTTAAACCATCTTTTCATTTTACCTGAGAGACCATGAATATGTTTACATGCACATTTGTATGCTGATTATTCTTAATAAGTTGACAATGTGTGTGGTCATGTTAAAAGGATGTTCCGGTTTAAATCCAAGTTCAGCTCAATCGACAGCATGTGTGGCATAATGTTGATTACCACAAAAATGAATTTCATCTCTCCCCTCCTTTAAAAATTATTAAAATATAAAATCAGGGAACTTCCAATGGAAGTGAATGTGGTAAATTTTTTGTGCATTTAAAGGCAGAAATTTGAAGCTTGTAATTAGGGATGCAGCGATTACCGGATTTCACAATTAACCGCGCTTAAAAACGTCACGGTTAATTAATCGTAAAGTTTATGCTACACCGTGTAAAAAAAAAATAAATAAAAAAATGCTATAGCCTACAGAGTGTTCTGCTCGGAACAGAACTTTTGCAACTAACACACACAAAACGAAAACAAAGTTACACCAGCGGCGCACCAGCTTAAAGTGCCGTGCTCATCAGCCACTATGGCAGAGGGATTAAGCAGCGACGCTCTATTTCCACCAAAAAAACGCCTTAAGTCAGCCGTGTGGGAGTATTTTGGTTACACGAAGAATGACAAGGGTGTAATTGAAGAAGATGGATCGCCTGTATGCAAAACTTGCTGTAAAAAGGTTTCCGCAAAAGGAGCCAATACATCTAAATTGATGCAGCACCTGCGGGATCACCACCCAGATTTGAACGCTCAAGCAAAGGTAATACATAAGAACTGAGTTCAATTACGTTGCTAGATAATTAATAAAACATTGAGTTGGTATTAAATATAAACATTTCACTTAAAATCCATGCAGTAGCGGTCACAGTTTAGCTTTCAGTGCAACGTAAAAGAAAAACTAAAAAAAAAACAGCGGCATGTTTTGGTAACGTACGTCTGTGGAAAACCGAATGTGACGTGCTCTCAAGAGTTTCAGTCAGTGAATATTTAACTTAATATCCTATTGCTTTCTCCTGTCTGTGTTGAGTAAATGTTTGGCTTTGTAGTTTTAATATGCCCGGTGTAAACCACTAACATAAGATCAGGGCCGTGTAGACTTCTAGTAGGCCTAGAACTTAGATCGGGCCCAAAAAATCAAGACTGAGCACTGAGAATGTGAACATGCTCACATTTCTTCACTTTAATATGAACTGAAAGGACTGGAAATAGGTGTGGAATTTGTAAAAAGGCCCTGATGTAGGTTTTTTGACTGCTTGTTTTGTTCCAAAAGGGTATGCATAGCTAGCTCGTATTTAAGTCTGAAGATGTAGACCTTGTTTTTTCTATTTATTATCACTGTATGATTTATTTTTCAAAAGGCAGCTCTATTGTTTAAGTCAACAGCCAGGTAGATATATTTGTTCACCGTGTTTTTAAGTTCTCTACTCATTACTCTACTAGTACTCATACTCAGGTCCAACAGAATTGTAGGAAAAAAAATACACAACCTAAAAATACAAAACATTTTTGTAATATAGTTGATCAAATGAGCCTTGCAGACAGAGGCCCAGAAGCCTTGGACTACATTTGTTTTCTTTTAAAAGAAATACATAGTTAATATTTAGCTTACATTTAATTCAGTAGAGCCAAAGACTTTGTTTATTCTTATTTTCATTGGGATTTATTATCCCTTTATAGTATTATTTATGTTTTAAGTCAAATACCAACAAGATATTGTTTTTATGTTTTTATCTACCTCAGGTTGAAAATAAATTTAGAACAAACTAAACACTTAATGATTTTGTGATCTATTTCAATCAAAGAGCCCTGCAGCCTTTGACTTAATTTGTTATTTTTAAAACAAAAATACTGGATGTTTACAAAGCACTTCTCTTTAATTCCAAAGGAAGAGATTGATTATTGTTTGTCATTTTATAATGTTGTGCTGTGTTGTGGGAGCAATAAATAACACATTAAAATCTAGTGTTGAGTGTTCATGTGATATTATACATTAGTAGTTTTGTGAAATTAATTGATGCATAATAATCGTGATAATTGTTAAATCGTGATTATTTCTCAGACAATAATCGTACTTACAAAATCTGTAATCGTTGCATCCCTACTTGTAATTAGGGATGGGCATTCATCAATAATTTGGTATTCAAATATTTAAGGTCAAACTTTTTTTTTCTAATATTCTATTATTTAAATTAAAGGTAATTAATGAGAAAGATGTTGTAAAATATTTTGTTTTAGTCATAAAAGTTGCGTCACCATAAACACCCTTTGCTCTGAGTTCTTTGCTCTGAGCCAGAAAGAAGTATCCCACAGTATCCAACGGTTTTTCCAACGTCCGGTGATGCTTGGCGAGAAATATGTACGTTACTTCCGTTGTTAAGTAATTGTTGCAGCATACGTCCATTCATTCTTTCATTGCAGTGTTGGGATTTTGAGGAGTGTATAATTTCATGTGGACACACATCAGTCACCATACTGAATGATAATTAAAAAAAAAAAAAAGTAATTAAGACAAAGAAAGTGTGAGCAAAATCTGCGCTGTTTCTCCCAGATGCAGTTGAGATTTAATCTAAGCACAAACGCAACATTTCGAGAAAAATGATCAGTTGTTTGAGTGAAATACCTATGTTGGTTCAGCTTCAGATGTGTTTGCTTGCCATCTTGTCACCCTGCATGTTCAGGCATACTGAAGAAGTGCAGTGAAGTTCACATCCTTGGGTATATAAACAAGTTTAAGTTTTTCGGTCGGACGGTGATTGACTGGTGAGAGGTGGTGCTCTGCTGCAGTCTGGGACAGATCAGGATGACATTTTAAAACTCAAATGCAATGTGGTTTTTGACTACCTCTTTGTTTTTTGTGATCTAATTACAAAATATTTTGATCTAAAAAGATAATTGTTTAAGTACTTTTATTTTTAAACTCTTAATCATGCCATTCTGCAGCGGTATGCTTGTGTCACGTAATTGCATTGGCATGTGAGAACAGACGCACATTTGTCACAGCCGGAAGAGCAGCAATGTTTACAAGTGAGTAGGAGGAACACTGTCCAGAAGCTTGGTTGGTTTTGGTTTAGATCTATATTTATCTGTTTCTTTACTCACAATGGTGCATGTGCATGCTTATCCTGGATGTCTCACCGGTTGGAGAATGTGAGATTACGTCTGTATCTTGGCAACGCGAATCTGTTACGAGAGACCGCTTGGACCCTCACACTCAGAAGTGTTGGATTATAGTTAAAAAGTACTTAATATTGATATTTTTACACATCAAAAGTGATCGTAATGCTATAGAAGACATTAAATTAACCACTGGAGTCATATCATATGATGTTTATGCTGACTGTCTGTGATTTTTGGAGCTTCAAAATCTCCTTTCACTTGCATTTGAAGGACCTACTGAGCTACGATATTTTTCTGTTTTTCCTTCAAATGTGTTCTGGTGAAGAATAAAAGTCATCCACAGCTGGGATATCATGACGGTGAGTAAATAATGAGAGAATTTTTCATTTTTGGGTGAACTATCCCTTTAATATGACAATAAAATGCGTTATCAAGGACATCATGCCTCATGCTATGATTTTAATTCATACAAGATCAGTAAAAGAAGCTGTTTTTTCTTCTCCAATTTGGCATGCCCAATTCCCAATGCATTCTAAGTCCTCATGGTGGCGTAGTGACTCGCCTCAATCCGGGTGGCGGAGGACGAATCTCAGTTGCCTTAGTGTCTGGGACAGTCAGTCCGTGTGTCTTATCGCTTGACTTCAGCGCGTTACCGCGGAGACCTAGCTCATGTGTTACACAACATGAGAGAGCTCCTGTTTTACTCTGTTCAAGCTGATGAGCCAAACATGTGTGAACTAATATTTCTTTGTATTTTCATATATGCAGCCTGCTCTGTCATTATAATGATCTCATTATTTTACATTGCATGCTTGTATGATCTTACTATAAGTTCCTGAGACCCAGGAACTTTTATTCCTTTTGTATTTGATGTGCTGAATTGATCTGTCAGTGTTTCCCATTAATTACCTAGAGCGTGGCGGCCCACCACAGTCCAATTTTCCCACCACAGTTTCATAAAGAACCTAAAATATTTTTACACTACTCATAATAACAAAGATCTCTAACGTTGTGTTTTGCGCCGTTGCTTCGGCAAAGCATCTCTCACTCCCAGTCAGTCAGACAAGCGCATGCTGACAGACACACATGCGCTAGAACCACCTCATCCGAGACACCAAGGCATTTTGAGGACACTACATCGTTTGAGGTTAGTAATGTTAACTAACGTTACAGTATCCACTGTTGTTATCCACTAGTCCAAACATAATTTTAGCAATTATCAATGTACAACAGCAAACATATAACGTTACTGCAGAAGTAATCATTGATAATTAACATTAATCTAACATTAGCCAAGTTAGGTAACGTTAGCTTTTAGTCTCCTCGCTATCTGGCTGCTTGTCGTGAAAAACAGTGTATAATGTATGTAACGTTATATCTCGCTAACTATCTATCGTTAACGTTATTTGCAGTGGCTCTATTTCAAGAAGAGAGCGAAATCCACCACCAGATGAGGAAGAAACCTCTACAGAGGTAGCTAGCTAGGATAGCTAGCGTAGTTAGATGCCAAGTTAATAGCCAAACAGATTATTCATAGACTTTTATCAAGAAATAAACTGGAGTAACTGGAATTTTAATGTTATTTGTTTCTTTGTAGCAGAAGAGACAGCAGTTCGGCTGACTCTCATAGAGGGGCAGATATTCAGAGAGGGGGAGCAGGGCAGGTACTTCCCATAGGGGCAGCAGGGGAGACCGCCTCCCCTGAGGGAGGGACAGCATGTGATTTTGACAGCAGAGAAAGGGGCAGGAGGTCAGATTAGTTTCAAATATGATGCATAAAAAAAATGAGCAAAATTCCTTTTTTAATGATTTCATTTTAATGTTAGTCTTATAGTACTTTAAAGCAGTTTAATGTCAAAATATTTCAGTTTTCTGACAATTCTTTCATATGTTAGGCTTTACAGGAGCATTATCTTCAGGCTACTCTGTTCCCATGGGTGGACTTAGTCCGATACCTCTGTCTCATTAAAAGACTGAATAACAGGCTCCTTTTAATGCATATACGATTTAAATAAAGTGGTTTTGTCATTCTTAATGACATTACCATTAAGATTGACAAGTCCCTTTCAGTAGGACTGGGTAACAATATTGATTTTTCTGATGCATCACGATATAGGGCTGAACGATTAATCGTTTTCAAATCGAAATCGTGATTTGAAAGAACGTGATGAGCTAATTGTGAAGACTGCGATTAAAAATGTTGGTTATATTACAGCGCATCTGACCCGTATTAAACAGTCATGCAGCTACAAATTTATTCCGTCGTCATCCTTGTTTTTGTGACAGACTTGCTCGCCAATCACAAGCGCCATGCGCCTCCTATTACGGTCCTGCTCACAGAGTCGGAACAGGGCGTGTACATTTTACAACAACAAATGAAGCTAGGTGAAGCCGTGTGAGATAAATGGCGTCAGCTGAACCTACAGAGCTAGTCCCAAAAATTACCGGCACTTCAGTTATTTGGGGCTATTTCGGCTTTGAGAAATCAGATGTAAACCACAAGAAGGTAATATGCAAAGCCTGTCGTGCAGCACTTGCCACATCACAGGGCAACAAACCTATACCAACATTTGAAAAAGCACCACGAGCGGCTATACGATGAGTGTATGGCTAAAAAGTCTAAGGAAAGTATTTCTGCTCCTGCTGAGTGAACCAAGCAGTCTACCATTGCAGAGTCGTTTTTGAGTGTAACTCCTTATGAAAAGGGCTCACGAAGACAACGCAAGATATCAAACGCCATAAATTATCTTGCAAAAGAAAAATATTGGTGTCTATTAACATGGTGACAAAAGACGGCTTTCAAAAACGTATCCGCACGTTGGACAGAAGATACACAATTCTTTCCTGTACATATTTCAGTCAGGTTGCCATACCAGAAATTTAGGTGGAGTGTAAAAAGAAATTGGAAGCAGAGCTGGAAAATGTGGTGTATTATGCCACAACAACGGATTTGTGGGTTGAGCAGGATGACTGAGCCAGACCTAGTCTCACCGTACATTTAATTAATGATGACTTTCAGTTGAAGAATCGATGCCTGCAAGCGGCATACTTTCCCGTTGACCACACGGGAGAGAATATTGCTCATGGAATCAGAGCGTGTTTGTCCAACTGGGGTCTGTCAGAAGAATATATCCAATACATATCACTACAGACTGCTTACAGAAATGTCCCATTTTCAGTGGATTGTTTTCATTTATTTTTTATCATTATTGTATTTAACATGATTCCAGAAGGTGCAATATGTAGACGAAGCTCTTGAATTGAGGCATATCAGAAATTTCAGTTTACAGGAAAGTACTGCTATTTTTTAATTTTTTATTATAATACGTTTTTTTTTATTATTTATAAAATAATTGTATTATTTATTTAACTTTAGCCTTGGTAATAATTGTTCTGTATTTGAAAGTTCAATGTTACATGCTTATTAAAAGAAAAAAACTTGTTACAGGCAATTCATTTGTTCTCATCCTTATATTAGAATATAAAGCAGTTTTGATGGTGTCATGCTGTAATGTTCCATGACATGTTTTATCTATTACACAGATAATATTGAACTTTAGCTAGACTATTTTTTTTAAAATCGCAAATCGAATTGTAATCGCAATATCTGGCAGAAAAATCGCAATTAGATTTTTTCCCCCAAATTGTTCAGCCCTATCGTGATATCATAAATCTTAAGTACGATCTTTTACAGCATGTGGCAGCTCTCTATAATAAGTAAATCACTCGCATATTTTACCAAATTTCACGCTGACTATAATAAATGTGATTAGCCACTGGCTGGTAAACTTTCCGATTTCACTCATCAGTGATTGAGTAGTATAGTTAAAAAGAAGTTATTAGCATTGAGATCCTCTCACTGTGTGTTGACTGTAAAAGTTTACTTTAATTGTTCCATGTCCAAAGACGAGATCCACACATCCTTATGTCATTGAATAATGTCTCTTTAATACCCTTTCTGTTCTTTACAGTCAGTTATTCATTAACAACAACCAAAGAAGAAACATTTCATTTTAATCACACATTGATGTGTTAAAGCAACCATTCACTTGTTCTCTACCAATTTGGCACATGTTATACATATAAATGTAAATACTTGTAAATTGGACAAATTATGCAAGTTAAAAATAAACAAGGAAACAAAAGAAACAAACAGAAAAGAAACAGTATAGCCATGTCTCATTTCGAAGGCTGGTGCTATGTAGGACTCGTCCTTTGTAGGAAACGTACACCGAACATCCTCAGCTAGAATCAGCTTTGTTTAAAAGAGAGGACCTTTATTGGACAAATGGAAACTGAACGTACCATGGTTGCTTAGGGTTGCAACGGTATGAGATTTTCACGGTTTAATAACCGTCTCAGAAAATATCACGGTTTCACGGTATTACACAATTACCATTATCAGAAAAAACAGAAGGGTTATTTTATTTATTTATTTATTTTGAGCAAACACTTTTATTATAATTGAAAGTTGAAGCCATTATTATTGAAGTATGTGTAAAAAAAAAAAAAAAAAAAGTCTTAAATAAAATAAATTGAAAAAATAAGAAAGCTAACAGAATTATAATAATAAATTGAATTATAAACATGATAAAAAATAGCATGTAACTATAACATGTTATATAACTAAAGCATGTTAGTTTATATGTTAAATTAACTACTAAATTAAAAATAACATCAGCTGTGTGAGCTTTTGATGTAATGTCCTCTGATTATTAACAGTTAACATATACTGTAGACTGCTCCTGTCTGTACCTTTAACTCACTGGTTCTCAACTGGTTTTGCTTCAGGACTAGATTTTACATTGGACATCAAGTGGCAACCTGCCATAGATTAAACATGACCTGTATTTAATGTATCTTGGGTTGCATTTCCTTTTATGTTGCATAGTTTTGTTCATGGTTTTTCAAGCACAAGGACATGCATCAAGTGACATTATTTTTGTTGTTGATGTCAACGTTTGATTTTCAGCACACAACTGAATAACAGACTGCTTGACTATAATAAATGAATACTGTAAGAGTTATATTAACATACAGGCACGAAGGGACTTCAACATTTTACAAATAATAAATACATATTTGTCTCTGGCTTGCTTTTGCTCGCATGTCAATGATTACTCTGTGTGTCAATGATGCAGAAATCTACTTTTATATGTAATTTAATCACTGAGAGGGTTTACCTGCATTAGTAGCACCAAACATCACAAGCATATGGACACAGAGTAGCCGTATAACACTTTTCCATGAGCAGAATATTGCACTACAGATCACTAAGGTTGTTCAAAGGGGAATGTCTCAATGCAAGTTAACTGAAATAGCCAATGAAAAAAAAACACTTTTACGATAAATGAGCCGCTAAATTTAAACCATGTGGAGGGCCTGATTTAGCCCGCGGACTGTAAATTGCTCATGTCTGCTTTAACTGTTTGCGAGATTATCATTAAATCGGCAATCCTAAATAGTCGATCACTTGGGCGGCCACCGAAATGTCTTCAATGGCATTGCTCTTTCCCTGCTGTCCGCATCCCACTCCTAATAGACCAGTTGAGAAACACCGCTGTAACTCACACACTCATGTCAGACCCCCTCGCCTCGCTTCTCTCTGATATTTTCTCCGCTGCATTTGTTTGTGTGTTTTTGTGTTTTTGTGTGTTTGTGTGTTTGTGTGTGTGTGTGTGTGTGTGTGTGTGTGTGTGTGTGTGTGTGTGTGTGAGATGCAAGTTGACGAGTTTGACAGGCAGACAAGGAGGAAAGGAGATGCGCATGTGAGATTCTCCGTCCGGTTGCATGTTTTTCTCAATACCGTAGATAAGCAAATGTACATGGTATGATAACCGTCAATTTTCAAACCGCGGTGTACCGTGAAACCGGTACACCGCGGTTGCTACAGTGCTGTGGAAAAGTATTTGCCCCATCCTGATTTCTTCTGTTTTTGTGTATTTTTCATACAAATTATTATTTATTTTTTTAGATCTTCAAACAAAGGCATCCAGAGTAAAAACAAAAAATACAGTTTTCAAATATATATATAATTCTAATTATTTGTATTTTTTTTATTGAAACAAAAAAGTTATCCAACACCTATATCACCCAAGTGAAAACTTAATAGATGAGTGTGACACCTTTAGCAGCAACAACTGCAACCAAATGTTTCCGGAGACTGATCTCCATTTGTTCACAACGCTGTGGTGAAATTTTGGCCCACTCTTTTTTTCAGAACTGCATTGGAGGGTTTTAAAGCATGAACTGCCCGTTTAAGGTCCTGATATAGCATCTCAATTGGGTTAAGTCAGGACTTTGACTAGGCTACTCCAAAACTTTAGTTTACCACCACCATGCTTGACCGTAGGTATGATGTTCTTTTTGTGGAATTCTGTGTTTGATTTATGCCAGATGTAATGGGACCCCTGTCTTCCAAACGGTTCAACAATCTACTCATCAGTCCACAGATTATTCTCCCAAAAGCTTTGAGGATCATCAAAGTGTGTTTGGCCAAATTCAGACGAGTTCTGGGTTAGCATTGGTTTTTACCTGGCCACTCTTCCATGGATTGCATTTTTGGCCAGTTTCTTTATGATAGTGGAGTCATTAACCTTTATTCATGCGAGAGGCATGCAGTTTCTTGAATGTTGTCTTTGGATTTTTTGTGACTTCTGGATGAGTCGTCGCTGTGCTCTTGGAGGAATTTTGGAAGGTCGGCCACTTCTGGGAAGGTTCAGTCCTATTTCAGAGCCTTTGAAATAGCTTTGTAACCCTTCCCTGACTGATGTATTTCAATCACCTTTTTTCTCATAATTTCTGGAATTCCTTTCAACCTTGGCAGAGTGTGCTATATGATTGTGACCTTTATCCAACTTCATGCTACTGAAATTGTTCTATTTAGGTGTTGATTTGATTGATCATGTCTAGCAGTAATCAAGCCTGGGTGTGTCTAGTCCAGCTGAACCCCATTATGAAAGCAGTTTAATAGATTTAAGGATTTAGGAACTGTATTTTGTGTTTACTCAGATTGGCCTTGTTTTATGTTGGATTTTGATGGAATTTGTTTTAAAACAATTTAGTATAAAATATACACAAACAGAGAAGAAATCTGTATGGGGGCAAATACTTTTTCACATCACTGTACATTATATATTATATTAATGTCTTCACAGACATTTGTGCTTGGTGAAAATAGGCTTTTATAGCTTATAACATTGTACAGTAAGTACAATCCACTAAGATGTTCGAAGTGGATTTTACAAAACTTTTCGTTTGACCAACTCAAAAATAGGTATAATTTTAAAGCTCAGAAGCTGCATTTTACAAAGCATATGAGCAATATGACCAACATTTAACAAGTGCTTTTAAATTTGCTGAAGTGTGCAGTTTTCAGAACTTATGAAAAATGATTTTTGCCTGTACACCACTTTTTTTTTTTAAATGCTGTTCCTTTTTATGGCGTTTTTAGCATCCCATTTTAGCATTTTTAGCATTAAATTTGCAATTGAAAACACTCCTTTATTTAAAAGAGTTTAATATTTATATAAATATTAACATATTAAATTAAAATAATATAGCTGTCAAGTGTTTCTCCTAAACATTGCTTAAAGTTTTCATGAGGTTCATTCCAAGTTATTATTCAAGAGCTAGTAATAAAATAGAGTAAAAATGTAGAGAACAGAAGTTTTTTAGGAACAGAGGTGATAAATTGTGATATAAAAACTTAAAAAAATTCAATTAAAAATAGAACAATTTAAATGTACTGTGTGATTATTAGATGTATATTAATAAAAATTCAATACAGTCAGATTTTTTCTGAAAAGCAGACCAGTTATTGAAATGTATTAGGCTTTAAGCTTCTGAAATTGTCCAGCCAATGATGGTGAGTGCTTGTCAATGTTGTTGTTTAATAATCATGGTAGGCTTATATTAGAATGCCAGTTCTCCTAAGCAACCAAACTGGCCCGGTTGCTAGGGAGGGTAGAGTCACATGGGATAACCACCTTGTGGTTGCAATTAGGGGTTCTCGCTCTCAATGGGGTGCGTGGAAAGTTGTGCATGGATCGCGGAGAGTAACAGGAGCCTCCGCATGCTGTGAGTCTCCGCGGTGTCATGCACAGCAAGCCACGTGATACGATGTGCGAATATTTCCCTACACTCATGTTCCAAACCGGTGTGACGCTTTGTATTATGTGGAACACAAAATATGTTAGACAGAATGTTAGGGACTGACAGTCTGGGTCGCAATTCACTTTTAAAAAAATTGAGAAAAACATTCACTGAAAGTAAATAGTGACTCAGGCAAACAATCTGTCTAATATCTCCTTATTGTGTTGCATGGAAGAAAAAGTCATATGGGTTTAGAATAACATGATGGTGAATGATGATTAATAATAATAATAATAATAATAATAATAATAATAATAATAATAATTCTGGTGTACATGTTTAGTGTGTATTATGTAATGGAATATAGTAGAGTAGACATCTATTATGTCATTTGTGAAAGTACTCACTACTTGAGTACTCTTTTAATTGGATATTTTTTTTTATTCTTACTCAAGTAATTATTTATGTTAGTAATTTTACTTGAGTACAGTTTTTGGCTACTCTACCCAACTCTGATAATATAGTATAATATAATGGCTATACAGGTTTGCTGGGTTACAAAAGAAGCAATAGTAAACAAAACATTGAAAAAGTCCAATGAATCAAAAGTAAATCGGACAAATAAAAAATATAATTTAGTTATTTAGACATGTTTTGATAATTAAAATATTTTAATTATTTAAAATTGTATACTTTTATATTTGACTGCCATTCATACATTTTTGAAGCCTGAAAAGGAATTCATATACCCTTATTTTATTATATGACCCAAGCTAAATGTGTAAAAATGACTTTGTTGTGTGCATGAAACACACATAGTGAATTTGTATGGTAATTAGTTGTCATATTTTTAGTTACATTATGCTTACATGTTGTCTGGCGAGTAAAAACAAAAATGTACTAGCCAAAGACGACGAAGACATGATAGTAGAGGGTTGACTTAATAAGTAGTGGGAATTGGGCATTCCAAATTGGGAGAAAAGGGGATAAAAAAAATTTAAAAATGTGAAGAAATCTCGGGAGGTTGCTGTGAGTTTAGTTTGCTTTACTTCCACGGAGCAGTTCGAAGTTAACATTAAGATTAAGATTCAACTTTATTGTCATTGTGCAGAGTACAGGTACAGAGCCAATGAAATGGAGTTGTTTTTGCATATCCCAACTATGCTGGGGTCAGAGTGCAAATTCAGCCATGAAACAGCGCCCCTGGAGCAGATAGGGTCAAGGGCCCAACAGTGGTATCTTGACGGTGCTGGGACTTGAACCCCCGACCTTTCGGTTTAAATCATAAAATAATATAAGATATGTTAATCTTGAACCTAAAATGGAGTTCTATTTTCTTTTCTTTAGGCAGCATTAACTGTATTACCAAAACCTGATCCAAACACAAATTCGATAAGAGCACACATTTGGCAGCATTATTTTGGTAACAAAAGCGAGAATTTGTTTGGCTTGTTCCTAATCTTTTAGGCTAATAGTAATTTTCCACCTGTTGTTGGAGACGGTAAATGTATGGATTTGGGGAGGTGGTTAAATACGTTTTTTGATTGCTTTTTTAGTTTAGTTTAAAGTGCAATTTGAATTTAGAAATGTCTTTTTGTTTGTTTTTCATGTTTCAATAGAATGATTTAATTTGTCCCTCAGCAGCGGGGTAGACAATATAATTGTATATCGCAATATTTTTTAAGGTGATTACTGATGAATAATGTTTTACATATTGCCCAGCCCTAGTGTCTTATCTGTCTTAGATATTGTACTTTCACCATACTGTATATCTGTTGTGCTTTATAGAAAATATGTCTGTGACCACTGTTTTTAGGACTGGTTGGGCATGTTTATCTTATCTAGTAATACTTGGTTCTGCCAGACACATAAATTCCTGAAGTTTGAAGGAGGGTCTTGCCTGAGCAGTTATCTGATACTACAAGAGCAGCAGTTTAACAGTGCCATGAAGTTATTTATCTACATCATTAGCCACATTCTGCAACTACAGATTTGGGAACTGAGACACCACCCAGTAACAGCTTGGATGAGCTCCCAGTGTGGGTGTGTTCGTTTGTATACTTTTAGCAGCCCCTGGTTTACATTTAAATGTGTTCAAGCGAATCGCAACCCTCTGGAAGAGGATGCAATATAATGCTATTGAAGAGGTTCATTCCATTTCATTTTGATCAGATTTACCCTACATCTCATAGGCTAAATTCACACAGTCAGTGTTTGGGACTGACAACCGCATTTACTTACAGGTGCAAGTCTTGAAATGGCCTTTTCATACAACTCCTTACAGTAGAGGCTTGAGTTATAGAATGCGGTTCTCACATTCATAAAAAACCGACCTGTGTGTGAACGTAACTGTAATCACTCAAATACAGAACTGACAACAGTATTCTGCCACAGTTTGAACACCAAATCATCCTATAAAACAGCGTGTATGTAATTACTGTAACTGCTGTGTTAAGTAGAGGTTAAAGTGGTTTATTTTCTTAGCTTACAGAATCAGTTGTCCTACCTGAGGAATAGGCTGCAGGATGTTTATTAAATTGAATCTGCTGATCTATGTCCAATCATATCTCCTGCTCCAAATTGGGCCTGACACAGTGGCCAGCATTGGCTATAGTCTCTTAATACTCAAACTCAATTATCCACAGTCTGTATGCATCTCTGTTTGATTAAAATGAGCTAAGGTTATCAAAATAAATGCACATGAAGCAGGTTAGAGGCTGGTATGGTTTTACTTTTTGGTAGCAACACAAATGGTTATTCAGACGGATTCTGTGAGATTTTCTTATGGATGTTGTATTTAAAAACTTAATTGTATCCATTTAAACGACATGTTCACATGTAGTGGATTCATGTCTGACAAGCAAATAACTTTTCTTTAAGGAAAATTAAATGCAGAAGCAGAATTTTCTTCTCAGTGAAGCCAAATCATAATTTGATCATATTAGGGATGTGTGGAATGACTACTTTCACTGACGTTTAAATGTACATTTTGGAGTCGGCTAGTCTACAGAAGAATAAACCCTCAAAAATCATTGTGATTATGCGACCCATTTTAAATACTTAATCTATTCCAACAGCCAAATCTGAAGCAGATGTGGCCTGTGGTGAAATTAAACTTTGTTTACATCTGCTACAGATATCCTTTTTTTTAAAAAAATAATTGTATTATTCATTGTATTTCAAATGTAACATTAACATGACAGTAATTGAAGTGCAGTCTTTGCAAAAAATATAAAGCCAAACGTAAATGTGAAAAAACAGTTTAATGGGAAAATACGGACTGACAGGTAATTCCAGTGTCGAGTAGCAGCATCCGTACCATTTAAACTAGTCTCGCACATCCCTATATCATATACTGTCAGTGAAATTAACAAATCAAAATTCGGATCATATAAGAAACAGGATAAATGCTGTTCAAAACCGTTTCTGAACACATTCTCAAATAAGTGGTCACATGAAGTAGGTAAATCCATATCTTTCTCCTGCAGAGGTTTATTATTGCTAAGAAATGGCTTCGCGAAATCAGATTGCTTGTTTCATAACTTTCCTATAAACCTTCACATTTAAAGTTAGGAAATCATTTCAGTTTGTGTAAGACCAACCTGTTTATGAAGTGAGATTTACAGAAGACTGACAAGCTTAAGGGAAACCTGCTATGAATAGAGAGGAGATATGACATAACGAGTTTCACAGATGTTTTTCTGGCTCATGTTTAGGCCAACACCAGCATTTTCTGTTGGACTGCATTTCCATTTTAACCGAAGCGTTTTCTTCCATGCTGCTTTCTTTCATTAAGACTCTCCATCAGTCAAAAAGATGGCCAAAATATACAGTCTTGGAGTATATAAGAATATATCGGTAGCTTGTAATTAATTAAAACGTTTTGCTTAAATATTAAAATGGCTGTGTAATATATTAAAATGGCTGTGTAGAGTTATTTGAAGGATTACATCAATATTAATGTCTTTCTGTATTCAATGAAAATGTTTATTTATTTATTAGGTGCTGCATTGATTTGAATCAAAGTTCCAGGTGAACTTAACTGAAAATACTGACTCATTTTCCCTTTCTGTATTCCTTTTTGTAGACCGTGAGGACCAATCCATTCTTTGCACGTGAGTAACCATTAGATCATCTGTTTTCAACAGTTAATGATTTTGCAATCCGTTGGGACTGAAGGGGGTGATGTGATATCCACAGGGTTGCAAGGAGTTTTGGAAATCTGCTTTTTTGGACTTATACGTTAAGAGCCATGTGCAACAATGCATGAAAACATGAGTCATGTATCATTTTGGCATGAAATGTCAGTAGCTGCTGTTGTTTGGCATGTAGAGCACCTCACACCATGAAGCAGACTCGCAGCAAGTCAGTCAATAAGAATTCCTCTACAGAAATGTTCTCTCGCTGTTTCTCTCTCATGTCCACGTGACTTTGAGAAACTTTGCCAAAAGCACTGTTAGAACCTATATCTGTCTCAAAGCCAACCCCTTCTGAGCTGATTCCACTGTAGCACATGCCACACTGCATGCCCAGCCTATGAATGTATGATCTATGTCTGTATGGCTAGAATGCAGGGTTAAGGAATCTCACACTTAGGGATGGACGTCATAATATTCTTTAGCGTGCTTCATTTTGAGGTGGTAAAACCACTGTGGATTTTGGATTACCACGAGTGATTTATCTTCTCACAACACAGTTTGCCGTTTACATTTATATGCTCGGTGTCGGCTTTTGTGAACAACACCACAGATGTTGCACCCATTTTAATAACAAGGTCCTTTTCATTTTCTTGATGATTCTATCAATCATATGAGCAATAATTCATCAAATAATGAGCCAGTGGAGTAGTACAGATGTGCTGTGTAGTCAAGCACACTTTCAGCATGTTAAAGAGATGGATCACAGTGACACCGCACAGCAGAGTGTGTCAGATTACAATGGTCTGCTGCATTTTACACTATATATCGCTCAGAATTGCAAGTTTGTGTGCCTGTTGGCGCCGTTGCATGGTCTGCATTATTCCTTTAGTGAATTGGACGCTAAACCAGCGCATGCAATATATATATATATATATATATATATATATATATATGGGAGGAAATTACATTTTATGAGATTTACACATTGCACACAATTCTTACTGTTATATTTCTTTAATATCAGTTTCAAGTTAATGACTTTACAGGCTTTTGTGGAAAAGGTCTGGATTTGTGTCTTTTTAAAGTTATTTTCCATTTATGGGTATGTTTGGGTTGACCAAGACAGGGTTTTTCCTGGCTCAAAATGAGGTGGAGGTGGTACCATAATGATACTGACGTTAAAAACATGTAAACGTTGGCTTTGTGTTAATACACTACTAATGACCAGGCAACTGAATGCTAATGTTAATTTTGTCAACAGATTTTTATTTAGTCTTGGTCTTAATCTTGTGTCAAATGTTCTTTTGTTTTTATCATATTTAGTCAACCTTATCCTATTTTTTTTGTTTGTTTTTAGTCAAGTTTTAGTTGACAAAGTCTGGCTTTTTAACATGGTTTTAGTCAATGAAAACTTGACATTTTAGTCATATTTTAGTAACATTTAGAGTATATTGACATTTTAGCAACACTGTAAACATTTTTAACCATAAGAGTATTATTAAGCATTTGTCTATCCAAAATGTGTGTGTGTGTGTAATGTATGTAATGCAAGCAAGCAAGCAAAATAACTCAACACACAGCCATTAATGTTTAAACCGCTGGCAACAAAAGTGAGCATGTCCTAAGTGAAAATGTCCAAATTGGGCCCAATTAGCCATTTTTCCTCCCCGGTGTCATGTGACTCATTTGTGTTACAAGGTCTCAGGTGTGAATGGGGAGCAGGTGTGTTAAATTTTGTGTCATTGCTCTCACACTCCCTCAAATTGTTCACTGGAAGTTCAACATGGCACCTCATGGCAAATAACTCTCTGAGGATCTTAAAAAAAAGAATTATTTCTCTTTAAAGATGGCCTAGGCTATAAGAACATTGCCAAGATCCTGACACTGAGCTGCAGCATGGTGGCCAAGACCATACATAGGTTTAAGAGGACAGGTTCCACTCAGAACAGGCCTCGCCATGGTCGACCAAAGAAGTTGAGTGCACGTGCTCGGCGTCATATCCAGAGGTTGTCTTTGGGAAATAGACGTTTGAGTGCTGCCAGCATTGCTGCAGAGGTTGAAGGGGGGGGGGGGGGGTCAGCCTGTCAGTGCTCAGACCATATGCCATACACTGCATCAAATTGGTCTGCATGGCTTTCGTCCCAGAAGGAAGCCTCTTCTAAAGATGATGCACAAGAAAGCCCGCAAACAGTTTGCTGAAGACAAGCAGACTAAGGACATGGATTACTGGAACCATGTCCTGTGGTCTGGTGAGATCAAGATAAACTTATTTGGTTCAGATGGTGTCAAGCCTGTGTGGTGGAAACCAGGTGAGGAGTACAAAGACAAGTGTGTCTTGCCTACAGACAAGCATGGTGGTGGGAGTGTCATGGTCTGGGGCTGCATGAGTGCTGCCGGCACTGGGGAGCTACAGTTCATTGAGGGAACCATGAATGCCAACATATACTGTGACATATTGAAGCAGAGTATGATCCTCTCCCTTCGGAGACTGGGCCGCAGGGCAGTATTCCAGCATAATAATGACCCTAAACACACCTCCAAGACAACCTCTGCCTTGCTAAAGAAGCTGAGGGTGAAGGACTGGCCAAGCATGTCTCCAGACCTAAACCCTGTGGGGCATCCTCAAACGGAAGGTGGAGGAGCACAAGGTGGAAGAGGACTCCAGTGGCAACCTGTGACGCTCTGGTGAACTCCATGCCCAAGAGGGTTAAAGCAGTGCTGCAAAATAATGGTGGCCACACAAAATATTCACTTGTGTTGCCAGCGGTTTAGACATTAATGGCTGTGTGTTGAGTTATTTTGAGGACAGCAAATTTACACTGTTATACAAGCTGTACACTCACTACTTTACATTGTAGCAAAGTGTCATTTATTCAGTGTTGTCACATGAAAAGATGTAATCAAATATTTACAAAAATGTGAGGGGTATACTCACCTTGTGAATTACTGTATATATGTAACACACACATTTTATTGTTGTTGACATTTTAGTGTTATTTTTCACATAAGCTTGATCATATCATGATGATCTCAGTGGGGATGAGAGACGAGCGTCTCTGTGTTAGTGAACATCAGCCGGCGAAACTTTAAATCTCTCCCGGTCTCTGCTCCCGCTCAGATTGTGTCTCTTCCGCGACTGGTTGAAGCGGCTCTGACCGCACAGAGAATGACAGTTTTGGAGTTTGTTTATTTACATGGCACGCTCCCGTATTATTTGAACTTAATTAAGGATGAAATAAAGATATATCGCCAAGCTTTGATCTGTGTTTCTATCAGACACTCGAGCTGCAGTGCTCCTCTCGTCATGTGTGTCATCGTTATAGTTTTATATGATCTCAAGTTATGTTATATGACATCAAGCGACTATTCGACAATGGAATTTTTTTATTATTATTGCCGAGATTTGTATTTACAAATGACAATCCACCGAGTGCAAAGTTTGTTCGTGTTTTCCACGAAGACACCCACTAGAGTTTTATAGACAGCCGGAGGCGGCATTAAATTTGATGGAGGTGGCCGCCTAGGTATTCTCTATGCAGGAAATACCCTGCCAAGAATAATATCTGAATCAGTCATATTTACTGCATTAACTTTTCATTAAGAACAGGATTACTCATCCATTTCGTTGTTATAAAATAAAAGTAATTAAGACCCCATCTTTTGCATTCCACTGATATTACATAATAATTTTAACACTTGCCTAATAAAAGCAGTGTCAAATTAAAGGCCAAATTCTCCTCAATCAGAGGCCCAGCTGCTGAAAAGAGCTACAGTTGGAAAAACAAACAAACCAAACCAAAAAAAAGTTACCATACCTGTGATACAGGATGTAGCCAATAGCTTATTTTGCTGGTGGTTTTATTACGCAAATGTGACTAAATATATGCCCTATTTGTTGTGTTGTTTGAGTAAAGCTTACTTTGTCTCACTCATGCTTTTGGTGTGTGCTATGATTTTAATATTCTCTCTTAGAGGGGAATCAGGTGCTGGAAAGACAGAAAACACCAAAAAAGTCATCCAGTATCTGGCTCACGTCGCCTCCTCTCACAAAGGAAGGAAAGATCACAACATTCCAGTGAGTTTCTTTTCTGTCAGACATCCTTTGATTTGCACTGTTCATGTGGTTCCCCCTGGGTATTCACACTAATAGATGTGAAGTAATGCATTTAAAGTGGAAGCACTCATAGTCCACAAGTAACATGTAACATCTTCAAGCTAAAATCCACAATCATAAAGGTTGAAGACATTAGGGTGCACTTTTTATTTTTTCTTTAGTTTTTACTAAATTAACGTACATCTATGGATAACATGCACTTGAATGTCATTACTGGTGTTGTGTGTAGACTTAATGCACTGTAAATGTTAGCTATGTAAACGTGTATCCAGTAATACCTAAAACCTGGACTGCTGGCTCTTACAGTGTGTGTAATTATTATACATTTTCCTGTATTCAGAAAGCATCTTAAAAAGGTTGCAGTTTGCCATACATGTGTATTACATCTGTAAATTAATGCATAAAAATATAAGAAAGCATGAAACTTTTTTCTTATATGCTCCAGACATTGATCGTACTGTAATCGCATGGCCAAATATGCAACGTTTACTAAAGGCTTAGAGCTGTCCTTTGGTCTAAGATACTTTGAGAATGTGGCCTCTGATGCCTTCTAACATATTATATTTGTTTATTATGTACAAACAGCCAGAATCACCTAAAGCAGTCAAACTCCAGGCAAGTTCACTTTAAGGTTTTTATTCCTGCTCTGCTTGTGCATGCAAAACTAACCTGCTATAGAAACATAAATGAAATGAAGCCAATTCCAGGGGAAATTTTCACTATATATTATAAACGCATTGCTTTTGGGGTTTAAATATCATCTTTTTTTTTTACCTCTAGCATTGCACATTTGCACTGTCTCTTGCTAAATGGTTTTGAATGTATGCAGCCGTGGAGATGTGCCGTTTCAGTAATCTTTAATGTTGAAGACAAATATTACAGATAAACCTACGGTAGTTTACAGATCTCTTTCGCTTGAGGCAAAGCGGTTTTTCAGCTTGCATGATGTGGATTTTTATGACATTTTCATTTGATCATACTGTATATAATCTGACTTAATGTCTAAGAATAAATCCATTGCTGTTCCTAGCATGTTTAAAAAAAACTATTGCAAACACTAAGGTAGTGATTTTTTGATTTTTACATTAAATAAATGTAAAATGTAAATGGCTTGTCAGTGAGGTCTGTTGTTTTCGAATGCCTTCAAGTGAACTGGGTAAATCTTTAACAGTGTAATGCAACCATATTTGTTCTGATGACAACTGCTCCAGCAACATTCTAAACCAGCAGAGAAAAAGCCTTCTTAACAAACTGAGGTTTTTATCCAGCTTCTAAAGGATTGTTCTGGGTTTAATACATGGCACACTTTTTTTTTGTCAAGCGCTTCAACAAATAGAGCTTCACATTTTTACTTCTAAAACCTCAAATTGCCTTGTCCCATGTACTAAGTGCCAACTTGTATTGAACCTGGAACATTCCTTTAAGTCACCCCCTGCTGTGTACATTCTATCTTGTCAAGCATACATGTGTTTTTCCTCTATTTGTGACATTAACACCTCTGTGTTTCCTTGATCATAATTTGATTACAGAACGGAATCCTGTTTTATGTGAGTAGCTTGTAGTCCCTATTTTCCTCCCCCACCCACACCAGTTCCTAAAAGAGCACATGAAACTTTGCCTTCATTACTTTCACTCTCTTCTTAATTTTATATTAGAATAATTTATTTATTGGTTTATTTTGAATTAGTGTTTCTTTGCTAATGACTTCTCATTCTGCTGTGAAACATCTGCCTTCTAATCTCATTTTGTGAATATTCTATGTAGCTTTAATCTTCTATCCTTATTCGGGATGATGACAGTGAATATTTAGACAGTGTTGCATTTAGGCAAAATACTGCATAATGGTGCAGTGTCAGACACTGTGCTCAATTCCCATTTTACAAATCACATGTTAACCTGGTCCATACATGCCGTTGGAAGCCTCTGGAATGTCCAATGACTCCGTTACAAAGAGATGCACAAATGCCTGTAGATCTTGGCATATTTTCTGTAATGGATGAAAGTGCCTTTTTGGCTTAATATAACAACTTGTGCTTCATCAGACCTTCTCATGCTATATTGCTTAAACAATGAAGAAGTCTAAAAGTAGGGATTTCAAATATTACCATGCCAAGGACCCCCAAATCCTTTCTAAAATATAAAGGCACCTATATATTTTCAGATATACACAAAAGCAGAGCGATATGACTTCAGAAATAAGATCTCTATATTTTTCAGCAAATTGACGATATTCAATATATATCTATGTCTGGGTTTTTTTTTCTTAATCAGAGGAGCCATCATTTCATCTAAACAGCCATTGTAGCCAAGTAGAGTTAATATTTGAAAGATATTAAATAAAAATCGATTTAAAAATGAATTCACACAAGGGAGAGTAAAATGTTTGATTTGCATTGATTTACAAGTTTATACTTGCATTTAACATCCAATCATATATGAAAGCTTAATAAAAATCTTATTCACCATCATATATTTTTACTAAAACATTTTTCTTTGTGAATGTACAAGGTGTGCAAAAACTACTTTGCTTATTTTTTGGAAACCAGATGAATATTGCATCTTAATAAATGATTACTGTGGAAGCAAGTCAAGTTTATTATTAGAATATAATACTGAATTATTATTATTATTTTCAGGATGAGATTTTTAAAGGTAAATTCATGTATTTCTGTCCTAATTACGTTCAACCATAACTGGAGAGTTTTTATTTTGACACTGCAAGTGCAGTCGTGTTTATTCAACCTTCACCCGGAGCATTTATTATGAAATGGAAAGTGCAATGTTTGTTTACTGTTCTGAGTTTGTAGATTTCTATAATAACTTTATTTTGGCTACTAATGTTTGTAATTGCATTAACGCTTTAACCTCCAGTACTTAACAATGCAGGTGAACTGCACTAAAAACACTAGCCCATGAGTCCTAGCCATGAAAGAATGAAAATTTGCAAGCGATTTCTGAAATCTTCTAAATGTACACAGTCAAGGTAATCATTGATATGAACATATGTCCCAATTTATATAAAGTACACAATCAAACTATGATAGATGTTCTACTAAAATAACAAAAGAAAACTGAACAAAATTGTCACACTGTTTCTCCCCAATACTTAATATGCATGCTATATTTGGTGATAAAATAACAATATTTAAACATAAAAAAATAGTCCAATACAAGCTGTGAAATGTGAAGGGTGTATCAGGCTGTAGGGAGAGTGTGGGTGGTCGGCCCAGGAAATAAGCGATGTTTGCCAGCTGGGGACCGATGGCCGGTTGATTCGCCGGTTATGGTGGAGGCGGGTTTCCCTCGATAAATTTGCCTCTTTATTTACAGGAAAATGGGCATCCCGATGTGTTGAAAACTTTGAATATATGTGTGTGTGTGTATATATATATATATATATATATATATATATATATATATATATATATACTTTGAATATATATATATATATATATATATATATATATATATATATATTCAAAGTTTTCAATTAAATAGGCCACAGTAAATAACAACATCATACGTACAGAGTGAAGAAATAAACTCAACAATAAGTCAATAAAGGAAGAAATTATTAAATGAGTAGATCGAGAGAGACAGTAGGCAACCAATCGAATAATAAACCCTCTCAGACCGCATCAGCAAAATGCACGATGGGTAGTCCATACCGCTGATTCAGCCCGGGCAAAGCCACTCACTCACTCCATTGATTTAATGAAGGCCATAGCTTCTTATGGACACGTGAAAGTCTTACGACCATCCTTGGCATAAATTTTCAGCTTAGCCAGGAAAAGCAATGTGAAGCTCACATCCTGTGCATGAAGTAACTTCTTACACACTTTGAATCTCTCCTGTTTCACTTGCCTTTATTCCTCGCCACACCTAATATAAAGTCTCTGTCTGCCGACCGCACTGATCTTGTCAGTATGGATCGGGGTCTGTCACCCACTTTGGGAAGCTGACTGAGAGCTCTGTGTACACACGCTCTATTTCCAGATGACAGCCCGCTGTGTCTAATAAATTCGGAATTAGCCCGTCCAGGAATGTGACCATATCTAGGGATTCCAACATAATGAACATTATTACCTCAGCTTTGATTTTCCACATCGTCTAATTTATCCCACACCTGATGATATCAGTTTTTGTGGCGGCAGGTTAGTCTGCAGCTTTTTTTCTGGCTGCCTCGAGACTTGATTTTCTTTTCAGCCTCATCCATTCTTGTGATCAGCATGGAAAGTTTCGCCTCCATAGATGTGATCGCTCTACGTATTTCTGTGAGGCTTTATATGTTGGTTGAGGTTTTCGTTAGCACTTCATAAATGTTGTCAATATCTTGACCTACACCCTGAGGCGCACTGTCTTTCCTGACCAGACACCCACCTTCTTGCTCTTGAGAGGCGTCAGATGCATGTGACTGTAAATGCTTTTTAATGTACCCACAGGCCAACTACTTTGAATTATTTGACATCCTACGCTCCCAGTGCAATTTAATAGTTAAAATAAAATCTGTTCTCACCAAGTAATATTGATTGAAAGGATAATTGTAGCAAAGTGTAGCGGAGAATGCATAGTGTCACATGACTCCTTTTTTCCACAACCAAGAACACAACAATGTCTGGGGATATTACTTTACTCTTTTCACTGGTTAAAAGCAAAGTACAGTTACAATAGTAACATTGTCTGTGTTGCAGCAGTATCCCAGCCACGTTCTCAATCTGTTAACTCACTGGCCGCGACGATTACACATGTTGTGGAGGCAGGGACCATGCAAATGACACTACACTGTGGTGTCACAATATAGCCAATTTTAAAACAAGTCGTTTTTGCTGGGTGGAAACAGTAAATGCTCTTTTTGGACTGGAGTGGAAGCTTTGTGTGATCTAAAACTTACATTATGCTTTTGTAGTACAATAAACTCTTGTGCCTATATCTAAAGGAAAATGTGATTCCTCATGTCATGACCCTTTTTAAGTTTAAATATTTTAAGGTATAAACCATGTTTTATTAATACAATCTGGTTAAAGACAATTCAATTTGATGGAATTTTGTTGTGGAATTGAAATGCATCTATCTTAAAAATAGACAAAAAATATTGTTGTACAGGTTCCTTTTTTTATGTTGTGAAAAAAATATTGTAATCTTGATATTATGTAGGCAACAAGTTTGCAAAATGTAAATAATTGGCTTTTTTCTGTCATTTAAGTAAAAAATTGAAATAAAAATGAGGTCTAGAATATGACAACAGTTGTTAAATTTTTTTTGGTAAATCACCTAGATGTTAAAGAAACCTCCCAAAAACGTCTAACTTATTGTTTTATTACTGCAAAAGTTTATTAGTAATGCTTTGAAAAGTCTTTAGTTACTAGCTGTTTGCTGTTTCTTCTAGACATACACTACTGGTCAAAAAACACTTGTTCTTTATTTAGTTTTTTGTCACATTTTAATAGTATAATAGTAAAGTCTTCAAAACTATGGAATAACATAAATTGATCTATGGGAATTATGTTGTGACTACACAAAATCCCAAATAAATAAAAACTGTGTTATATTTTAGCATCTTCAAAGTAGTCACCCTTTGCCTAGAATTTGCAGACATGTACTCTTGACATTTTCTCAACCAACTTCTTGAGGAATCACCCTGGGATGCTTTTTAAACATTTTTGAAGGAGTTCACATCTATGTTCGGCACTTATTGACTGCTTTTCTTTATTATTTGGGCCAAGTCATCAATTCCCAAAACTTTTTTTTTATATAAAATTTTAGTTTTATAATGAATAATTTAATATGGTGACAATTATATTTTTGTCTACAAAACTAATTTCAAACATTTAAGCATACGTCTTCAGATCAAAAGATTTTTAAGATCATTAGAAACATTTCAGTCAAGTGTTTCAAAACTTTTGACCGGTAGTGTACACCCAGTCTAGCAAAAAGTATTTTAATCTACCAATAAACACCAAATTTGATTCAGTTAATTCTTCAAATTCTTAAAGCAGGTACGGTTTATTTTAGGCTTTTACTGGCCTTTTATAATGCAGTAAGTTGCTGTGAGTATCAAAACTGCTCAAACTCTAGACCACAAAACAATCCACTGGACTGTATCCACTATTTCGCTGTCATTTGACTTTGGGTTATGTAATCGAGCAGCTCCCCGCAGTCTGAGGTTGCATATAAGCAAAAAGTAGCTCTCAGTAGCTCTCTTCTCATATTATCCCCCTGTCACATGATGACAGCAGTATTTTGGAACAATGAAACACCTGTTCAAACTTCTATCAATTTGACACGAACAACACAGAGGTCTGGGCAATTTAAGAGGTAGATGTCCCACATTTTGAGTTTTGGGGAGCTGTAATGCAGACTATATCTGTGAATTGACACACATTAGGTTTGCAGTATAGTATATTTTTACTCAAATCTAGATGATCTGCTTTTGGTTTGAGGGTCAAATGCCTCAAAATGGCTTTGCTGTCAAAGCAAACTAGTCGTTATTAGCTAGTTCCTTAATTGCATTTCGCAATATTGTGCTTTAAAATGACTATCCACATCTGTAAAGAATACAGTAAACTAGTGTTTTGTGATATAGATCTAATGGAACATTGAGTTTGTAGTTATCTGACCCATTCTTTAACTTTTTCCAGTTAAGAAAGGGAGTTTTTGCAATGAGACTCATCTCTCTTGATATTTGGCAATACATTTCTTATTGAAACAAACTAACCCTAAATGAACAGTTTAATACTGCTGAGATCATGTAATGTATCAAGAAGGAAATGTTTTGCCTGCTTTCACCCTGTGTATTGGCATTAAATAGCAGACTTTCACTTAATTTCTTCTCAAGGTCTTGCATCTTGCCAGTTACATTTTACAGCCTACATTGTTTTTTTTTTCTTAAGGAAATGCATCACTTTTGAATTAGAAGTCATTTGTATCTGTTCTTGTATGATCCCCCATTTCATCAGATATCTTGATAATTTTTCTAACCTGAGTGTTTTATTACAGGGAGAGTTAGAGCGTCAACTCCTGCAGGCAAACCCTATTCTGGAATCCTTTGGGAATGCCAAGACAGTGAAAAATGACAACTCTTCTCGCTTTGTAAGTTGTTTTATGATTAATCCAATGGCACTTTTCCATTGCACTTTACGGTTTGACTCGTATCTTTTCTGAGCTTGCTTTTCCACTGCTGTTTAGTGCCACCTCAACGTTGGTGGGATTATAGGTTGATCGTCATAGTTAAATTGGCTTGGTTGTTTTAGAAGCAAGCTTTCCAATAGCTGGTCAACTAAATAAAGTGAAGCTTTCAAGCAGAGTATAGAGTTAACCTACCATCCTCCATCATGGACTTCAGCCGTCGCTGCATCCAGGGCACTCTCCCTCGCATTGATCATCGGTCTAGATAGTGTCCATTTGATTGAACCACTTCCACTTCTCCTTGATGGTTCTGTAGTCACTTTTACGTTTTTTTTTTTTTTTTTTTTTTTTTTTACTTTTCCCTACACTGTTGGTAGGTCCGGTGGTAGCCGTGTCTCAGCTGTGCGACCAACTGTTAGACACTTCCTGAAAGACTTTTTCGTTTCGTTCGTCGCTAACGAGAGGAACATCTGCACCTCATTTATTGACCTCGGCGTGGTTTTGCGCACAGCCATTTCTTTTTACAATTCAAAAGTCGCATGAACAAATGATACTGCTATCACTTTAGCTAACTTTAAAACTAAAGTCCAGGGCCAGATGAACACACATTCCACATCTTCTACCAGCTGCTGGTGCTGGGGAACATCTCGGATGTGAGTATTTCTTTTTGCATGTGGGAATATCCTATGTAATTAATTAGATATTGTTGGTGTCTCTTGTCGGAAATCCAGTGACGCTGGTAGCGATGATTCTCTCGGACCAATCAGTGATCTGCGAGGTTTTGAAGTCACTTTTAGTATCGGCTCGGGTCGATTGGAACCTCGACCGAGGTAGTACTTAAAAAAAGTACCAGGTACTATCCACAATGGAAAAACCCCAAAAAGCGAGCCGAGTTGTGCTGAGTTGTACTGTGCAGTGGAAAAGCCCCACAATAGTACCATCCTTGTTTTTCCAACTGTAACATTACTTGAAATAAAGGGAAAAGCCACACTGTTTTGCTGTTTTTATGTTTGTTGCCATTTTGGACTGGATATTGGACACATAGCATTTGGAAAGATCTAACCAGGCACATTGTCACCCAAATACAAATTCAGCACTCTGAAAGTGTTTGGAGTCTTTTTCTCGATTTTTGCGTTGGCTAATCTGGCCAGTTGAATGAAATTAAGCTTGCATGTGCCAAAGTCAGCAGAAAGCTTTTAAAGATGCAAACAAATCAAAAGCCACAGAGGAATTTTGATTATTCAGGTCCTTCTGTAGGTAATTATTTTGGGGGCATTTGCATTAAATGAACGTGTCTGTTTTGCCTTTTAATGCATGCTTTAAGTCCAGATCCCTGAAGCAGGGCTGTTTAAACATGCTGCATATCACGCATGCACAAGCCACACTTTCCAAATGATGAAAGAGTCCATCATCTGGCCGTTCAAAAGGATTCTTGGAAATGTTGATTAGGCCCATAACAAATGATAGTTACATGACGCAAAGGTATGCTTTTAATGAGCCGGACTATTATAACTACAACCAAGTATTTATTTTTTAACAGGGCAAGTTTATCCGCATCAACTTTGATGTAACCGGTTACATTGTGGGGGCCAACATTGAAACCTGTATCCTGAATTGATATCAGTTATATCACATGTTTCAGCAATGATGAGCTGTACATGTCTTGATGTGGAAAACTTGTGGAACGATAAACTGAGTTATTTTATTTAAAACTTACTTCCTGTATGCATACATAAGTTTACTATTTAAGATTAAGTCTACTACTGTTATGACACGCGAAGTTATGCTGTAAATGAGAACTTTTAATGAGAAATAGTCCTTAATTAGTCTGCAAGATCTTCTTGAAAAGTCCAGGGCCATTCGCCAAGCCAAAGATGAACGCACCTTCCACATCTTCTACCAGCTGTTGGCTGGTGCTGGGGAACATCTCCGATGTGAGTATATCTTTTTGAATGTGGGAATTTCCTGTGTAATTAATTAGATATTCTCAATGTGTGACTGCATCTTAGTGTGTATGGTTAGTGTGGTGCAGTGTGGTGTCTGTAGAATATAGAAGTTTTATTAATTCTCTTGTTCCCCTGTCAGCTGATTTACTCCTAGAGGGCTTCAATAACTACCGGTTTCTCTCCAATGGTAACATTCCAATTCCTGGCCAACAGGACAAGGACAATTTTCAAGAGACCATGGAGGCCATGCATATTATGAGCTTTTCCCATGATGAAATCTTATGTAAGGATACATGGAACACACAAACGTACAGGGGTGATTCTCACTTAACCTGTCAAGAAAATGTCCTACTTTTATTATACTCTAAAATCAAAAGAAGCAAATAAGTAAAATAAGTTTTACAAGTAAAACATTTGCTTTCACACTTTTCAGCCTCAATTTCTCATTATCACAATGGAAAAGGATGGTCATAATGAGATACTTGTTACTGCAATGTAAAATAAAATGACATATTTCAGTTGTAAAGTGTTTATACATCATAGTAGTACACTCTGCCTTTCATTTTTGCTGAGTCTAATTAAAAATCATTGTATGAAAAACTACTATGCTAAGGTAATGAGAATCATCATTGAAAACAATGGGGAAAGTAAAAGAAAACTGTCCGGACATGTTTCCTAAAAATAATGTCACAATGCAAAAAAAAAAAAAAAAAAAAAAAAATACAAATCTTAATGTTCCTAAATGTTGGCTTAATTTTCTTTATGCAAAATAAAATGTAACACTTTCAATTTTTCTTGACAGGTTTCTTTAGAATTGCACACATTTACCTAAACCGGACATGCCATACAATAGACTACTTTGTTGTTGTTGTTTTTAAATATTAAACTAACTAATATCTTCAGACTAACTGAGCTGTTTCTCTTTCACTGCAGCAATGCTGAAGGTGGTATCGGCTGTTCTGCAGTTTGGCAACATTTTGTTCAAGAAGGAGAGGAACACCGATCAGGCCTCCATGCCAGAAAATACTGGTACCACAAACACTCTGTTTACACCACACTGTGTTTAATAGATCACAAGCATACATGAAGAAGTCCTGAGTAGACCCCTGAGAATGTTTTTTGATTGATAATGATATTTCCATTTATACATGGGCAGGAAGCCTCTGTGTGCTTGTTACGCAATTTAATTACAACTTAAAGTTGCCATGTAAAATTGCTGTGCATTTAACGGCACCCAATGGAGTTGCAAAAATAATTGTTTCCTAAAATGTTTGCCAAACACTCCCTGTCAAGTAGCCCTGGCCCAAATTTGAGCCATTAGTTGCGCCAAAATTCCTATGTTGGGCCGCTACAACAAACATCTAACAATTCTGAAGTTGGCACAGAAGTTACTTACTGTTAATATTTTGGATTTGTAATATACATTTTTTGCCAGAGATGATCATTTTTTTCAGTAACTGAAAGTCTGATATAGTATTTGAAGTTGAACTCTAAATCTATTGGCAGTGCACTAGTATTAAAGTGAGTAGAATCCAGACTACCCTCCGATCTCATCCCTGCACCAGATGGTTTTGAGAAGTTCAGAGATGGTCTGTTTTGACAAATTACACCTCTGACTTCTCAGGCTCCCGTGGTGACAGCTTGAATGGTTCATTGGATACATTTTATATGACAAGAAAATACTAGAATAGTTGTGTTAAGTTGCATTAAATCAAACATGTTTTAGCATCAAAAGCAACCAGCGTTTTATTGTTTTTACCATCACTGTTCATAGAGAGATATGGAGAGTTTCGTCTGTTGAAGCCACTAAGTTGTTTCATTCGTGGCATGAGGCTCGGAAAATGACAGTCCTGCCGGTGGTCCTAAGGGGGAAACGTTGGTTTGTCTTGCTGCTAAATGGGCAGCACTGGTTTTAGAAAGTCAATAAATTGTAATAATGACCATACTCAGGAGTAAATGTGTCTTATAATAACTTCTCTCACCACCTTATAAGTCCATGCAAGCAGCTGCTAAAATCTTGTGAACAGAAAAAGAATGTCACCATTTTTGGTGAGTCTGGATTAGTGTTTCAATATTTGCTCCTCTGTTTTCCAGCTGCTCAAAAGCTTTGCCACCTGCTTGGCATGAATGTCATGGAATTCACACGTGCCATTCTGTCCCCAAGAATCAAAGTGGGCAGAGACTATGTACAAAAGGCCCAAACTAAAGAACAGGTAATGAACTGTTCCCTTCTCGCTGTATATCTGTCAGATCACCCACTCTTTCATCTATGAAACAATATTTTCATTAGTCGTCACCTGTTAGCACTTGCTTTGGGCTGATCTTGAGTCAGTGCTGTCATTTGCACGTCACATTTCCTTTTCACCTCTGTGTCCATTTACAACAATAGGCTGTTCCTCTCCTATCATAAAAAAAATGAAATCCCTCATAACTGTGAGGGATGTGCACAAGTAATCAATTAATAGAGTACTAATTCAGCTTCAAATATTTGACTAGTAAAAACACTTCTTGAATATTGCAATTTGAATTTCCTTTGTGCCTTTGCCTGCCGTTTAATGAAACTGCTTCTTTCACCTAATTCCTGCCGTTGCAATCTTACATGTTGTAAAAGTATTAGTTGACCAAATTAATTAAAATTCTGTCATTACCTAAAGTGATTATATTGTTTCAGAAGACCTGGAAACTATGTTTCTTAGTATGAATGCAAACGTCTTTTTGTCATTTTTGAATCTAGATGTTGTGTTTTATGCATAGTGCTCATTTGTTCATAAGAAAAAGAGGATTAAAGGTTGAACTGAAATTCTTAATTCAAGTAATCCATTACTCTCTCTATTTTTTTAATGGATCAGAGTACTTAACTAAATAATTACTCAAAATGGCCATCCCGAATAACTGTTCCAATCCAACACAACTGATGATATTGGCATTTGCTATTCCAAACTGCTCGATAGCAGGCAGGCCATTAAAATAGAGAAATAATTGGCACTAACAAATGTGCTTTCTAATTGGATTTCTCTGTAATTCTCAAAAGTAAATATTGCTTACACTTTTATAGCATTATTTTATACAACTGTAATCTGTAAATATTTTAATGCGCATTGTTTGTAAATGAGAGGTCTGTATTACTTGTTCCTCTGCAGGCTGACTTTGCGGTGGAGGCCCTGGCCAAAGCCACGTACGAAAGGTTGTTCCATTGGCTCGTTCACCGCATCAATAAAGCTCTGGACAGGACCAAGCGCCAGGGAGCTTCCTTCATTGGCATTTTGGACATTGCTGGCTTTGAGATATTCCAGGTAGGACTCCCTTGGTTATAATACTCTGCTGTCTCTGCTCTAAATCATAGGCATGAATCGTTATACTGCAACAAGTCAGATGGTTTATGATACGGTTGATGTGACTTCCTAAAAATCCAGGGAATGCAAAAACTTGAAAGTACTGGGGAAAAATCTAAAAATTTATTATGAAACTCACCGAATGGGGAAAAATAGAGGACATCACATAAAACATGAGGCTTAGTTCTAATATCCATAAAAAATGGAGAATGATCGACTGTGCCAGACCTTACTGCTGAAATAAGGTGTAATCAAATTATAAAATAGTTAGAATGAAATTAAGGTATCAAGAAACTAGTACAATTGGATAACTGCAGAACACAAATAGCAAATAAAACACAAATATTCAATTCTGGTCAAAGAGTCAATTTCACATGTTCTGGGACTAAAAATTAATGAATATTTGTATTGCTCTCTCCATTTCTTGGCAGTTGAACTCATTTGAACAGCTCTGCATTAACTACACCAATGAGAAGCTTCAGCAGCTTTTCAACCACACCATGTTCATCCTAGAGCAGGAAGAGTACCAGCGTGAAGGCATCGAATGGAGCTTCATCGACTTTGGCCTCGACTTGCAGCCCTGCATTGACCTCATCGAGAGGCCGGTGAGCTTTCATCGCAACACTTTTTTGCACACATCCATGTTTGTAATTGCATTTGAATTTCTTATTCTAGGTTTCTACAAATATTTTCTACCCCAAGCATTTAATGAATGTAATGTGTTAGAAGTAATTGTTGCCACAGTAGAGAATGCTGTCAAGAAAGGGGCTTTTAGTGTTGGACTTTTTGACTCTTCTATAAATAAACAGTAGTTTTGACATGTAACATTCCTAGGCAAATCCTCCTGGAGTGTTGGCTCTGTTGGATGAGGAGTGCTGGTTCCCTAAAGCCACAGATAAAACATTTGTGGACAAACTGGTGCAAGAGCAGGGCACTCATACCAAATTCCAGAAACCACGGCAGCTAAAGGACAAGGCTGATTTCTGCATCATTCACTATGCTGGCAAGGTACGTCTGCATTAATAATGACGCAATACAACTGATTCACTTCTTTTGACAAAATGATTATATAATGAAGAATTTAATTTGAATTATTATTGAATCAGCCATTTAAACTGAACTGAAGTTCTGTGAAATGGCTATATTTTATAATGCAAGTTTGTTATCAGTGTTCTTTTCCCAGTAAAATAATGGAATGCATCTTAAGCTTATGTTATTGGATTTTGTCTGGCCATACTGGCTTGCAGTGGAAGGCTGTCTTCAAGCATAGCAGCATCCAGCTGTGGTATGTGGCAACCGTAAGCCACATCTGTTTTAGATCAACAGGCCGTTTGCAATAGTAACTTGACACTGCATGAAAGGGGGAACTTTAGATTTTTCACTCCCTTTGAGCTCTATTCAGGTTAAAAGCCTGAAAATGTGATGTTGCTTTGTTTGCTTTTGTACAAGTGGGAAAAAAGTTAATTGATACGCAAAGCTACTTTCAGTAGTTGCATAACAGTATACAACCCCTGGCAAAAATTCTGGAATCACCACACTTAGAGGATGTTCTTCCAGCTTTTTTAATTCGTAGCAAATAAACAAATCACAGGTATGACGCACAACAATTGTTTAATAGCTGAACATTCTGGCTTCGTGAAACATCCCTCAAACAAATGAAATTACATTATTTGAAATAATGCCATATATTTTTCCAGATTAATTAGAGGTGTTAATAATGTTAAGGAAAACATTATGGAATCACTTTAATTTGCATTTCTAAATCAAATACCGGCATAAGTCTAAAAATGCTAATTAGTCTGCAGTTAAAAGAGAGCGCTTACAGAACTTAACGAGCTGTTGGACTTGGTTAATTGAAAGGAAATATGGCCCCAACAAGAGAGTTGTCAAGTGAAACAAAGGAAAGGATTTTAAAACTCCAAGAAGGAAATCCAACTCAGAGTGTGGCAAAAGAAGTTGGATGTCAGCTGTGTCTAAAATTTGGTGCAAGTATAAACAAAATGGGAAGGTTATAAAAGTAAAACATAAAAGTAGACCAAGGTTGACATTAAAGCGTCAGGATAGAAACCTCAAAGCAATATGCCTTGAAAATAGACACATCAAAACAAATGGGTGGAAACAGGAGTCAGTGTTTGTGACAGAACTGTAAGAAATTGGCTGAATGAAATGGGATATACATATAGAAAACCCAAACGAAAACCTGCACTAACACCTAAACAGAAGAAAACTACAGTGAGCTAAAGAGAAGCAAGAATGGAGTCTGGATGATTGGATGAAAGTGATATTCAGTGATGAATTGTGAATCTGCATTGGCCAAGGCGATGATCCTGGAACTTTTGTCTGGTGCTGTTCTAATGAAACATAAAGATGACTGCCTGAAGAAAACAATACAATTTCCCCAGTCATTTATGGTATGGGGTTTCATGTCAGGTAAAGGACCAGGGGAGATGGCAATCATTACCTCAACAGTCAATGCATAGGTGCACATTGAAATATTGGACACTTTTCTCATTCCGTCCATAGAAAATATTTTTGGTGATGATGAAATCATTTTACAGGTTGATAATGAATATTGCCACAGAGCAAATAGTGTTTAAGCTTTTCTTTAGGAAAGGCCTATCAACTCAATGGCATGGCCAGCAAACAGTCCGGATCTCAATCCGATTGAAAAGTTATGATGGAAATTGAAAGAATTTGTCCATGACAAGGCTCCATCCTGCAAAGCTGTTCTGTCAACCGCTATTTGAGAAAGTTGGAACCAGCTTGATGGACAATATTGTTTTTCATTAGTCCATGCCTCAAAGAATTCAGGCCATCATAAAGTCAGAGGAGGAGCAACAAAGTACTAATTGTGTTTTTTTTTTTTTTTTTTGGTAATTTATTTATTTTAATGATTCCATAATGTATTCCTCTACTTAATCTGGGAAAAATATGCCATTAAATTAATGTAATTTAATTGGTTTGAGGGATGTTTTACAAAGCCAGAATTTTCAGCTATTAAACAAAAATTGTTTTGTCACATCTGTGATTTTGTTTGTTTGCTACAAAGTAAAAAAGCTGGGTAAACATCCTCTTAAGTGTGGTGATTCCATCATTTTTGCCAAGGGTTGTACAAACAGACAATGCCAACTAAACCTCTATATTAATCAGTCTGCACTCAAAGATTAAACTGGCTGAACCGGAATTGGCTGAATTCCAATCTTGAGCGTTTTAATGCTCTAACTTGGTGTTTTTCTCCCTTGTCCACTGCAGGTTGACTACAAGGCAGATGAGTGGTTAATGAAAAACATGGACCCTCTAAATGACAATGTGGCCACGCTCTTGCACCAGTCCACGGATAAGTTTGTGGCTGAACTGTGGAAGGATGGTAAGCGGTTTCATTCTCGAGTGCCTTCCCAACATCCCTGACATCTGAAAGGTTTAACGGGCCAATTTTATGGCTCTGTCCTCCCACTCTGTAAAGAAAGAGACCGTTGTTTTCACTGTTCAGTTTCATGTCTTTTGTGCCATGTAAGAAGTGCTTGTAATGCATTACGGTGGCTTGATACAAATATTTTAACTTAGAAGAGGGAGGACAATTTTCTTACTAGTAATTCAGATGCAAAGGGTCAGTTAGTGCTGGGAAATGTACTTAATTTGCTGTGCCATACTGTATACACTATGGTAAGTTTATTTGCAGCTATTGGTGGGCATGAATTATTTACACATGTGAGTGATGATGGAATGTAAAGAAATATGAAATTATAGAGCGGGATGTGTCCCAAGCGAGTTAAGACGAGGAATGACATGTTATTAATGCCTTACCCTCAGGCCATCCAAGATGTATCTGAGTTTCTTTCATCATCAAAACAGAATTTAAGATTTTTAGAATTTCATTTCAGGCCTATATATATATGAATTTCCAAACAATAATCATTAAAAAAAAAAACCATTACTGCAGTAAATAGCCATCCTTTATTTCAGAGCAATGCCATTGTGTTATCTACTTGTGCTTTTTCTTTAGCAGAAATATATAGGCTATATGAGTGTCAGGAATTCAAGCCACACATGTTGTAATTAGTGAAACCCAAGTGCGAGAGCATTTACTGAGATTCACAGGATTTTTCAGGGTTTATGCGGTGAGATCAATGGTACAGGTGATATCACACAGAAGAGAAGCTTCACAAACTGAAGATGTAACAGGTGAAACAACAGGGTAAGCAATAAACAGATACAGACAAAGTTAAATAAACTGCGTTAGAGCAGTGCGGTTAAACTAGAGCCCTTGGGTGAGACTTGAGTTATGCAAGCAGTGATGAGCGAGTGATTTGAGTGCAGGTGCAGTGAATTAGAAATCGGGTGATGCGGAACGCTGAGGGTGGTGCAGAGCACAAGTGAGGTGTGACAATGACAAAGTTTTCACACATACCTGAGTTCACTGGAAAAACAGCACAGGCACAGCCGATGAATTCAGATATTGACCCTTTATTTCATTTGATTTTCTGAAATCATGAGGTGTAAAATGTTCACTGCACACCCTCCAATATTTGAGAGAATTTAGGGGGGGTACTGATATCCAGGTTCAGTGCGATAAGCCAGAGCTTCAATTGCTCATGATCATGTATAGGCAATCGATGAAAAGTTCCCGTCGTGCATTTTCTTTGGGGTTTCTGAAGGTTGAAGCATCCAGGATACACACGCCAAATTACCATTTTGAACAATACACTTATACAAATACAAAGCTACAGCAAAGGCAATTAAACTTTGTACAGCTCTGCTCCTCTTGTAAATGATGACGCGCTTCCTGCCTCCTCCTCCACGTGACGCTTCACATTACCAACGAGCTTGCGTCATCCCTCTCATGAGCGCACGTCACAGAGATGTACGGAAGCGAACATTTAGTTAAAAAGTATACAAGTATTGTTTTGTTTCTAAAAATAATCAATCGTTTGCATTCAGAAGAACTTTATTTGTCGACTGGAGTTGTGTGGATTATTTTGATGAACCCTAAATATGCATATTGGAGCGTCTGTACATTCACTTGCATTGTTTAAAGGAGGAGGCCTGAAATGAAATCCTAAAAATTTTAAATTCTGTTTTGATGAAGAAAAACTACATCATGGATGGCCTGAGGGTGAATAAATTATCAGCAAATTTTCATTTTGGGGTGAACTTTTCCTTTAAGGAGTATTATTAAGCAACATGTAGTGGAGTTTACAGTTTCAGAGAAACGCAGCGACTTACTGCATTAATATAGAATTTAAATTATTTGCATTTATTGGCTATTTTACAACAGCTATGAATGTCCCTCCAATTAGATTTTAGAGTTGGAACTATCCATTCTGTTTTATAATGTTAGTTTTACTATTTTGCGCCTTTTTGTTTTGAAGTCAAATGAATAGATACTGTATATTCTATAAGTGTATATAAGTCTATATATACATTTCTGTTTGCTTGATTTTGAGCAATACACACTGTATGCTGTCAACATGAAATAAGGTTTTCGTCATCCGTCCATCCCTGGTCATTAACAAAACATTTTCAAACCTTAAAGTTCTAGATCTTTTTTGTGTGTGCGCACTAAGATAGATCATATTTATTTTTTAACTAAAAGGATACATACATCCCAAAAAAAGCTAGTGCAAATGGAATGATGACTTACTATTTGCTTGTTCTAACCTTTGTTGCACAGCACTAACCAGTGTGTTTTTCCATTTGTGCCTTTTATGTGCTAGCTGTCTTCTACTATTTATTTATATCTTTTTATCTATCTCCCTTTTGCCCCCTTTTCTGTCTCTCAACCATAGAGATTCAGAATTTCCAAAGAGCGTCTTTTTATGATGTCTCTAGTCTCCATGAATCGCCAGGTGAAGGTATACGATGCTATAGGTCTTTGCTTACCAGCGCATTGTGTACTTTCAAATGCTCCCATGGCTTGTAGACCTGGGCCCTGGTCCCTCTAGCTTGCTAACTTTAGAGTTAGCTGGATTATTTTGGATGGAAGCTTGACTTGGCTGATTCAATAGGATGCCCAAACTGACCATGAGTTATGATTGCATGATAAATGAAAGCATGTGGATAGTGATTTAATTCACAATACTTTCACTGCAAAACAGGACATTTACAGCATGATCTATGTAACTCAAAGCGCTAGCTACAAGGATTTAGGGCCCTGTTTGTTTCTTGAGCTATTTTCAGCAATGTTGACCTTTTTACACTGCCCCCTATAAGTATTTTCTCTAGCAAGTATTTAACATCATTAGTATAAAATGATTGAGCGTGTCTACATGCATGAACTGATTAAGTTTAATAAGCCAACAATGAGTGTGGTCATGTAAACGCCTTAAACGTTTTTTTTTTTTTAAATGGTTAAGAGAAAAAACTTTGCCACACATCGATTTTATCTAGCCCATTACCCTGATTTTGTACGTAAACCGCTTTCATACATTTATACATACATTACAGTTATCCAATGTGTGCAATTGCTGTGCGCATGCCTTTTTATGTTTTGTTGTTAAAAGCAGAGAATTCTATAATTATTTCAAATCTAATCTGATTTTCTTAAATAAGATGATTTTTGGTAGTTAATCAGTGTGTTGTTTTGCATGTAACAACACTCATTATTACATCTGGATCTATTATTGAGGAGCATTGTCAGTCCAGGCCATGTTGAAGAAGTCCATTTTAATAGATTAGCAGGTGAATCTCACAAAACCTGAGAACATGTCTGGGTCAAAGTTCACAGCAAAATAATATATATTTATCTTAATGAAGAAAATTAAGCCTATTTGTAAGGAAATTTGCCTCTAGAGGTAGCAATTTAAGAGATCATAGGCATGATCCGACGTGAAGACTGTTCCAAATGGTAGGTACAGTGCATCCGGTAAGTATGCACAGAGCTTCACTTTTTCCACATTTTGTTGTTACAGCCTTATTCCAAAATGGATTAAATTCATTGAGATGTTTCTACAACTTTATTGGTGTCCACCTGTGGTAAATTCAGTTGATTGGACATGGTTTGGAAAGGTACACACCTGTCTATATAAGATCCCACAGTTAACAGTGCATGTCAGAACACAAACCAAGCCATGAAGTCCAAGGAATCGTCTGTAGACCTCCGAGACAGGATTTTATCAAGGCACAGATCTGGGGAAGGGTACAGACAAATTTCTGCAGCATTGAAGGTCCCAATGAGCACAGTGGCCTCCATCATCCTTAAATGGAAGTTTGGAACCACCAGGACTCTTCCTAGAGCTGGCTGCCCGGCCAAACTGAGCGATCAGGGAGAAGGGCCTTAGTCAGGGAGGTGACCAAGAACCCGATGGTCACTCTGACAGAGCTCCAGCATTTCTCTGTGGAGAGAGGAGAACCTTCCATAAGAACAACCATCTCTGCAGCACTCCACCAATCAGGCCTGTATGGTAGAGTGGCCAGACGGAAGCCACTCCTCAGTAAAAGGCACATGACAGCCCACCTGGGGTTTGCCAAAAGGCACCTGAAGGACTCTCAGACCATGATGAAACAAAGATTGAACTCTTTGGCCTGAATGGCAAGCATCATGTCTGGAGGAAACCAGGCACCACTCATCATCTGGCCAATTCCATCCCTACAGTGAAGCATGGTGGTGGCAGCATCATACTGTGGGGATGTTTTTCAGCGGCAGGAACTGGGAGACTAGTCAGGATCGAGGGAAAGATGAATGCAGCAATGTACAAAGACGTCCTTGATGAAAACCTGATCCAGAGCGCTCTGGACCTCAGACTGGGGCAAAGGTGCATCTTCCAACAGGATAACAAAGGAGTGGTTACTGGACAACTCTATGAATGTCCTTGTGTGGCCCAGCCAGAGCCCAGACATGAACCTGATTGAACATCTCTGTAGAGATCTGAAAATGGCTGTGCACTGATGCTCCCCATCAACCTGATGGAGCTTGAGAGGTCCTGCAAAGAAGAATTAGAGAAACTGCCCAAAAATAGGTGTGCCAAGCTTGTAGCACATACACAAAAGGACTTGAGGCTGTAAGTGGTGACAAAGGTGCTTCAACAAAGTATTGAGCAAAGGCTGTGAATACTTATGTACATGTGATTTTTTTTTTTTTTTTTTTTTTTTTTTTTTTCTTCTTCATTTAAAAAAAAAAATTGTTTACAAAGATTTCAAACAAACTTCTTTCACATTGGCGTTATTGGGTATTGTTTGTAGAATTTTGAGGAAAATAATGAATTGAATCAATTTTGGAATAAGGCTGTAACATAACAAAATGTGGAAAAAGTGAAGCGCTGTGAATAATTTCCGGATGCACTGTATCTTAATTATGCTGCTTCCAATGATTTGGCTAAATTCTACATTTTGGCCAAATTCTAAAGTAGCATCTTATGTAACCTTCCCTGGGTAGGTCATCCCAGAATACACCATGATGAGCTTGGTGGGAAAATAAATCCAAGATGGTGGACAAAGAAAGAGAAATTTGTGTTATGAATATACTTATACTCACCTACTACTTTATTATGAACACCTGTGCACCTACCTAATCATGCAATTATCTAATCAGCCAATCAAGTGGCAGCAGTGCAATACATAAAATCCTACTGATACAGGTCAGTAGCTTCACTTAATATTCACATCAAACATCAGAATAGGGATAAAAGAAGATCTCAGTGATTTTGACCGTGCCATGATTTTGGTGCCAGAAGTTTGGTATTTCTGTAACTGCTGATCTCTTGATATTTTCACGCACAACAGTCTTAAGAATTTACACAGAATGGTGTCAAAAACAAAAAACATCCTGTGAGCGGCATTTCTGTGGATGGAAACAAATTTCAAGAGTTCAACAGAAAAATGGCCAGACTGGTCCGAGCTGAGAGAAAAGCTACGGTAAGTCAAGATACCCCTCTGTACAATTGTAGTGAGCAGAATAGTATCTCAAAATGCACAACATGTCGAACCTTGAGGCAGATGGGCTACAACAGCTGAAGACCGCGTTGGGCACTTTATTAGGACCATAGTGTTCCTATTAAAGTGGTTGGTGAATATATATAATCCATTCAGTACTGAAAAGGATAGATTTTTAAAAAAAATATCATAGAAAACTATTTTACCACAATTGTGTGCGTGCTATACGTATTCATGCTCATTAGAGAATTGCGTCGTTCTTCTCAATTCACCTGTATTGAAATCCGTAGTGAGTCGAGTCTCCCATGCACTGTGCGTGAGGAGCGTTATTTGAATGATAGGTGAAGTTGCCGCCTACGTATAGAACATTCATAATCAATCACTTATGAGGCTCCATTACAGTAATGCCGCCATAGAAGACAGCTGTCTATGTAGGCAGGAGACTGAGAGGCAGCTCACCAAGTTTTAGGACAGACCCCTAATTCTGGGGTGAAATATGACCTGGACATGTTTTCATAAAATCCATCCAAACACCCAATGCAGCTTGGATTTCAGCAGACAGTATGTGTGGTAATGTGGGCATGTCCTTGCTCTTCTAGGTCAGACGTATTTGTTTTAAGTGTCAGCATTTTCAGCATTTGATGATGGAGTTTGTGTGAGGGGTGGAGGAATTCTGTAGTGTCTCTGAAAGGGAACTTAGAACAATACTGGTCATGTTTCATTGGAATCCAAATGACTTGCTCAGTCCTGTGCCAGTCAACACTGACCGATCAGTAGATTCTTCAAAAAAGTATTACAAGTCACATCAGGGGCCCCCATTATGAAAAGCACTGAAGTTGAATTCAGAATTGTCTAGATGCTCAGATGATCAAAAATATATATTCATTACAAACATTAAATGCAACTACAAATATTAATTGCAATTATGTAAAAAAAAAAAAAGAAGCATCACACATTTGATGACTACATCAGCCACCACTGGCCCTGCGATGGACTGGCGACCTGTCCAGGGTGTACCCCGCCTTTCGCCCAATGTTAGCTGGGATAGGCTCCAGCCCCCACGCGACCCTGTACACAGGATAAGCGGTTGTCGATGGATGGATGGATGGATCAGCCACCACTGAAGACCATTTTTGACCAAGGAAAAAACCTATCAATAACATGCACGGGACAGTAATACTTACTACTAGTAATACTACTTCCCTAGCCTAGTTCAGGGACATATTTTTTTTTTTAGGGAAAAAAAAAATATAAAGATGGCTTGGTGTTGTGGACAGTTATCCCATCAATCCCCCTCAAGCCCAGCCCATGCCAAAAGGTCCAGTTGCACAATATTGGCACCCCTAGAAATTATTATAAAATAAAATATAATTGAAATATTTTCACATTTAAATTTTTTTAGTACACCTGGGTGACTAAGAACATGAAATTGTTTGGCCATGACTTTCTGGGGTATAAATATGAGGTACAAGCCAAATTCCATCACAATGGGTAAGACCAAAGAATTTAGTTATGCGGCAAAAGGTTTTTGAACTTCACAAAATGGGGAGGGGCTATAAGAAAATAGCTAAAGCATTGAAAATTCCCATTTCCACCATCAGGGCAATAATTAAGAAGTTCCAATCAACTGGAGATGTTACAAATTGACCTGGAAGAGGATATGTCTATATTGTGTGCTGAGGGGTATTGTTTGAGTGGCCATAAATTCTCCAAGGATCATGGCTGGACAGTTGCAGAAATTAGTTAGGTCTTAGGGTCAAAGTCTCCAAAACTACAATCAGACGTCACTTACATCGCAAGTTGTTTGGAAGCGTTTCAAGAAAAAAGCCTCTGCTCTCATCCAACAACAAACTCAAGCATCTTCAGTTTGCAAGACACTACTGGAACTTCAAATGGGACCAGGTTCTATGGTCAGATAAAACAAAAATGGAGCTTTTGGCCGCAAACACCAGAGATGGATTTGGCACACAAAGAGAGGTAGCCATATGGAAAAGTATCTCATGCCCATGGTTAAATATAGTGGTGGATCTTTAAATATGGTGTTGACTGTTTTTGTGCTAGAAGTCCTGAACATCTTGTTCGGATACATTGCATCATGGACTATCAAATACCAACCGATTTAAAAAAAAAAAAAAAAAAAAAAAATAGAAATCTGAATACCTTTGCCAGAAAGCTTAAGATTAGCTGTTGTTGGATTTTCCAGCAGGAAAATGATCCATAACAAACATTCAAATCAACACAAAAATGGTTCACTGACCACAAAGTCAAGGTTCTGACATGGCCATACCAGTCCCTTGACCTGAACCCCATAGAAAAACCTGTGGGGTGAACTGAAGAGGAGAGGTCACCAGCGTGGACCTCGGAATTTGAAGAATCTGGAGAGATTCTATATGGAGGAATGGCCTCAGATCCCTTGCCATGTGTTCTTCAACCTCATTATGCATTAAAGGAGAAGGCTTCGAGCTGTTATCTTGGCAAAGGAAGAATGCACAAAATATTGAATATAAGGGTGCCAATAATTGTCCCACACATACACTGGCGGCCAAAGGTTTGGAATAATGTACAGATTTTGCTCTTATGGAAGGAAATTTGTACTTTTATTCACCAAAGTGGCATTCAACTGATCACAATGTACATCAGGACATTAATAACATAAAAAAAAATTACTATTACAATTTGAAAAAAATAAACTACTCATCAAACAATCCTCCATGTGCAGCAAGTACAGCTTTGCAGATCCTTTGCATTCTAGCAAAGTTCGCATTCTCTCACGGTTCGACATGTTGTGCATTTTGAGATACTCTATTTTGAATATTCTGCTCACTACAATTGTACAGAGGGGTATCTTGACTTACCGTAGTCAGTTTTTCCAGCTACTCAGGTGACATTTCACCCCACACTTCCTGTAGCACTTGCCATAGATGTGTCTGTCGTGCACTTCTCAGGCACCTTACGGTCTAGCTGATCCTACAAAATATAGAATTCAATGAAGCTGTCAGCTGAGGAAATGTGTGGTGTCTATTTATCAAACTAGAGACTCTGATGTACTTCTCTTGTTTAGTTGTACATCTAGCCTTCCACATCTCTTTCTGCCCTTGTTAGAGCCAGTTGTCCTTTTTCTTTGAAGACTGTTGTGTACACCTTTGTATGAAATCTTAATTTTTTTGGCAATTTCAAACATTGTATAGCCTTTATTTCTCAAACCAATGATTTACTGATGAGTTCTTTTCTTTTTTTCCCAATTTTTTTCCAAGACATACCAGTCTATTGCATACTGTGGTATCTCGAAAACAAAGACAATGTTATGCTTCATTTAATGAACCAAATATCTTTCAGCTGTGTTTGATATAATGGCAAGTGATTTGTAGTGACACTACACAGAGCATTCCAACAAAAATAACCACCTTATAATTTCTCAGACACAAACGCTATATAAAAAAATTGGTTTTAAGACTTGACTTAAAAGTCTCAACAGAAGGTGACTGGCAAATTTGGAGTGGCAGATTGCTCCATAATTTTGAGGCAGCAATTGAAAATGCCTGATCACCTTGAGATTTTAATATAGAGTGAGGTAAATATGCAATATAGTAAGGTGACTAGTTATGCAATGCTTTAAAAACAGTTAGTAGGATCTTAAAATCAATTCTATACTGAACCGTCAACCAGTGAAGGGAAAACAGGACTGGAATAATACTTTCCCCTCTTCCTGGTGCCAGTAAGTAGCCTTGTCGCTGACAGGTTCCATAGTAAAGACTATTGCAATAATCCAGGCCAGATATAATAAAATCATGAACAACTGTCTCTTTTTAACAAAAGAGTTTCTGCTTATCGAATTTAAGCGCCGAGTCCAAGATGACACCAAGGTTTTTCACACTATTCACTACTAGGTGGGCCGAATATGTGACCCCTGATTTACTGTCATTAAGTTGAGATACATTTTTGACAACCAGCGCTTAATATCTTCCATACAGTCCAAAAGATGATTCATAGTTGTTTTTACCAATTTTCAGAGGGAGATATAATTGTGTATCGTCAGCATATAGATGATAGGAAATGTTGTATTGTCTACAGATAGTCCCTAGAGGCCTTGTGTACAAAGAAAATAATATTGGACCCAAAATAGAGTTTTGAGGAAGGCCATATTTTAAAGCAACTGAGGAGGATGCAGAGTTTCCAATTTTCACAATTTATTTTCCAAATAGGAGTGAAACCATTTCAGTGCAGTCCCTCGAATGCCAGCTTTCCTATCAAGGTGGTCAAGAAGAATCGAATGATTAACAGTGTCGAAAGCGGCACTTAAGTCCAACATAATTGAAGAGAATGTGTGTATAGAGTATATCACTCAGTGCTGTGAAAAGGTCTAAAACCTGAACAGAATTTATCCAAGATATAATTTTCAAATATAAAAGGGGATAGCTGATCTAAAATGTTGGATAAAAACAGCAACTTTGAAATTAGTTAAGCGCACAGTTTGGGAGACAAAAATCTACTTTTGAGCACCATGATACAGATTGCTGGTCCTAATAAATTAAAAATAGGCATATTTTTCTTTTCTTTCACCTTTTTATAATTTTCTCTCTTTCTTTTTTTTATTTAATTGAAATTAATGTCTTAAAATCGTAAAGACATTAATCATTTTGAGGTGAAACATGATTCAGGCATGAGACAGGTTTTGTGAGCTTCACCCTGCCAGTGAGATGATTTCTTAATTTGAAGCTGAATGAGTTCATTTCTTTTGCAGCTTGTGCTTGTTTTTAGATGTAATCTTGCCTTCGGCACTCTTCATCTATCTCATATCTCCATTTGCCTAGCCATGGTCGTGTTTGCGTAGTTGGCCATATAAGGTCCAATGGCACTTGAATTGGCTGTCTGAACTTGTGGCATTGAGTCAAAATACACTGTTCTACTTTCTAAAAGTTTATTTTGTATGCTTTTGGGAAATAAAGCTTTTAGATGATTAAAGCCCTGATAGAATCAAAGGACCATTGCTTTAAATGCTCTTTGTAAACATGCAAATAAGCACAGCGTATTTTGACCTTGACCCTCTGCTTAGTGTTGTTGAAATATAGCCTTAGTTGTAGATTTCCCTTGTTCATATTCACATTGTTTGGCTGTGCTGTGAGGCTGTTTTTTATTTGTATTCTGTAGCATTGACTGAAGAACAACCTAACTGATCTTTCTTTCTCACTTTTCATGGCAGTGGACCGTATTGTTGGTTTGGACCAAGTGGCAGGAATGAACGAGACTGCGTTTGGAGCCACATATAAGACCAAGAAGGGCATGTTCCGTACAGTGGGTCAGCTCTATAAAGAGTCTCTTACAAAACTGATGGCCACACTCAGGAACACCAACCCCAACTTTGTCCGCTGTATCATCCCCAATCATGAGAAAAGAGTAAGTTACATGTAACACCTCCGATTTTCATATGGCATGGTTCTTTAAAAAGTAAAAATGGATTATAGTTATAAAGGCCATGTGTTGTAGATACCCTATTAAATTGTTATATTTATTGTGGCTATAGCATGGTTGGACATAAACCAGTTGTGAACTATGATTAGAGTTTATCAAATGGTCATATATTAAATTGCCTTTCCCTCTCTTCTCTGTTAGGCTGGTAAACTGGAGCCCCACCTGGTTCTAGATCAGCTGAGGTGTAATGGGGTTCTAGAGGGGATCAGGATCTGCAGACAGGGATTCCCCAACCGCATTGTCTTCCAAGAGTTTAGACAAAGGTTTGTTTCAGATATCTTTTTAACAATAATTAGAAATCTTGTTATCTTTTAAGAGAAGAGGGCCACTTTACCTCTTTAGTTGCAGTGTTAATATTCAGTAATTGTAGTTTGCCAGCGATAAAATTGTTCTGAATCTATTTTCCCCCTCCTAGATATGAGATCCTCACTCCTAATGCAATCCCCAAAGGTTTTATGGATGGCAAGCAGGCTTGTGAAAGAATGGTGAGGTTTATTTTATTTATTTTTTCATTCTCCCTTGTCTGGCAAAACAGGTTAGCCATTCATTTTTCAAGCAGATAACATGCTGTTTCATATGGAGGACCAAATTACTCAAATTGAAATTAATTCATGAGTAATTACATTCATAATTTTATGTACAAATGTATGTTGAGATTTTCAATGAAAATATAACCGTTATTGTTTGAAACTTTCCATAATAAAAATAACTTTAAATAATAATAATTATAGGCTTAATTTCTGAATGACAGCCAGTGGAGGAATCCTGCATTTCTGATCTCCAATGTTTCTAAAGACCTTATTATTATTAATAATAATAATAATAATAATTATGGAAAAAGAGCATGTGCTAAATATTACCTAGTATCACTCATTAACATCCTGATCTGTAGATCAGAGCATTGGAGCTTGACCCAAACCTCTTCAGGATCGGTCAGAGTAAAATCTTCTTCCGGACTGGAGTTTTGGCACACCTGGAAGAAGAGAGAGACCTGAAAATAACAGACATCATCATCTACTTTCAGTCAGTCTGTCGAGGATACCTGGCTCGCAAGTGAGTCCAAATGCAGACACCCTAAGTAATGTTGAAGCTATTGCCATTTTAAGACAAGAAATAACACAATATTTGAAATGTACTCCTATGACATTTTGTGAATGAATTAAATGTTCTGTGGTTGTGTTCCTCAGAGCCTTCGCTAAAAAACAACAGCAGCTCAGTGCTTTAAAAGTGCTCCAGAGAAACTGTGCCGCCTACCTGAAACTACGCCACTGGCAATGGTGGAGACTCTTCACCAAGGTTGATTTTCGTTCTTAAAAGAGGCCGTTTTCCTAAATGTTTAAGTTATTTGATTAGCTTTTGTGTATATCTCTGTGAAGTGTATCTTTGTCTGTGTGGTTATATGAGAAACCAACTATAACAGTTATAATATGTCTGTGCTTATGGGTATGTTTAGCTTTGTATTGAGGCATGTGTTATCGTGTTTGCAGGTGAAACCCCTCTTACAGGTGACCCGTCAGGAAGAGGAGATGCAAGCCAAGGATGAGGAGCTTGTTAAAGTGAAGGAGAGGCAGGTGAAAGTGGAGAGCGAGCTTGTGGAAATGGAGCGAAAACACCAGCAGGTTAGCAATCTCAAACGCTTACATGATCGCTCTGTTATATAATTCTGCATATCAGATTTAATTATCAGTGAAATTAACTGTTTGTTACAACGGATTGTTCCATCCCTAAAATTTGATTTGGATGAGCCATATTCAAGTCAGTGTAAAATAGCCGATATAAGCACACATGGCATAAGAGTTGGTTATTGTGATCATTATCATTGAAAAGTAATTAACATTGCAATTTATTACAATGTAATTTATTGAAAGTTGGTATTACTCCACTTTTTGTATAATAAAACGGCTCAACCAAGGTAAAATCATGGAATCTCTATAATCTTCTGAAGCCTATGATCTTCTCCAGCCTAACCTTGTCAACTAAATTGATTCCCAAAAATGTTAAGGAATGTAGAAATTGACATATAAAATCATTATGATGTTTCCTTCAGCTCTCGGAGGAAAAGAACATCTTGGCAGAGCAACTGCAGGCCGAGACAGAATTGTTTGCCGAAGCAGAAGAGATGAGGGCACGTCTGGTGGCTAAAAAACAAGAGCTGGAGGAGATCCTCCATGACCTGGAGTCTCGTGTGGAGGAGGAAGAGGAGCGGAATCAGTCTTTGCAGAATGAGAAGAAAAAAATGCAGTCGCACATACAGGTGAAGACTTTACTGGGGAAATATAATCTTGTATCCACTATAGACTCTAAAATAAGGCTCTAAGTGACAAGGAGGTCTAAATTCTTAACATCAAATATACCTAACATAGAAAAAGATCCTGTCACGTCTTGGTTGGAATAATGAATGTGGTACACAAGAAGAACAATGTATAGCAAATTAGTGAAACAATTAGCTAGTGGAGTCAAACAATATTACACTATTGCTGTAAATAAGCCAAATGTTTTCACGTGTCTTTGTCTATCCTAACAGGACTTGGAGGAACAGCTGGATGAAGAGGAGGCTGCACGACAGAAACTTCAGCTGGAGAAGGTGACAGCTGAAGCTAAAATTAAAAAGATGGAGGAGGATATTCTGCTGTTGGAGGACCAGAACTCCAAATTCCTGAAGGTCAGTACAGGATTCAGACTGTCATGTCTTTGCATTAATAATAATAATAATAATAGTTTTTTTTACAATAAAAATGTTCAAGGAAATGCATCCATCTGCAAACAAGGTTTCATTAAATGGAGAAAAAAAAATACTAATACATTTCTTTGGACTTTACAGAAAGATGTGTGTTTGGCAGCTGTTTTGGCTGAACCTAAACTCTTTCCTCTCTCTCTCTCTCCCTGTCCTTCAGGAAAAGAAACTCCTGGAAGACCGTGTCAGCGAAATGACCTCCCAGCTGGCTGAGGAAGAGGAGAAAGCCAAGAACCTTGGTAAAGTCAAGAACAAGCAAGAAATGATGATGGTAGATCTGGAAGGTGAGGACCGGGATGAATCTTGCTATTTTTTTTATTATTCAGAAAGGTATGTAGATGGAACACTCTTTGCGACTTGTCAAATGCATGTAAAGGATTGGTTGTGTTTGTGTTGGCTTGTTTGATTTTCAGAGCGTCTGAAGAAGGAAGAGAAAACACGGCAAGAGCTTGAGAAAGCCAAGCGAAAGCTGGATGGTGAGACCACAGACCTACAAGATCAGATAGCTGAGCTGCAGGCCCAAATCGAGGAACTCAAGATCCAGCTGGCCAAGAAAGAAGAGGAACTACAAGCTGTACTGGCCAGGTGAATCTCTGACCAACCAGGAGCTTGTCAAAAAAGAGGAAGGAAAAGGAGGTTACTCTTAACAGGGGGAGAAAATTTTCCTTTGGAGCAAAAATGGTTTGGCTATCGTGTAGCTGACCGTGTCTAAACAATAGCTTGGTAGGCTGAGTTATGTTGGGATGCAATTAATTGGTATATTAGTCACGGAATGTTTATTTCTTGACCTCTTGGTTTGTTTACTTTGGACAATTGTGAAGAAATTCAGGTCAAATGAGAACATAAGACTAATCTGTGCATTTTAAAAAAATCAGATTTGGGCCCCTTTCAACTGCTGTGTGAGTGTTGAAGGAACTTGACTTGCCCCACCGCAGTGCCTGACCTCACTGATGCATTTACATAATAACACCAATTAAATTTAATTCTAAACAGGCCAGTTTTAAAGAGTATCATGTAAAACAAATGACATATGTTATTTAGTTTATTTTTCAATGCTACAAGTGTTATTTTATGTTCCCAAATTATCCTTATCTTTTGATAAGACTGGTGTGTGTTCCACAGAGGTGATGAGGAGGTTGCTCAGAAGAACAATGCCCTGAAGCAGGTGCGGGAGCTGCAAGCCCAGCTAGCTGAACTGCAGGAAGATCTAGAGTCTGAGAAAGCAGCACGAAACAAAGCGGAGAAACTCAAGAGAGATTTGAGTGAGGAGCTGGAGGCTCTAAAGACTGAGCTGGAAGACACCCTGGACACCACTGCTGCTCAACAGGAGCTGAGGTACAAGAGTTTGCTCCAGGAATTAAATCAAGTCTACACACTAGTTCCGCTTTCCCAGAAATCAAAGAAAAAAGGGTAGTTATAATTTGTGTAAAAAAAACAAAACAAAACAAAAAACCTGGAAGATAATTAATATTGTTTTAAGTATTGAATATAATCAAGTAGTTATGTTAGCGCACATGCTCCACACACATTGAGCCGTAGTGCTCATGTGAATGATGAAGGCCTGCAATGTGTCCTGATCCCATTCCCTTCATCTTCCAATTGTTTTCTGTTACTAGTCACTCCCTCTGTCTAATACAATAGCAAATCCCAATAAAGAATCCTGGTATTTAGTTTAGTTAAGTAGTTTGTAAATTTGTCTAATGTGTTTGAGTGATTTGGAATCATAGTAATACTTCCACAAATTGGGCCTTTAAATTGGGTGATTTAAATAGACAGCCATTACATTCATATTATAATTTGATTTCAGCACCGTGTCAGTTTGCACATGCTTGCTTCTGGTGTCTTTAGACAAATGTATCTGAATCCATTTTGTATAAAGGACCAAACGAGAGCAGGAGGTGGCAGAGCTAAAGAAGGCCATTGATGATGAAACGAGAAACCATGAGTCTCAGATCCAGGAGATGAGGCAAAGGCATGGCACAGCTCTGGAGGAGATCTCTGAGCAGCTGGAGCAGGCCAAGAGAGTAAGCCACTGAGATACTGAATAAATTACTCATTGCTGTGGGGAGAGATTTCAGTTCTAATGTCTAGATTTGAAAGCTGTCGGTCGGCTGGTGTAAGAATTATGTGTTTGGAATTAATTTCCTTCTTCATTGAGTTAACCCTCTGGGATCTGAGGGTGTTTTTGGGCCCTGGAGAAGTTTTGACATGCCTTGACATTTGTGCTTTTTTTCAGTTGCTTAAAAACACATTAAAGTCTGATAATACTGTATTCAGCAAAAACTGGGCTACAATAATATGTGAGCAAAATGTATGTACATGTTTGTATTTTTGAGAAAATAACTTTTATGCATGTTTTTTGAAAAAAATAAATAAAATAAATTTAAGTTATTGAAATAAGGCTACATAACATACTAAACATTTGTTCACAAGACTTTTGAGAACTGGATCAAGCGTAGAGTTTTTGCTACAAAATGATGTGAAAAACATCCTGATCACTCATTCATACAAAACAATATAGTAATTTTAACTTTTGTAAGACACTTTTAGTGTTCTAAAGGCCATATGCAAGGAGGCTTGAATGATCATGAATATTGATGTGATTCACACCTGAGGAGACAAAGACCCCTCCCCTGGCAACAGAATAAAATGTAATATCTGATAAAGGGCATATACACAATATATCAAATAAAATAAATAATAAATGTAATAGAAACATTTTCAGGATTCTTTGAAGAATAGAAAGTTCAAAATAACAGCATTTATCTGAAATATTAAGCTTTTGTAACATTATAAATGTTTTTACTGTCACTTTTCAATATATCAAGATCAATATAATGCATCCTTGATGAATAAAAGTATTAATTTCTTAAAAATATATATATATCTTACTGACCCAAACTTTTGAACGGTAGTGTATAATGTCACATAAACTTTCTATTTGAGATAAATGCTCTTATTTTGAACTTTCTATTCATCAAAGAAACCTGAAAAAAACTGTACACAACTGTTTTCAACATTGATAATAATAAATGTCTCTTGAGCAGCAAATCAGCATATTAGAATGATTTCCGAAGGATGATGTGACTGAAGACTGGTGTAATGATGCTGTAAATTCAGCTTTACATCACAGGAATAAATAGCATTTTTGTATATATATATATATATATATATATATATATATATATATATATATATATATATATATATATATATATATATATATATATATAATGGACTTTTTTTAAATTTGAATTGTTTATTTTAAAGTAGACATTTTAAGCTTTGTTTAGACATATGTTTCATGTTTGTGTGATAAGTATTCGCTGAGTTTCAGTTCATTTTTGTGACGCGTTTCAGAAATATGCTCTCGGAGACCGAGATGGCTGACATCTAATGATGTCTTACACTTATCTGTATGCCCAAAAATGGAGTATTTTATGTCGTTTCCGCTGTTATGCGGAAAAATCCAGCAGGACGTGCCGGCGCGTCCGTCGATCCCTAAGGTTTTAATGAAATAGTCTCCAGTTAACACAGTTAAGGCAAAGTCTGTCTCTCTCACACTTTCTGTCTGTCTACATCAGGTTAAGACAAATCTGGAGAAAAACAAACAGACTTTGGAGAGTGATAATAAGGAGCTGTCCAGTGAGGTGAAAAGTTTGCAGCAGGCCAAGTCTGAGTCTGAGCACAAGAGAAAGAAACTAGAGGCTCAGCTACAGGAGTTCATGGCCCGCTTCACCGAAGGAGAGAAGGTTAAAGGAGAACTTTCAGACCGCTCCCATAAACTACAGGTCAGTGTCATTACTTTCCCTCACACAAAGTACAGATCAGTGCTGTTACATAACCCACACTTCTCACCTGTACTGTTACACTTCTGCTTTTTCTACATAAAGTAAAGATCAGTGCTGTTACAGTTTAAAAAAAGCTGTAAAGAGCTAAATTTGCTCTCAAAGAGTGGCATTCTCAACACAAGAACAAAAAAGAACACTGCACTGAAAAATGGTCCCTAGATTAATCAGTTTTATACTATTTAATGAACTTATCTACAACTTCTCTCTTTTTTTTTTTTTTTTTTTTTTGTCTTTTGTTGTAGGTGGAACTAGACAATGTTTCTGCTCTTCTGGAAGATGCTGAGAAGAAGGGAATCAAATCAGCCAAAGACGCCTCCAGCCTTGAGAGTCAGCTGCAGGACACTCAGGTAACTGCAAACAGAAAGTGAATGAAACTACAACAGGCAATGCACATTTTCAATTAAAAAACTATGGATTTTGAGCTGTTAGAGAGGTGAGACTGACAGATGTAGAGTTGTGATTTGTTTAAAATTGTTTGTGTGTAGGAACTGCTTCAAGAGGAAACGCGGCAGAAACTGAACCTGAGCAGCTGTATCCGTCAGCTGGAGGAAGAGAAGAACAGCTTGCTGGAGCAGCAGGAGGAGGAAGAGGAGGCACGCAGGAACCTGGAGAGACAACTGGCAACCCTACAAGCCCAGGTACATCTGGGATCACTCCATATGCTTAAATGAGAACACAGTTTGTGTCTGTTCATATCAGCATCAATGCTTCAGTTGACACACTACATTAACTAATATTGCATGTTACTTTGTTAATTTATCTTAGATCAGTGATTCCCAACCTTGGGGTCATGACCACAAGTGGGGTCGCATGGAATTGAAATGGGGTCGCCAATTATTTTGTTGTTGAATTGTATCAATACAAATAATAATAATTATAGAAACACCACACACACTTTAAAACAACGAAACGCATCCTACATTTTCCAATTTCCCTCGTAAAAATCAAGGACGTGGTTAACTAAGCTCAGCATATGTTGATTACAGTGATCACACGTTAACAGGCTAACATCATTTGCATGCAAAGTTTGTAAGGAAATCAGAACGGTATAAAAAAAGAAAATGGAAAGATTTCTTCACCGACCTGTGTAATGTAAAAGACCAAGAAAATATGATGACACCTTCCTTCAGAATGGATTTACTAGCATAACAGAAAACAACAAGGAGAAGCCTAAATGTCTGTAGAGAGAATGAAACCCAACAAGCTCAAGACATTTTGAGACAACACATAAAGAATATGTAGGCAAACCTAAATCTTTCTTTGAAAAGAAACATGCCGAACTGAATAAGTAGCGAGTCTATTTCAAAAAGGCAATGACTATCAATGAGCGAGGCTTAAAAGCATCATTTAAGGTGAGCTATCTTGTTGCAAAGGTGTCTGATCATGCAATAAAAGAAGAATAGATGCGATCGCTAACAACCAAGAGAGCCCGCTAACAGAACGGCTGCGAAATTCCCCTGCCTATGCTCTACAGATGGATGTCAGCACAGAAGGGAAAAATGCCCATGTTTTGTTCGTTTGTTTGTTAAATGCAGGATAATGCCAATCACGAGGATATTTTGTACTGTCTCCCTCTTCCTGAGAATGAGAATGAACCATGGTCAGCTACATCAATCCACATCCACTGCGTCCACGTCTGTTTGCAAAATTATGCGGTGATATGGGATCTGAACACGACAATTTGCTCCTTCACACAGAAGCACGGTGGTTGTCCAGAGGAAGGGTGCTGGAAGCTGAGAAATGAACTGTTGACATTTTCCATGGATGTGAAACAGACAGATTTTGTCAATTTTATCCGTGACTGGCAAAATAAAATCTTCAATTTGTGCACTAATCTGTGGCTTGTCCTGGCTATTTTGCCTCCGGCAGCTGTCCATAATAATATACATAAAATAACCTAAATGTGTTGTAAAATGAACGTTTACTTTTAATATAGCATTACAAATTCTATTAAATGATCAAAAACAAATACATTTTTGTAATAGATTGTGTTTTGAATGTCTGGGGTCACTAGAGTTTTGTGACATCAAAGTGGGGTCACAAGCCAAAAAAGGTTGGGAATCCACTGCCTTAGATCCTCACAAAAGGCTGTCATGTTTGCTTGTATTTTTGCCAAATTTCTGATAACTTCCCCACAAATGGACAGTGGTGTAATAATGTTTTTCATGCCAGATTATGAATGAATATTGACAACTAATAGATCATTTGAAAGCTTTAGTGCTGAATGGAAATAAGATTTGAAGAGGAATTCCATAAACCTTCCGAATGGTTGTAAAAATAAACATTTAAAAGATATATAATACGACATATTGAGTTGTGGTGCTCACGAGTGCAACTCAAGTTTGATTCCAGCTCACATCATGTCCTGATATAATTCCAACCCTTTTCTCCCAATCATATCATGTCCTCTCCACTATACTGTCAAGAAAAACTGTATAAGCTTTTTTTTAAAAAGCCAGAAGTGCATTCCAAACCACACACATCTGCACTGTTCTATGTCATTTTATAGCGCAAATAGTATATAAACACTGAAAATGCAACAAAAATAAGTGTACTATAAGTACCCAGATGATGCACTTCTAACATAGCAGCGTTGCTGGTCTTACAAAATAATTGTAAATAATGAAGAATTAAGCAACTAGCGAAACTTCAGTGAAGACGGCACATTAAAAATGTTAGTTATGTACGCTATGTGAATATATATATGTTGTTTGAGATACAAGTGTTGAACTAAGGCTGGTTAATGCAACAACACGTCACATGCGGTTGAAGTGTCATTTCCATCAGCTGTTAAATGGCAAATGCTTCTGTGTAGTAAAAAGCATTAAGTGTTCCATTTGGGATGATACTACACCTTGAAAATTCATACACTACATGGCTGAGTGCATAGTGTACATTGTCAGTGTATAGTGTGTCATTCCCAAACTGTCCCAACACAGCTCAGGTCTCCTGTAATCCTCAATTTTCTTTCAATAGCTGGTTGAGACCAAGAAGAAGCTGGAGGATGATGTGGGAACCCTGGAGGGTCTTGAGGAGGTCAAGAGGAAGCTACAGAAGGACATGGAGGGGGTCAGTCAGAAGCTGGAAGAAAAAGTCATCGCTTATGACAAGCTGGAGAAAACCAAGAACAGACTGCAGCAGGAGCTTGATGACCTCATGGTGGACCTGGACCACCAAAGACAGATCGTCTCGAACCTAGAGAAGAAACAGAAGAAGTTTGACCAGGTATGAATTGGTTTCGGTTAACTATATTTAAGGCTTGTTCATTTAAAATATCTTTGAATACTGATATAAAGCCTTTATCAGTCATTAAATAAACGTATTCACACAAAGCATTTCTGACAAACGTGACAGATGCTGGCAGAGGAGAAGACCATCTCGGCACGTTACGCTGAGGAGAGGGACCGTGCTGAGGCTGAGGCCAGAGAGAAGGATACCAAAGCTCTGTCTATGGCCCGGGCCCTGGATGAGGCTCTGGAAGGTAAAGAGGAATTTGAGAGGCTCAACAAGCAGCTCAGAGCTGAGATGGAGGACCTGATGAGTTCCAAGGATGATGTAGGCAAGAATGTAAGTGTGTGTTAACATGAAACACCATTTGTAACCAATATTTCTTATGTAATGTAAAATTTCCAAGTGAAACAGGATATTCAACTAGAAAAAATATTGGGGGGGGGATGAAAAAGAAAGTAGATTTCTTATATTTTGATAAAAGATTACAAAGACACATTTTTATTTGTTTTCTTTGGAATAATATGCGCTGATGAATCATGCACAATAATACAAGCTCTGTAATATCTTGACACACCAGGAACAATGCATCAAGTTTTGGACTCACCGAAAAAAAACAAATACTTTGAAGTGATAAAAACACAACCAATTTGATGTTTAATGTACAGCTGTGGAGCAAGATTTTGGACCAATGAGGTTTCAATGTGTGCTGTGCTACAAAGTGCACCACAAAGAACTGTAACCAAGTGATTTAAAAAATGTTGCTTGTTGACAAAATCAGATTAAAGTGGAAGACATCTAATGCTTGCTGCTTTATTGTGTTGCGACTGGTTAGGACACTGTTTAGATGGCAGAAAATCTTTCAGTGGGTGCAAAGTTTTATTTTAATTTTTTTATATACAATTATTAGTATTTTTTTTATTCTTGTTCTTTCCACCTGTAATCTGCAGGTCCATGAGCTGGAAAAATCCAAACGCACTCTGGAGCAGCAGGTGGAGGAAATGCGCACGCAGCTAGAGGAGCTGGAGGATGAACTACAGGCCACAGAAGATGCCAAGCTGCGCCTGGAGGTCAACATGCAGGCCATGAAGGCTCAGTTTGACCGAGACCTTCAGGCCAGAGATGAGCAGAATGAGGAGAAGAAGAGAGCACTGGTCAAACAGGTTGGTGGAGTTTACAGTTCAGACATTTTGTGGACCGATTTCTATCAACAATTATTGCTTAGTTCACATGCAAAAATTGCAACTGCAATATATGAATATATGAATAGTCTTCACGTTAAAACATTTGAGAAATACAGCATCAAGTTTGCAATTATTTGTATGGCAATTTATTAATCCGCTAAAATGTAACGACAAGCTGTAATTATTATACAAGATAATCCAAATGTTGTGGCCTTTTGACCCATGAGTCTTGCTCTCTCAGGTGCGTGAGATGGAGGCGGAGCTTGAAGATGAAAGGAAACAGAGAGCTCTCGCTGTAGCAGCCAAGAAGAAACTGGAAATGGACCTAAAAGATGCGGAAGTACAGATCGAGGCTGCAAACAAGGCCCGTGATGAGGCCATCAAACAACTGCGCAAACTCCAGGTAAAACATTAAAATGGTGCAGTTCACACTTGCAGTCTTTCAGTTGACCAGTGAAAGTATACTTTTACAATAAACACAACACTTTTATCTTCATAAGCTCTTAATATATTCTCGTGTCTGCATTCAAAAAACTTTTAGGCCACAAGAATTAGTGTAGATACATTATATTCCTGTGCTTCTAACAACTTGGCATGTCTGTTTGTTTTCAAACCAGGCCCAGATGAAGGACTACCAGCGGGAGCTGGAGGAGGCGCGCGCCTCTCGTGATGAGATATTCGCTCAGTCTAAGGAGAACGAGAAGAAACTCAAGAGTCTCGAGGCTGAGATTCTGCAGCTGCAAGAGGTGATATACTGCTGTAAAAACCCTACTTTGAGTTCATTTCCATCCTGTAAATTACCTTGTTTATTCCATAATTTCGCTGCTCCGGGGAATCTGTTGTTTTTGTTTTGTTTTTTCTTCATACTGTTATAATCAAGAAGGTTAATTGGAGTGAGACTGAACTTGGGTCTTGAATCTATCTCAAATTATGAGTGATATGTGTTTTTAGGACCTGGCATCTTCAGAGAGAGCCAGACGACATGCTGAACAGGAAAAAGACGAGCTTGCAGATGAGATTTCCAACAGCACTTCTGGAAAGTGAGTCATTTTGCTGGAAAGTGGTTCTGGTGGAACGTAATGGGTTGGCTATACACTGGCGGCCAAAGGTTTGGAATAATGTATTATTTTGCTGTTTCGGAAGGAAATTGGTACTTTTATTCACCAAAGTGGCATTCAACTGATCACAAAGTATAGTCAGGACATTACTGATGTAAAAAAAAAAAAAGGCCCCTAAGGCCCCATTTCCAGCAGCCATCACTCCAACCCCTTACCCTTGAGTAATCATGCTAAATTGCTAATTTGGTACTAGAAAATCACAGAAAGAGATGTGGAAGGCCAGATGCACAACTAAACAAGAGGAAAAGTACATCAGAGTCTCTAGTTTGAGAAATAGACACCTCGCATATCTACCCGCTCAACCCCAGTTTCATGTAAAGAGAAGACTCAGGGGTGCAGGCCCTTTTTTTGCAAAGAAAAAGCCATTTTTGAAACAGAAAAACAAAAAGAAAAGGTTAGAGAGGGCAAAGAAACAGACATTGGACAACAGATAACTGGAAAAGAGTGTTATGGATCTTAACCATATTGAGCTTTTGTGGGATCAGCTAGACTGTAAGGTGTGTGAGAAGTGCCCGACAAGACATCCACATCTATGGCAAGTGCTACAGGAAGTATCTGGACAAACTGACAGCTAGAATGCCAAGGATCTGCAAAGCTATCATTGCTGCACATGGAGGATGTTTTGATCAGAACTCTTACGTATTTTAAGAAGTTCTGAACAATGTTTTTTTTTTTTTTTTTATTGTAATAGTAATTTTTCACATTATTAATGACCTGACTATACATTGTGATCATGTGAATGCCACTTTGGTGAATAAATGTACCAATGCCTTTCATAAGAGCAAAATCTGTACATTATTCCAAACTTTTGGCCACCGGTGTGTGTATAAAGTGGATATTTCTAAATATGTCCCACAGTTTATTAATTTGATTCAAAGGCGAGTTTTATCAGTCATTCATAATTTTTGTGTTCTTTCTTCAGGGCAGCTCTTTTGGATGAGAAAAGGAGGCTGGAAGCTCGTATCGCCCAGCTGGAGGAAGAACTAGAGGAGGAGCAGAGCAATATGGAGCTCTTGAATGACCGCTTCCGCAAAACCACAATGCAGGTGCTGTGTCGGGAGTAATGAACAGTATGAAGTTATTAATAACTTAAGTACTGTATTACAGGCGCATGAGTCGCATCAGGCGCTATACGCACATGACATCTCTTCTCTGTGCTCAGAGATGCTACTGTTTGGATGGGAGAGTGTCAAGATTGTACAAACAAATTTAAAAATAACTAATAATTTTACAGATGTTTTTATTATTTTTGGCAGTTTTTAGCTCTCTTAATATTTTAATCATTAAGAAAATATTAATTAATGAGTTAAACATGACAAACAGAACTAAGATTTATTGTATATACCATTTTATAAGAATAAGTGTTATTTTCATATAAGATAAAAGTACATATTTGTACATTATTGTTTCTATGTCATCTCCAGCGTGCTCTCCCACTCTCTCCAATGCTCCTTGTTTACATCAGTATCTTAATTCAGTCACTCATTGTCTGATATAGCGAGCTCACAGACATCCACTATAGGAATGAGTGAGCAATTTCAGACACCGCAGAGGATTCGTTATTGCACACAGCATGATGGAGTGCAAATCCGAATACAGGGATCTCAAACTGTGGTTCTAGGAAGTTTCAAACTATGTGTAACCTGAAACGGTGACCAAAAAATGGTATTTATGAACCAAAGTGAGACGCTTCTAAATTGTCCGTCTTATACAGGTGTACATTGACGTGTCCTTAGAAAAGCCCTTATTATAAATCTGCTTCAGACTTATGGATTAATTCAATGGCAGAAAAGGTTTTGCTGTGGACTTTAGGCCACTAATTTTTATATTTACATTTGTAATTTTTACACTGCTCCGGTGAGCTTTGCAATGTATAGAATTCCAAGTCATTTTCCCAGGGTTTTTCCCTTGAATTATTTTTAGCTGCATTTCACACCTTTTGTATCTCGATTATCAGTTCAGCTTTACAGAATTTAACTTCAGTATTCAGAATAGAAACAGCCCTTGTATCTGAATTTTCAGGTGGACACTCTGAACACAGAGCTGACGGGAGAGCGCAGTGCCGCCCAGAAGAGTGAGAACGCCCGTCAACAGCTGGAGAGACAAAACAAAGAGTTGAAGGCCAAACTGCAGGAACTGGAAGGATCCATCAAATCCAAGTTTAAGGCCTCTATCGCTGCCCTGGAAGCCAAGATTATCCAGCTAGAGGAGCAGCTTGAACAGGAAGCAAAGTAAGCAATGGATATATAACATTACTCGCATTAGCTCAGTCAAGGCAGCAGTGTACAAGTGTATCTGTGCACTTCACAGGGAGAGAGCTGCAGCCAATAAGATTGTACGTCGCACAGAGAAGAAACTGAAGGAGGTGTTCATGCAAGTGGAGGATGAGCGTCGCCATGCCGACCAGTACAAGGAGCAGGTGAGCAGAAATTCTAATCCTAATCCAGCTCTGCCTAATTTTTTTCCCAGTCTCCAACTGCTTCTACCTATTAAATGCAAAGCTGTTCAAGCTGAATTCACAGTCTCCGATATATATTGTGCATCAATATGGAGCAGACTTTATGCCATATGCCACTAGTTAAACGTTTGGCTATATTTCCATAATCTATTTCTCTCCCATCCTGTCATTTAAAAGGAAGATCATAACTCCTGTGTGCATTTGATTTAGATGGAAAAGGCAAACTTGCGCATGAAGCAGCTGAAGAGGCAGCTGGAGGAGGCAGAGGAGGAGGCAACTCGAGCAAATGCCTCCCGAAGGAAGCTTCAGAGAGAGCTGGACGATGCCACTGAAGCCAGCGAGGGTTTGAGCCGTGAAGTCAGCACTCTCAAAAACCGCCTGAGGTAAAACACACACACATTCTCGCTCAATGTCAGCAGTACTACATTCATAGATAAGTTAAATGGACGTGGTATGGCCCGCCAAATGTTGGATGAGTGTGAACTTTGTCAGAAATATTTGAGTACAAAAATCTGTGATTAGAACCAAGTATTCCAGAGAGCCGTGTAATAAAACAAAGATGTTTTGTAAATAATATTGCTTCATTATGCATAGTTTAAATTAAGAAGAACCTGGCATTTAACTGACAAAAGTGAATCATCTCTCGCTCTCCTGCAGGCGAGGAGGTCCCGTCAGCTTCTCGTCAAGCCGCTCTGGACGCAGACAGCTGCAGGTGGAAGGAGAATTCTCTGATGATGATGCAGACAGCAAGGCCAGTGACCTGAATGAGAACCAGTCAGCTCATGCGGAGTAGAGCACGGTGCCCTCCTGTGGCCATTCAGCCCCACTGCTTTCTTCGCTCCAAATGTCATCTTGCAGCCCAATTCTTCTCCTTTCTCTAGAAACAGTGGCGATGGGACCAGTGAGCGATGTGTACACAAACAGACACACAGCACTAACACCTTTCCATACCCACAAAACACATGCCACTGTGGGCTTTAGAAAAATCCACTTGCCACACACATATGCGTGCAACCCTCAACCCTAAGTTTCTATCCCCTCCCCTAACATGGGAGTGTCAGCTCTGCCTTACTCTAAATATGACATGCTTCATGTCCGGGTGTACATCTGCTAATAAGTATTACAGTGCAACAGTAGCCTTCAAAGTACATGAAATATTACAATCAAGACAGAACAATATAGAAGTGCAGTCACATGAAACTGTGCACAGGATATTCATGTCCTCACAGCAGGGACAGCATTCACTTGAATCTAATTTTGTAATGTAAACCCTTCGTCTAGCTAAGCAAATGTGACGGATTGGGTTGTACGGTACAGCTCTCCAAATCAACCGATCTGTAGATTCTTGTATCCATGGAGATGCATGTGCTGCTCCTTTGCTACAAGTTAACGCTTAAAAGAAAAGGGAAAAAAGTCCTGTGGCCCCGGATTGGATCAGGAGAAAATGTGAAAAAGCTTCAGCATCTCAATACATTTCAAGTGCATTGAACTTGGTTAAAATGTAAAACAATATGGCAGGTGACTGCTTTTGTGATTTATCTTCATTTAATTCAAGGCCTGTTTGATTTTATTTGGCTAAAACCATTTAGAGATTCAGTCGATAGGCATTTTGTGTTTTCAAGAATTTGTTTGTAACTGTAAAGTGCTATTAACTGCACATCATAGGAAAAGCCATACAAGGCCACTTCAACTGGAAAGGATATATGAAGCACTCTGGAAGCATATGCATGTCAAGATGAAGAACTTTTTACCTTTATTCAAGTTGTCTCAATAGTTTTTTTCCCCTGTATGTGATACGAATTGATGGTACTGCTCAAATCCAGCTGCTCTATCTATAGTTAGATACACTACAAATGAATACATCCTCTAATAGAAGTGGACTTAGATGAAGGAAGACTAATTGTTTGCAACATTTCAGTTGGTTGATGGTTCAAGACCATTATGCTTAAAGACTATGAGTTTGCCATAAAGAGTATAGCTATGGATGTAATGCTTCAAACACTATAGTAGAATTGCTCTCATCAGTATTATACGGTAAGAGGATGAATGGAAACTTTACTAATCATTTCCAGCGTTAGCATTTAATGACGTTTTTTTAAAGTGCCTTAGACACTAATTAGAAAACATCCACGAATATATGAAGTTTGTCACGTATCAATAATGGTGAAATGCTAACATGACAGCAAAACTGGCTGAAAGAAATTCAAATAAAACAAATGCTATGTAAGCCTTTTTTGTTATTTTTTATTTTACTGTGCTATGAATCATATCCAATATACAGGTCTCCCATCCCGTGTATTCTCATTAAAACGTGGGGAAAAAATCAGTACTCAACCATTTGAGGTAAAGAAGCCTCTGGCAGCAAGGAGCAAGCATGATTTCATTTGGTTTTAAAGCTTTATCATCCATGATCTAGTTACTATTATTGCAGTTAGCATTATTATACAGCTAAATTATCCCATCTATCATTGGATTGGCTGTTGACAACCACGCGTTTAACTGCAAATGTCTCTGCTCTAGTTTTTCTCTTGTATACTGTAACTATTTCTAGATGACAGTAAGTTTTGTAAAGGAGAAAATAAAACATTCGTTGTAGATGAAGCATGTTTATTTTTTCTGAATGTGGTCTTGATTTGGTTTGTTATGGTTTCATTTTAATCTAGCTCTGAGGTGGTCTCACGAAACCCGTTAGATAAATATCCTGATACTATTTTATTCCCAAAACTAATCAATTATATTTTGCATATAGAAAATGATGCTTATTTTTAGAGCATTTAGCTAGATCATTATGTAAAGTGTTATCATGTTTTACCCCCAATTCTCATTACACAATATGACAAAAGATAATTATGAAATTACTGAGAAAAAAATATATAGGTTTAGTTTGAAAAGTATTTAAATGTCAAAGCAGTACGGTCCTGGTATTACTTTAGGATTACAGATGACCAAGTCATTTTCTTGAAAGGTTTTTGTAAAAGTCACCCTGCTTTTTTTTGTTTGTTTTACAAGTCAACATATAATGGCATTCACAAACCATTTTACATACAATTATTGTTACATAAAATGAGTAACAAAAAATACATTACAGTGAGAGTTGATTTTGATAATTCTGTTAGGGAAGTGCAAAACCATCAGCTAAAAGTTTTATTGAATTATTGTTTAGAGCTCGCACTTGAGACAAAAATGACGGCATTTTTATTTCAGAATCAAGACAAAAATAATCTACCAAAATAAGAACTCCTATACTTACTCCAGTTCCAGTCAAAAACACCCCCACCCCAATCAGAATATTTAGAAAATAAAATAAAGCCATATATACATTCAATCTCAAAATTCTGTCCATCACAATATCCACAGAAACAACCGGTGACCACGCATTAAGGTCGGCCTACATAATTGAGACAGGATGTTACAACAAGCACACACAAACACAACCTGTTGCTTGTCAACTCTTGATCTAATGTTGTCATCTTTGGTGCCATTTCTCATTTTTACGCAGTCAGAAGATGCTGCCGAGCAGGGCGAGACATTTTGAAATGCTGGATAGTGAAAAAGGCAGCACAGACTTGAAAGGAAGAGCTAACTGTCCAGTGAAGTATTGGGACAAGTGACAAAACAATGTAGAAACAGACGCACACACACACAATCCCCACAAACACTAATGGTTTAAAGTGGAGAGCCAAGCAACAGCTTAGACGCATTTACAGTCCTGCATAGTTATTAAAACAAAGGCGTTTTATTAAAAGGTGAGGAAGATAGTGTATGGATGTTTAGCAATAAAATTAAACCATTCAAGTAGGCTATATTCTCATAATTCTCTATGAAAGCTTGCACACATACATGATTCTTTCTTTTACAAGGTCCAGTGAGACACCACACCAGAGACGGCGAAACATCTGCGCGCACACAGGCTTTGAAAGAAAATAGATCACATATTTATGTATATTTTATATACATACCATTTTATTCTACTAACACCTTAAACATCATAATGTGTCCCTGTCAAAAATTGATAAATAATTTACCCATATGTATTATTATTAATAATAGCTACTATTTTAACAGTCTGTAAAAGAAAACGGTTGGCCTATAACATCCCTTTAGGAGTTTTAAACAAAAAAACTACTCAGAAAATAAACACAGGAATGCACATTTTCAGCCGACATTAACTTAAATAGAAATTGTTACTTTGTTTCTTTACTTCCTCTTATTAGCTCTATGTCCACAGTGATTAAGGTCTTGTGTAAACATGTTGACACAAAAAAATAATAATAATAATTAAAACCCACCCAGCTCACTCCAATCATCCAGAACACTGATCAATTAAAAGTGTTGTTAATTAAGTCCCTCAATATCATCTGAATGAAAGTTTACGTCGCTCCCCCTTCCATGTCAATCCACGATTCTTTTCCATTCAGAATCTGAGCAGCTGAAAACATCCGTCGCCAACAGAGCGAAAGTGTACATTCTGGTTACAGCAGTCAGTGGGGCTTCCTCTTTGTGTCTCCCCCCTGACTTTGGTTTGCATCTGTAAGCACAAGACAAAATGTTTAAATATAGTGATCTGGACATGATTCAGCTTAAGGAAAAGGATCATGGGAACTACAATGTGCTAAATAGATTTCACTTTAATCAAAAAGAAGTCTGAATTTCAAAATAGTCAAAAACCCAAACCTAATGAGCTGCCTACTAAAGTGATATCTTTAGGCATCAGAGGCGTGCTGCCAAGGCAATGTCTATTTCAAACAGTAGGCAGAAAATATGCTGCCTCAAGACTAGAGTATTCTTTCATTTCCAAAACATCATCGGAAATGTTCAAAGGCTTTTGTTTGTTTCTTTGTCAATGATAAAGGCAAAATGAAAAAGTGGATGAAGATGTAAACTTTACGTTAAGTTGGCCAGAATGGGTAACCCGAGTTGTGAACATCATAAAACTGCGCTACACAATGCAATATCCTAAACTGGCTAAAACACAGAAAATGTATAACTCAGATTTTCGCAAGTCCAGTTGTATTTTGTTGCAACTTTTATATGTTTGATACATGTTTCAATTCTAAATGTTCACATATTTGATTAAAGTTTGGTCGGTTAAAGTTTGACTCAAAGTAAACTAAAATATTTTCATTTCGTTGACAAATTGTATGGCATTTAATAGTAAAACGTATTAAAATGAATATGGCATGACGATATATTAGCTAAAAGGACATTTTCGTCAAAAGACTACAAGTATGACAAAAAAAAAAAAAAAACATTAAACATTCCATCTTGTACACGGTCGAGCGCTCAGTCATCTAAAGTACACTCTTGACTGCGAGTCTGTGCGGTCGCTCTCATTCACACTACGACTCTTTTGTGCAGTCAGATCATGACACGTGCAGATGACGCACTGATGCGGACTGTCCGTGTGTCTAGGGCTGGGTTGCATGTGGCAAGTCGAATGTATTGTTCTGATGATAAAGTTAGCGTCAGATGCACTGCTCGAGACCTTCCGGTATGCGGAAAACCATATTATACTTTGGCTTTAATTTTTCCACTTTTCTTTGGATGCATCCATTTAAGGCAACTGCCCGTGTAGACAGCAGAAACCAAGGCAGCTCACTAGGGTTTGGAACAGAACTAAATATCACATAATGTAGCAGAAGTTAAGGGAGAGTGAACTTACAACAAGCCAAAATTATGACAAGATAGATCGACAGTGAGCTGAAGATTTGCAGCATTTACCTGAGAAAGCAAGCTGCAAGTGGGGAGGTAGAGCAATCTGAGACCCTAGCTGCAGACTCTTAAACAGATCTGGGGGAAAGCAGGACAGGTGGAAAGAAAGATGGACAAAAGAGTGCAGACCAATCCAGGAGCAAATGAGATTGCAGAAATACAGCACCAAACAGACGATGTAGAGAAAAGGAGGAAAATTGGAAAACAAAAATAAAAAAAAATGAAAGATAAAAAGGGTTAGGGAGACAGGAAAAATGCAAGCAGAACACAGCCAAACACGATACATGCAAACATACAGGCACGACCAAAATGCTTTTTCAAAAAAAGTCAAACCATGTGATTTGTACATGTCAAGTCACATGTAGTCACTCACTCTGTGCCAGGGTATATCCTGAGTTTGTGGTGGGTGACGACCCCATGTTGCTGCAGCCAGGAACTCCAGGGCCTGTGGGGTTGAAATTGAGAAGCGAGGGGAACTGGAAGGGTAGGGAAACGGGCACTAGACCCCCAAGCATCCCAAAACCAAGGGGGAGGGAGGGGGGCACTGAGCCTAAGAGGTTACTTCCTGATGCCGTAGACCCCTGGAGGAGGAGATCATTCAGTAAGTGCATCAATAAATGTTTTTGAAATTACTGGACAAATAGACATGGGCTCTTTATCTGTTAGTAACTTTAAAAAGTTGATGTTTCAGTTCGATATTTCTGATTCAGTATTCAGTAAGCTCATAGACATGGATTGACTCCCAGGTATATACTAATAAAATATATACCTTGAATACACTATGTTGCTTTGGATAAAAGGCACAAAGGTATAAATGTAAACTGCTTCCACTTAGTGCCAAATAGAAACAGGGTTATCATAGCTATGCATTTGTAAAAAAACAAGTTTTAAAGCATTGCGATGGAGACGTTGGGCACTGCACCCACCTGTGCCAAGTGAGAGGAGACTGGAGGAGAGGGTAGCATCATGGCTGATGCTCGACTTGTTGACAACTTGGCACTTTGACTAGTCCCTCCTATGGTCCTCTGACGCTGGGTGTGATTGGCTGGTACTGCAGAAGGGGAGGGGCTGCAGTCCTGGACACTTGCAGACAGGGGTTTGGCCATTGGGGTGGTAATGGTGTTGCCTGAACCACCACTTGATGGACTAGTGGATTTCTGTCCACCTGCGAAACTGTAGCTTGCTTGTCCTGATTTGACACCAGATCCCTGTGCGGTGAACGGCGGTCTGAACCCTGGGCTCTTGGGGCTGTACTGGTGTGGGCTGTTTATCATTTGGGGTCTCGGATGAGTCAGGGAGGGCGATAATGAAGGCGAGGGAGAGGAGGAGGGAGGAGGAGTCGGGGCGGGGGGCCTAGGCGTGAGTTTGATGATGGGAGAGCTGCTACTGTGGGAAGACTTGGTGAGTGTGGCTTGCATGGGCGTAATAAAGTTTGACTGGCTGTGTGGCATAGTGGGGGTCTTTGCCTGCAATAACAGGGTGGAAGGGGAAGAGGGCATCGGAGGGGGAGAGTTGGGTACCCGTGACTGTTGAGGGCTCTTGGCATTCATCTGAGAGGGGTGAGTGTTCATACGAGGCGGTTGAGAAACCGCAGTACCAGAGATTCCGTTGACACCAGTACCAGATTTGTTTCCACAGTTCTTCGCCTGTCCAACAGGGTGTGGAGTCTGACTCTGCTTTACTCCCATCACCCCAAAAGACCTCTGCTGTGGAGGCAAGAGGGGTGAGGCTGTAGGGGGTGGGCGAGGCTTAGCAGACTGTCCCACATTCAATCCCGCTCTGTGAGTGGGTATTACCAAGTTTCTCTGCAAGGACCCACTGTCCTTTACCAACCCAAAGGTCTCTCCTCGCATGGAAGACGAAGGAGATGAGGTGAAAGGAGAGGAGAGGGAGGGAGAGGTAGATAGACTGCTCATATTTGCCAGAGAGATACCCGAAGGCTCCATTTTTGCTGGAAGGGTGGAATGTGAGAGGGGAGAGTAGTGGTGGCTGACCCCAGATGAGGATCCGATGATTCCAGGAGGAGAGGAGGCAGGAACACCGTTGTTTGACGTCAGACCCTTGGCAGCATTGCTGAGGAGAGCGAGAGCTTGAGAAATGGAGTCCAGAGAGTTAGCAGCCAGATCCTCATCCAATGAATCAGAGAGGCAGATGGGTTCAGAGGGGGAGGAGGGCAGTATGCAAGCAGGAGCAGGTAAGGCAGAAGTGGTTCCGACACCTGGAGCTGGTCTCTGCATCCAGCCGACCTCCTGGATCAAATCATGGGAAGAACAAATACTGAGCTCAAGTAAATCACATCATATGAAAAGTCAAGTAATCTATGGACGTAAAGGAGATTCAACATGACTTGCGTCGTGGCGTCAATGCACCACTCAAAATCAGCATCAAGCCCCACTTAGACCTCCAGATAAAATGCATTTTAGAGAACAGGTATTGCATACATCATACATCATCTGGAAATCATACATCATCTGATTTATCCAGTAATTACTGGCGGACACGTCGAAAGGTCATCGGCAATGTGGTCAAAGTCAATCTTATAAACTTTGAGCATTGCATTGTATTAAAATGCTTGGGTGCAACAAAGCTGATTCACTCTGTAGAGCTCCATGTATTTGGCAACAGAGACACAAGTCATGCCAGAGCCCCACAATGATGTAGTTCAGTTTTATTTTAGAGGTGGGAGATTATATACACAGGACTGTATCAGTCTCATGTAAAGAATCAGTATTTTTACTACTATTTTTCACATTAATACTTTGAGAGCACGCCTGTATGAAGGTAAAAAATGATACCGAACCACTGACCACTTTTACACTTGGTACTAATTTGCATCACATGTGATCAGATCACATGTTGTCAGGCGTGACACATCACGGTTTACACCTGGCCACTTAAATGCATCTGTGACCACTTGTGTTTGGATTTCAAGGGGAGGGCCTCTGATTTCATGAAGACATTCTTTAATCTCTGTCAGTGTGTTACTGCATGACATTAATGCGTAACAGTCAGAAAATATAAAGAAAGTGTGAACAAAGCTGTCGCACTATTTCTCCCAGATGCACTTGAAATTTAATCCAAGCATAAATGCAACATTTAGAGCAGAATTATCCGTTATTTTAGTTGAGTATCTGCTGTTAGCAGAGCTTCAGATGTTTGTGCTTCTTATCTGTGTTTCTGCATGATGACATCAGACACACTGAAGAAGAACAGTGAAGTTCTTGTGCTTGTGAATATCTCTGCTTTTTATCAAATTTTCCAATCTTTTTAAAGCAGCATGTAACCAGCAAAGTTTAAAGTCAGTAGTTGATCGGCAGGTGAGGGGTGGCACTTCACTGCTGTCTGAGACACATTCAGGACAGTAAGCCTTTACACCTCAAATGCTATGTGGTCACATGCATTTTTGACTACCTCTGAATGTGGTTTCTGTGATCCAATCACAAAACATTTTAGACCCCTTATAGACCTGCATTAAGGGCTTAACTCATATGATCGGATCACCCGAAACACATCTTAATACCAGGTGTAAACGGGGTCATTAATTCAACACACAATAGAATCGAAACAGAATGTTCCAAGAATATATAGTAGGCTAATTGCACAAATCACTGAAGTTCAACACAGATTAATGTAGTATTACAATATAATTATAGCATTGCACTACAATGCAAATAAGAATCACAATATGTCATGACTGAGATATCAATATAAAATTGCATTGCGAAGTTGCTGTTGGTTCCCACCCCCATTTTAAATACCGTCATTTTGGCAGCTTTTGGGGTTGTAACAATCCTTTTCCTGCCCCTGTGAAAAAAGAAAATATCAAAATGAGGCATTAAAGTCTATAAGAACCTATTAAAAATGTAAATGTTGTACATATGAAGAGGTTGATATACTCACAAGCCTGTAAGGTGACCGTGCACCCCACGACTCTCTTTGAAAAGCATCCTAAAAAAAATAATAAATAAATGCTTCTGGTTACATCATATTTTACCAGCTTTTGTAAAACCCAGCACACAATCATAGAAGCACACAATCATAGAATCACTCACCTGGCCTGCATCCAGCCTTTAGGCCAGAGGGGTTTGACTTCATTCTCCATGAAGGATTTGAGATAGTCCTCCACAGACAGAGAGCACTGCTCCAGCTCATAACAGCTCAGCTTCACGCGCACCAGGTTACACAACAGAGTCCTGGAAAACACACACACACAGACAAACTCATGGGGTAAAACCTTTATTCTTGCAACTAGCAGCCCATTAGTGGGGTTACAACAAACAGCTTTAAGCAGTACAAACCTGAGTTTGTCATCCCATATAAACTTCTTTCTTGGTCCCATCACCCTCTTTCCTGGTTTCTCTTCATCATCATCCTCTGATCCATTCTTCTCTGCTTCCTCAGTCTGCTGCCTGTGCAACACACACACACACACACACACACACACACGCGCGTCTTAAAGCTTCAGTTGTGAGCTCTGTATGTCCACATCATTTGGATTGTTGTTACTGCAAATTCTTAATTTCGCCAATCACATTCGATCAACATATTGTAGCATACATCCCACTTTAAAATGTCAGGATAAATCATGGTTCAAGAATCATACAGTCTAAGATCTAAATCACACCCTTTTCAGTTTTTACTCCCCCACTAGACTACACTCATGATGAAATAAAATACAGATCTGTTCCAGCATATATTGACTTACTTGGAGGCAGCTTTTGCCATGCAATCCATGTTATATCTGGCGATCTGCTCTGGCATCACACTGCACACGGCCAGTTTGAGTTTTAACAGGGGTGTTCGCAGACGGTCGTCCTGAGGAAAAGACAGACAGGAAGAGAATTGGAGAAAATGCAGACTTTTGTGAAATAAGAGAACTCTTACCAAAAGCTTACAAGGCTGTTGGGTGAATGTCTGGGTCTCATTTCACCCCAAAATCAAATAAGACAATAAATTATATTTTGCTAACAGAAATGTCTTTTTGGACAATTATTTTGATTTCACAATTAAGCACAGTCCCATAAATCACTTTATTACAGTTAATAGAATCTAATGAGAACCACCATTAGTAAAATCTCCAGATGCATTAAAGGGATAGTTCACCCAAAAATGAAATTCCTCTCATTATTTACTCATCCTCATGATATCCCAGGTGTGTATGCCTATCTTTCATCTCTTGAACACATTTGAAGAAAAAGAGAAAAATATCACAGCTCAGTAGGTCCTTAAAATGCAAGTGGGCGGTGATTCGACTTTAAGCTCCAAAAATCACAGACAGTCAGCATAAATGTCATCCATACGACTCCAGTGGATAAATTCATGACTTCTAAGGTACGATTGCTTTTGGTGCAAAAAGATCAATATCCAAGTTCTTTAACTATAATGAATTGCTTCAGGTCAGCAGCAGTATGCAAATGTGACGTAATTAGCATGGTTTATAAATGAGTAGGAAGAACCCTGTACTGAAGCTTTGTTGGTTTTGGTTTAGAGCTGTATTTGTATCCATTTATTTACTCACAATGATGCATTTGTATGCTTATTCTGGATGTCTCAACCGTGAGAAAAATGTGAGATTGCGTCCATAACATGGTAACCCCAATACGTCGCCCGAAAGAGACGCCGTGAATTCCGCTCTCTCATCAATGCGTATACTGCTGCCGACCGGAAGATGGTTTATAGTTAAAAAGTACTTAAATATTTATCTTTTTCACACCAAATGTGATCGTATCGCTTTAGAAGTCATTAATTGAATCACCGCCCACTTGCGTTTTAGGACCTACTGAGCGGAGATATTTTTCTAGTTTCCTTGAAATGTGTTCTGGCGAAGAAAGTCAGCCATACACACGTGGGATATCATGAGGTGAGTAAATAATGAGAGAATTTTCATTTCTGGGTGAACTATCTCTTTAAGGTAATGAGAATTTGAGTGGAAATGTGCTTAATTGTAATGACAAAAACAAAAGAATATCTAAAAATAGGCTTCATTTTCTTAATTTAAAAAAAAGATATATTTTTTGATTATGGGGTGAAAGGTTACATGCTAGGACAGGTCGTGAGATTCACCCTGTAATTTAAATTTCCCGCCTTCTATGGTAACAACGTGTTAGTCTTTTCAGCCCAGAAAAACAAGAGTAATCTGAATCCCTCACCTGGATGTTGAGGCTCAGTTTCTTGAGTCGTTTGAGCAGCGCCTCCTTGTTACAGGGCACAAAGGCCTCCAGGTGAGAGTACACCTGCAAACGCACGTCTGCCGGCTGCTCCTGAACCTGCAGCTCAATACTGAAGGAGAGGAATGATGATAAACGTCAACTAAAGATAGATTCAGTCTATATCAGTCCAAGTCACAGCATTTAAAAACCTTTAACAAAAGTTCAATGAGGACAGTAAAAGAATAGACTTACTCCAGCAAAATATTATTCATATCCAGAGTGAAGAATTTCTTTCTGCCTTCCTGATCAAATTGCCTCGATGCCTGTGTAAAAAACAATTCTAGTTATGCAGAAGAACGGCATTACTGTCAGAACATGAACTCCCTGAAGTGCTTTTAAAATTACAAATCTACATCCTACAGATCTCTTGAAATGGCTGAGAGCGCCGTAATAAGAGTTTTTATCCGCTGATTACTGGCCTGAGCTGCATTTCTCATTGTGACTCCCCAAAGCTCAATTTTCTTGAAGACTTAAATTTTAAATGTCTTGCAGTGAAAACGATTGGTGAACATTTCTATCAGTAGAAATGTTGCTATAGTTAGTACTGTGGTAGATATATTTCTACAGCTAATGGTGGGCAAGACTAAGTCACGTTTTAAATTTAAGAGTGATGAAAAGTGTGTGTGTGTGTGGGATGTGTCATAATCAATGTGGCACATCCAATCAGAATAAAGTCAGAACTATCCAATTTAAAAAATTAGTTTTGAGTCTTTGGGTTTTTAAACTCAAGTGTTAGATAATGTGAAGCTGTTCATGCACAGAACCTATAATTTGTCATGAATAAAAGTTATTTTCATGTACCTTAAAGGGATAGTTCACCCAAAAATGAAAATTCTCTCATTTACTATCCCTCATGCCATCCCAGATGTGTGTGACTGACTTTCTTCTGCAGAACACAAATTATGATTTTTAGAAGAAATATCAGCTCTGTTGATCCATTCAATGTAAGTGAATGGTGGCTAGGACAAAAAGCACAAAGTCAGCATAAAAGTAATCCATGCAACTCCATTGGTTTAATCCATGTCTTCAGAAGTGATATGATAGGTGTGGGTGAGAAACAAAACAATATTCAAGTCCTATTTTCTCATAAATTCTCCTCTCTGCCCAGTAGGTGGCAATATGCACAAAGAATGTGAACTTCTAAAACAGAACAATGTGAAAGTGGAGATTTATAGTAAAAAAGGACTTAAATATGGATCTGTTTCTCACCCACACCTATCATATCACTTCTGAAGACATGGATTTAACCACTGGAGCATGGAGCACTTTTATACTGCCTTTAAAGTTCTGTCCACCATTCACTTGCATTGTATGGACCTTCAGAGCTGACAAATTCTTCTAAAAATCTTAATTTGTTTTCTGCCTAATAAAAGAAAGTCACACATCTGTGATGGCATGAGGATGAGAAAATTAGATATTTTTATTTTTGGATGAACTATCCTATAAAGTAAATAATTTACTGGATTATCCAAAATAGATATTTTAAAATTTTCCAGTTTTGTTAACTACTACATTGATACATACATCAGAATTGTATAAAATTACTAATAGAGAGATATGCAACTTCAGTCATAACACCCACCCTTAATATAGAAGGTATGGAAATGCAGTGCCATAAATGTAAACCTATCATTACCATATTTAGTGGCATTTGTATTTAATCAAATTATATACACTGTATTTTAACCATCTTTTTAATGGTTTACCTAAAAGGAGGACTGTATCCAAACAACAAAATTCAGACTTACAGCCCTTAGGTCTTCTATACGTTTGATCAAGGGTGCAGGAAGTCCATCTGGGAGAGGCGGAGGAGAGATGAGCCCCCCCTGCCCTCGACTCAGCCCACCTCCACCAATCTTGTGCCCTGCTGACGAACCCACACCGATCTGCCCATTCTCCCTTCCTGACGGGGGCATCTGGGGCACTGCGTCTAAAAAACTGAAGTCGAGGTCCCGCATGAGATCCTGAAGCTCGCTTTCATTGGCTGAACCTAGCAATGACATCATAGCGGGGTCGGCCGTCAGTTCGGCAAGCGGAAGCTCGTTGTTGGCGTTGCCGTGGAGATGAGAGTTCTGCGGTACTTTGTTTGAGTTGGGGGTGCTGGTGAGACCAGGGCCCAGATGAGACACGTTGGGGTCTCGTTTCCGCATTTCTTCCTTCTCTCGTGTGAAACGTCGCAGCATTGCAGCCAGACAGAGTGAATCCTTCATCAGTTTCTTCCTCTTCTTTTTCTCCGGACGGTGAAGGTTGAAAGCAGCCACTCTGAGCAAATTTCATGCCACATACACATACATTCCAAGAATAAGCATTTATTCACGAAACGCTAACAATATTTCTTTAGGGAAACTTGATTTAAAAGGATAGTTTACTCAAAAATGAAAATTCTCTCATCATTGAGCATACATCACAGATGCGCATGACTTACTTTCTTCAGCAGAAAACAAAGATTTTTAGAAGAACATCTCAGCTCTTTATGTCCATACAATGCAAGGGAATGGTGACCAGACCTCTGAAGATCCAAAAATGACAAAGGCAGCATAAAAGTAATCCATACGACCCCATATGGATTAATTCATGTCTTCAGAAGTGATAAGTGTAGGTGAAAAACAGGTCAATATTTAAGTCCTTTTTTATAATAAATTTCTACCTTTGACCAGTCCCAACTAGTAGGTGCTGATATGCATGAAGAATGCGAATTGCCAAAAAACAAAAGAAGGTGAAAGTGGATATTTTGGGCGAATTCCAATCGAAAGTGATCGTCCTCATGCCCAACTCATTTCGAAGGACAGATCTCTTGATGGAGCATGGCATTACTGTATAAATGTACACTTAACTAACAGTTTTGTGGAAGGGCCCATCAAGAGCAGAAAACTGTTATTTGTAAAATACCCTTATAGTAAAAAAGGACATAAATATTGTTCTGTTTCTCACCCACACCCATCATATCACTTCTAAAGACAGATTTAAACACTGGAGTCGTATGGAATACTTTTATGCTGCCTTTATGTGCTTTCTGGAGCAACACAATTCTGGTGACCATTCACTTGTATTGTATGGAGCTACAGGACTGAGGTACACTTTAAAAAAAAATCTTCATTTGTGTTCTGCTGAAGAAAAAAAGTCATATACATCTGGAATGACATAAGATTTAACTTCGATGTCATTGAACAAATCCCTGTTATTGACCTACTTTCCTCAGCTCTATATTTAAAGGTTGGCCTATGCACTCATGAGTCAGACAGATGCTTTTGGAGCATCTTAATTTGGTTGCACTTTGGTTTGTCTCACTAGATTTCAACACCTCTAGTCCCAAGCATGATGTCCCATTTTGTGGTGCAAAACACAAAAAATTAAGACATGACAACAAAAAAGCCACAACAAAACTAAATTATCAGAAAAGCTGCGTCTTAATTCCATTGTGTTGTGGCTTAATTTGTTGTTTTGTAGATCTCAGACTTTATTGGCTTTGTAAATTTTGTTGTGCTGTGCACCCCTGGGCCACCACTCTAGGTGTGTTGCCTGTACATCTGGAGTGCTGACTGCCCCCTACTGCACCAAGTTTAGGTACATAAAGCTTTAATTGCTCCAATGGTAGGAACATACCTAAAGGAATTTACATGGAGGTCGGGGGCATGATTGCGTGAATTAAAAAAAAATAAAAAATAATTTTAAAAATGTATAAAAAAAATTAAAAAAAACGCATTTTTTTTACATAATCACACTAAATTAACATGTTGAATTGACGGCCATTAATAAATCATATTAATGTTATCATTAATAAATGTAACCATTTATGCAAAATTGATAGCTTTAATCGTATAGCTGTTGCCGGAGATTTAAGGCGCAATCTTAAATTCTGTGGGCGAAATACAGTCATCTCAATGGGAATCCACGCGATTATTGATTTCACGTAATGGACTTCCGGTGGCGAAAAATTTTCCCCCACGGATTTCGCATGTTCAAATCATATGTGCTCCACATCCACACATGCCTTCTACGCCCTCTGAATATGACCATGCCTTTATACTCCGTTTTCTTGACTAAGAACACCCCTTAAGGAAACTTTGGTTAGATGCAAACGCCAAGCGCCTGTGTACAATAATTTGGGCTTTAAGCCCATATTGATTTATCTTCATATTTACAAAAACACTTTATTCTCACCCTTGTTTGGCTACTTTGTTCCTTCTTGGTTTTTTCTCCTCTATACTTGTGACATCTTTCATCTTCCTTCTCTTTATCTGTGGCTCCTCTCCATCTCTCATCTACAAACAGAAAACACCAAGAATCAAATGAATACATATCATTACGAAAAACAGGCTCTTAACAGATCTATGATACATCAACTGAGTCACATCGCAGAGTGAAAACTCACTCTGGATTTTTCATCTTTTGCTCCCTCTTCTCCTTCAGATTCTGAGGCAGCTCTGAACTGTAATGTACCGGTGTTGATGTAGAATCCTCCAAGCTTGGTTGTCAGAGATGCTGGTACAAGCTCATCATACTGATCGGAAGACACACGATGATTTACACTGATGCTTTCGCTATTTATCGCCTGCATCTTAAAGTTTGAGGCTTTTATGAAAGCAGAAACTTCAAAAGACATCTTTAAAGCACAATCTAAATCCATCACTGACAATCCATCGGAATATGAATTTAAAAAAACCTTTCAGTTCAGAGCACAATGAAATGGAGTTGGTAAACAGCATGTTAAATGGCAATCGATCATCACTGTAGTGACGGATGTCTGTTGCCATGGCAAGAGCCCACTCACAGCTTCCGAGTTGTCTATGAAGGGGTCACTCTCATCATAGCCAAAGCCGATGTCAATCAAATCCTGCATCCGATCTTTCCGCCTCTTTTTCCCTGCGTTACCCTGTAACGTTAACGGCATAATAATGCACAAGTCTTACGCAAGCTCTCATTTGGCATTTCAGTGACCTCTTCTTCATGCATTTGAAAATGCATTTCACATAAACAACAGAATCAATATAAACACACTTACATATTTGCTTTCAAACTTTTTTGCCAAAGCCTCGACCTCTAGACGTTCTCTCTCATCATCGTTGAAGGGGTTGTCCAGATCAAGGGAAGACTTAGAACCTGGTGGATTCTTCTTGGTCTGTGAAAAAACAACACCATCTTAGCACCATCTTGAAGTGGATTTTCAAAAATAATGACCGTTTTCAAACTGTTTTTTCCAGAAACACTCCTACATTGGTCGGTAAACAGAGCCCCATAGGGAAAAACTCCATGTCTGGCTGGTTTGTATGCTCAAACAAATGGAGCAATGTTTTGATAGTGCCACAGAGCCACAGTGTCCACTTCGGGGAAACCAACTTTGGAATGGTTCACATTTAAAAGGTAGAAGTTTAAAAAAAGTCATTTGTAATGAATGCACAAATTATGATTTGTGCATTCCGTGGTAACTCGCTCAACAAGCCACATGATAAAATGGGCAGATTGACGGTCTCAGATGTGGAGGCAACTGAGATTCGTCAACCGTCACCCAGATTGAGGCAAGTCACTACGCCACCACGAGGACATAGAGCGCAATGGGAATTGGGCATTCCAAATTGGGGATAAAAAAAAAAAAAAAAAACTTTCTACACTGAATAAGTTAAAACATGAATTTGAAAATATTAAAGTAAATTCTACATTTGTTCTCAATTCAAAAATGAATGCTCTAACTTATAAGTAATTATAATTTATGACTGTTTGTTATCTTTACAATGCGTCATTATGCATCAATCCTGAAGTTGAAAATATAGTCATATTTATTTGCTAATATTAAGTAAATGTGTTCCCAGCATGCATCTGCTTGAATAATTAATGAGCTTGCATGGTTTCAATGTTTGCAAGTTGATTTTCACCATTTTTATTGTTGATTTTTTTATGTTTGGTGACTTCATTGTGAATTTTAAAGTACATTTTCTACTCAAAAAAATTATCTATTGATCGTTACATTATCGTTTATATCACCTGTGATGCAAGGTGATCTTGTCTAATAGACTACATAGCATGCATTTAAGCTTCCCTTTGGAAGGCTTCAGTGTCATGTTGCACATGACCGAGTACATAAAAAAAAAAAAATGCTAGTGCATTTTAAAATGCAAGGCTTAATTCAGTGCTACACTGCGTGAGAAAAATGTACAAAGTTTGAATATCATTTACTTGAAACGGAGTATTGCAATGCAAATTTTTGGGGGGAATTTCTAATTAAACCACCAAAAATTGCAAGAAGCCTTTACTTAAACATATGGTCTGTTAAATTTACTAGGAATTTCCACATTTTAAGTAAACCCCGCTCAATTTCAATGTCAAAGACGAGGTCTACAATCATAAAACAAACTTACAAGCATGCCACTGAATTAAGTAAAAATCAATATTTCAACCAAAAACACAAATGCTGTCATTTATTTACCGTCATGTCATAATAAACCTGTATGACTTTGTCTTCCATGAAACAAAAAATGTGATGTTTTGAAAAATATTCCAGCTGCTCTTTTCCATACAATGAAAGTAAATGGGGACTGAGGTTGACAAGCTCCAAAAATTACACACAAAAAAAAAACTGCAAATGTAGTCCATGACTTGAACGATATATTCTAATTTCAGTCTGTTCCTCATACAAGGCTGTCGCATGGCACGAAATCGTGTGGCCCAACCTGTGGAGTTTTAAGCCTGAACCATTGTAGGCGACCGCAAGAGACGGTGAAACAGCGACATATGTTTGCATAGAAAAACAAGCGAACAGTAGTACAGGCACGTGCAAAAACGCATATTGTGAACAGCCCTTAACTCTTCTGTTTGTGTGAGTGACAGTTTGTTAGGTTGGGTAGCAGACCTCTAAAATAGACTACTTTTATATATTTTTACGACCATTTGTTTCATTTTCGGGGCTTGACAACCTACACCCCAATTCACTTTAAAGGAATAGATCACCCAAAAAAATGAAGATTCTCTCATTTACCCACCTTCATGCCATCCCAGATGTGTATGACTTACTTTCTTGTGCAGAACACAAATGAAGATTTTTTTGAAGATTATCTCAGCTCTGTTGGTCCATTCAACGTAAGTGAATGGTGGCCAGAACATTTTGTAGTTTGGGTGCAGCTTCCGATTTGGCGCCACAAAATCATCCCACCCTAGTTCACCTATGCCTAGAAACGGCCCAGCCCACACTTATCATATCGCTTCTGAAGACATGGATTTAACCACCGGAGTCGTATGGATTACTTTTCTGCTGCCTTTATGTGCTTTTAGGAGCTTCAAAGTTCTAGCCACCATTCACTTTGAACGGACCAACACATCTGGGATGGCATATGGGTGAGGTTTTTTCATTTTGGGTGATCTATTGCTTTAATTGTATGAAAAAGAGCTCAATCAACATTATGCTAACCATCCCTGCAAACAAGAAATTCCCATTTTTTTTGGAATGACAGAAGGGAGGGCAAATAATGAAAGAATGACACTTTTTTTGTTGAACTATCCTTTTAATCACAATCTACGCGCACTCTCCTAAAGCACCGGGACCCTGAGGGGCTGCAGGGGTCACATACACAACAAAGTGCTCTTAAGTTTGAGCCTCATGAAGTGACACAGGACCCACAGTGACACGTCATAAATTAAATGCTCAGCATATATTGCCTTACACACTCGCTCATAACATATGCCACACTTGCCATAAAAACTGAGCTCTTCTACTGAGGACTTTTTTTAATCCTCTCCCATTTAAGGTCTGCTAACAGGCTAATGCATGAGCAAACTCAGCAGAAAAAGCAGTTATCTGTATAACAAGCAAACTATATAATCTAATCTTCCCTACACTGGTCCGAACAGTTATTCCCCCTCATTTAGGTACCTGTTGAGGCTGGATGAGCTCGCTGTAATTGAACTCGGCCGAGCACTGCTCGTTGGGCTCGGACAGACACAGATTGAGCCGCACTGTCTTCTTCCCTTTGGGCTCATCGCCGTCTCTCTTCCCGATCAAACCCCCGCGGTCACCCGCAGCAGCCGTCACCCCGGTGCCCGACATCTTCATCCTGCCCTCGCTGTCAAAGCTCATCTCCGCGCCCCCGTCCTCCTCCAGCCGCCGTCTCCAGCCCTCCGCGCCCTGACCGCCGGCCATGGCCGACAGGGTGACAAACTGCACTTTTCTCGGTTCGGCCATTTGGATGATCAGGGCTCTTGGTCACACTCTCTCAGTGGTGCGGCTTGACTTCGCCAAACAACTTGATTTAAAGAGCTTCAAGCCGGATGGAAGGGGCGTTCGGAGGATTTATGGATACGAGAATCCCTCCGCGCCTCACGGGCGGATGCTTAGGGGAAGAGATGGCCGGGTGAGAGTTGATTTTGGAGGCGCAAACATCCTCGATCGCTAAGCTCGCGGGACCGAGGCGCTCCGAACAGCCATCTTAGATGAGCGAGAGTAAATAAAGAGCGGAGACGAGCGAACTGAGCCTGCGCGAACATGGACACCGGAAGCGGCGTGCACGACGGAGAGGTCGGACTGGCCAATTGGAGCACGCCAACTGCAGCGGCGCGTCCAATCAGAGGCGGACCTCCCGGCAACAGACGCTTTAATGAGCAATTAGACATGAAAGAGGATTCCCCTTGAAATTGAACTAACAGAGGGAAATAGAACTAATAGTGGGAAATGTTTCTCGAAAGGTTATAGTCTTATTTTATGTTAAGAGATACTATTTCTTTGGATATGAGAGGAACAGGTTAATCTATTGAAACTATTTCATAAATGATGTTGTTATGGAGAGGATGAGTGTCTGAATAAAATGCATTCAGTTATCGTAATATCAGAAGTGGAGGATGACAGGACAGTGACAATAATATAACTGGCCTTTAAAGGTTGTTGTCAGTAAAATGCACACCACACAAGTGTATAATAATCTAATATATTAAAACCAGTATATTACATTATGCCAGTGTCGTTTTTCTTACCAAAATCTGGCGAACTGGCCAAAATAAAGAAAACAAAATCGTAGTTTTTATTAATAATTTTTTTTTTAGACTGCACATCTTCAGTCACCAATGTACCTCGTGCAAAAGATTAAAAAAAAAAAAAAAAAAATATATATATATATATATATATATATATATATATATATATATATATACACTCACCTAAAGGATTATTAGGAACACCATACTAATACTGTGTTTGACCCCCTTTCACCTTCAGAACTGCCTTAATTCTACGTGGCATTGATTCAACAAGGTGCTGAAAGCATTCTTTAGAAATGTTGGCCCATATTGATAGGATAGCATCTTGCAGTTGATGGAGATTTGTGGGATGCACATCCAGGGTACGAAGCTCCCGTTCCACCACATCCCAAAGATGCTCTATTGGGTTGAGATCTGGTGACTGTGGGGGCCATTTTAGTACAGTGAACTCATTGTCATGTTCAAGAAACCAATTTGAAATGATTCGAGCTTTGTGACATGGTGCATTATCCTGCTGGAAGTAGCCATCAGAGGATGGGTACATGGTGGCCATAAAGGGATGGACATGGTCAGAAACAACGCTCAGGTAGGCCGTGGCATTTAAACGATGCCCAATTGGCACTAAGGGGCCTAAAGTGTGCCAAGAAAACATCCCCCACACCATTACACCACCACCACCAGCCTGCACAGTGGTAACAAGGCATGATGGATCCATGTTCTCATTCTGTTTACGCCAAATTCTGACTCTACCATCTGAATGTCTCAACAGAAATCAAGACTCATCAGACCAGGCAACATTTTCCAGTCTTCAACTGTCTAATTTTGGTGAGCTCTTGCAAATTGTAGCCTCTTTTTTCTATTTGTAGTGGAGATGAGTGGTACCCGGTGGGGTCTTCTGCTGTTGTAGCCCATCCGCCTCAAGGTTGTGCGTGTTGTGGCTTCACAAATGCTTTGCTGCATACCTCGGTTGTAACGAGTGGTTATTTCAGTTAAAGTTGCTCTTCTATCAGCTTGAATCAGTCGGCCCATTCTCCTCTGACCTCTAGCATCAACAAGGCATTTTCGCCCACAGGACTGCCGCATACTGGATGTTTTTCCCTTTTCACACCATTCTTTGTAAACCCTAGAAATGGTTGTGCGTGAAAATCTCAGTAACTGAGCAGATTGTGAAATACTCAGACCGGCCCGTCTGGCACCAACAACCATGCCACGCTCAAAATTGCTTAAATCACCTTTCTTTCCCATTCTGACATTCAGTTTGGAGTTCAGGAGATTGTCTTGACCAGGACCACACCCCTAAATGCATTGAAGCAACTGCCATGTGATTGGTTGATTAGATAATTGCATTAATGAGAAATTGAACAGGTGTTCCTAATAATCCTTTAGGTGTGTATATATATATATATATATATATATATATATTACACAAACACACACAAAAACTCATCATTTACTCACCCTCATAACATCCCAGAAATGTATTACTTTTTTCTTCTGCAGAACACAAACGAAGATATTTAGAAGAATATCTCAGCTCTTTAAGTCCATACAATGCAAGTGAATGGTGACCAGAACACTAATGTTCCTAAAAGGTAGCATAAAAGAAATGCAGAAGACTCCCGTGGTTTAATCCATGTCTTCTGAAGAGATATGATAGGTGTAGATGAGAAAAATATCAATATTTAAGTCCTTTTTTACTAAAAATTCTCCAAAAACAAAGTCAGCAAAAACAAAAGAATATGAAAGTGAAGATTTACAGTGAAAAATTATTACATTTTCTTACCCACACATATCATATTACTTCATTGATTTAACCTCTGGAGTCATATGGATTACTTTTATTATGTGCTTTTTTGACCTTAATATATCTGGTCACATTCACTTGCATTGTTTGGAACTGCAGAGCTGAGATATTCTTCTACAAATCTTTATTTGTTTTTAGCAGAAGTCAGTCAGTCATATGCTTCACATACAGCACGAGGGTGAGTAAATGATGAGAGAATTTTCACTTTTGGGTGAACAATCCCTTTAAGTGTAAAAGTCAAACATTTGCAGACATTCAGTTAGCTTTCATTTTTTGGGATAAAACATTCAAAACACAACGTTTGAAAAGATACAGCTTTAATTAGTTGCATCATCCATCTAGCAAAAAACAAACAAAAACAAAACAAATTTTTTCAAACACATTTAAAACATTTGAAATTAACTGACATGGATACATTGTAAATATAGAAGTAGCATTTAAGTTGCATCCGAACTGGTGCGTTCATGTCTTATTTTGTTGAGAAAGAAACAAGCAGACAATGCAATAAAAGTTTAAACATTCTGATTTTATACAGATTCAAGTACATGTATTGCATCGGGTGTTGGCTGATGTGTAAAGGTTATCAGAGAGCCACTCTGTTGTCTTTGGCCCATTTCTTCATAATACGGATGATGTATTCAACTTGCGGGTTACCAGTGCTCCTCAACATCGGCAAAACCTCCCTCAGTGTTTCTCTGCAACAAACAAACAACAAAATATGTATACACAGAAAGCATTATGATTACAGGTCAAAAGCTTAGTCTGTTGAAAGTTTATGATGCTCTAACTCTTTGTGCAAAACTTTGGTGAACTAAATCTGACCATTCTAAGAAAAGACATTTTTACATAGAGCCGAAACTAATAATAATGTCTTTTAACATGCATCTACCATGTCATGTCTAAGGCTTAGCATAGGTTCATACCTGGATTCTCTGCTTGCCAGTATAAGTTGGAAGATCCCAACACATGCTCCACGCTTCCCCTCCCAGTACTCAGGGTTTTGATCCAATCTCTCCAGAGCATCAAATGCTTTAGCTGCATAATAGAACTGCCCCATCTAAGAAGTATACATAATTTATATTTCACATCTACTGACATCTTGTATCATATGAAAACACTTTTGAGACCAAAGGGAATTTAGTTTTGCTTTTTACAATGTGTCGATTGAATCAGCAACAACCTCTAATTGTATCATCAGGCAGGTTGCTATCTATAGATCATCCTAAAGAATCATCTGCCTGAATAGTTTAGTAACTTCAATATTCTATCGTTACAACATTTTACAGATTATTATTATTATTTATAAAACACAGCCAACTCTTACAGTAATTCTGATTGGATGAACCACGTTCAAAGCTGCTGTAGAACACCCAAAATATCCCAGGGTTATTATAGTTTTGAATATGTCACTATCTTTTATTTTGCTTTGTTATTTCAGTTTTATTTTAGTTAGTTTTAATGGTGCAAAAAATAGTATGGTATCTGTTAACATTATTTAATGCATAATGATTTAACATGAACTACAATGTAACAACATAACATTGCCAATTTTAATGTAACTTTATTACGTTGGCTTGATAAAGCCAAAATACTGTTATTCTGTTATTATTATTTTCCAAAATCCCTAAACCAAGACCCAAAAATTATCAATTGTAACTCCAAGAGCTTTCAAGCTACATCCGCTTGGCACAGACCTTCAGACTGTTCAGACTTTGCGTACTATATCTTTATAACTGATTGAAATTAATCTTGTCTCATAGTGGATAATCAAAAAATCCCAAAATGCCATATATTTACATTGCTGGAATATTCAAACAGGCTTAGACTCGGTCACAGGACGTTTGAGATTTCATGGTTTATCTGTCTGTCTGTCTATCTGACATTAGGGCCTGTGCAACCTTCAAACTTTAAGCTTTTAAATTTTAAACTGTATCGACAAACATCAAAGTTCGTCTTGACAAACTTTACCTATCTAGTTGAACAATGGTGTTTTTTTTATCATGACTGTTACCAGTGTTTAATAAAAGCAAGAAGCCATGAATGGCCGTGCATTATAGTGATTTTACCATGTTAAAGGTTTGCATTGTGCTCAATAACATCACGTACCTCTTGTAGCTTATTGTTTTAAAAGAAAATGTACTAATATGAATGTTCCAGGTTCAATTCAAGAAATGCTAAACAGCAGTTGTGGAATAATGTTGATTATCAGAAAACAAATTTCATCCTGTCCATTGTTTATTCACAAAAATCACACATCAAGGCACTTACAATGGCAGTGAATGCGGCCAGTCCATAAACGTTAAAATACACACAGTTTTAAAAGTATAGCCACTAGAGTTAAACATTATACGATTTACCAGCATTATGGTATTTACCAAATTAAAGGGCTTACCAGTCATTGCAACACAGTTGTAATATGAAATCATGTTAAAACTTCTAATATTTACATCTTGTGGATATATATATATATATATATATATATATATATATATATATATATATATATATATATATATATATAGGACTGGCCCCCATTCACATCCACTGTAAATTCCTGACTATAACCAAGGTGTGACAGGGCGGAGGGCGGGGCCAGGTTGTGATTCCGCACACCCAGCCCCAAATCAGACTAATCAAGCATCAGAGAGGGACAAGGGACGAATGGAAGCTGCAGTGCAAGAGAGAGAGAGAGAGAGATTTATGGACAGCTGTCCGACACCTGAGTGTGTTTGTTTGTCTTTTTGGTTCAGTTTATTATAAAAATATTATTTATATTGTCAAGCCGGTTCTTGCCTCCTTTCCATTCTATCCCTATACACTGATGCCAAAACCCGGGAAGGATGAGGGATGCGCCGTAGCAGAGTCCTACTCAGCAGTGCTCAAGTCGTACCATCCACCCCAACAGACCTGCTGCGGCCATCCACCGGAGGACTGAAGAGCCCGGTCACCTGGAAACAGAGGAAAGGCCACCGACCGCAAGGGGACGAGGGGCTCCCAACCAACCGCCTGGAGCAGTTACCGCTGCCAGGGGAGGGAAAGACCCCTACCGTCCACCAAAAATGTGGCAGGGCGTTCCGTCCACCAGGGGCCGGAGGTCTGCCTCTGATCCGTCCGGGGAGGCATGGCTGTCATCCATTAGAGGGTGGAGGAGTGGCCGAGGACCAAGCTATAGCGTATCGGAGAACCGGTGGGTAAGTGTTTTTTTTTTTTTCTCTCTCCTCTCTCTCACGTTATGGGTGCACGTTATGCCGGGGGCTCCCCGGCCTGAGAGAACGAGGGAGGAATGTGACAGGGCGGAGGGCGGGTCGTGATTCCACACACCTGGCACCTAATCAGGCTAATCAAGCCTCAGAGAGGGACAAGGGCCAACTGGAAGCTGCAGTGCGAGAGAGAGAGATTTATGGACAGCTCTCCAACACCTGTATGTGTGTGTTTTTGCTTTTTTTAAATAAAGTTGAAATAATTTTTATAGTAATCAACATTATGCCACAAATGTTGTCGATTGAACCCTGATTATGTATTTTCTGTCATGACTGGCAAAGTTAGAATGAAACTCCAGTGAGGATTTGTTGAGGTACTATACCAGCACCTTATAGCAGTCATTTGCGATGAGCTGCAGGAGGTTGAATGAGTCAGATGATGTTTCTATCCTCAGATAAAGCTCCCAGGCCTGACGAGCCTTCTGATTCATGATGTCTACAACAGAGAGGACAATGACATCAGAGAGTCAGTGGCCTGGTTAATCTAAAGTATGACCAATCAGAAAACACTCCAAAGATCTGAGACACAACTTATAAAACAAAGCAATATTGTTGAACCTACAGCAGCGAGCTAACCAGCTCAGGTAAACATAGTCATTCTTGATCTTCTCATTCTGGATGAGCAGGAAAACCTGTTCACATTAAATACAGATTCAGTGCCAAAGCCCATATTCAGATGTGCTTGCCAAATCAAACATACTGATACGCAGTCATGCCATACCTCTTCAGCCTCCCGGTAGTTTCCCATGGAAGCCTTGGCCTGGGCATAGTTGAAGTTGAAACTGTCATCATTGTAAAAGTAATTCTACAAGGAAAAACACGAGTATTTAACGCAGATGTTTTAATGTTACTGTACTGAATCCAAAAACAATGATACAGTATGTACATTACCTTGACTGAATTGAGATATATTAGCACATCTTTAAACTGCTTCAGCAGGAAGAAACAAGAGGCCATGCACTGCCTTCCAGGTATTGTGTCTTATAAGATCAAGAAAGAGGGGAAATAGTGCATTAATTTTGTTTTACTACATCCAAGTAACTATGTCATATATCTTATGTACAACATGGAATACCTGTGGGAAATTGACATGTCTTGCAGTTTGTCATTCTATACATTTTTGAAAACATTCTCATTTGACACACTTTTCTGTTACAAAATATATTATAGATTTCATTGAATAAATACATTTTATCAGTTTGTGAGTTCCCTGAGAATTCATCAATTAACATCATTACAAATACATACAACAAATACATCGAAAATTCTCTATAAATACTCCGTAATATAATACTCAATTTAAAACTATTTTACAGAGCAATTGGCTAATTCAGCAATTTTTTTGACGACATTTTATGAGACTACACGGAAGTGTCTTTTAAAAACAATTGGTCTCACTGCAGAACCATTTAAAATTAAGGAAGGCAAAACATTTATTAAAAAGATGAAAGTGTATAATGACCAGTCACAGCAACAAAAATATACATTTTTGCATTTACATTTATATAAAACCTTCTAAAGTCTCTATAAGCAACAATTTAACTCAAAAGAAGTTGATTTTAAAAAACATTAACATTACAACATAATTGGGTATTGACAGTTACATGTCAAATACCTACATCCGGTCAAAGGCAAAAGAAAGTGTGTCCTTCTTGGACCTAAGATAAAAAATATATATTATACTTTATGATAAGAATAAAAACTAGGCACAAATTAACTTCGGTAATAAAATAGTGATGACACTAAGTCAAGAGCCACCGTTAAAGGGGTCATGTCTTCAGGAATCAAATTTTCCTTGATCTTTTGACATATACAGTAAGAGGTCATTGTACTATAAAAACATATTGTAAGTTTCATAACTCAAAACTTCCTCCTCACTGCAAAATGAGCATTTGTTTAAATCTGCCGAAATGACTGTGATGTCACACTGTGGTAAACATTTGCATCTGACCGGCTCCACAACAACACATCAATGCCTACTTTAACTTATCACTTCCATAGCCCCGACCAGTAGCGGTGAGCAGTGAGATGGCAAGAGTAGAGAGCAGGTCAGTAAAGAGCAGAGAGCCAATCACAAAAGTGGGCGTTTACTGTCAAGTCTTGAAGGATAATATCGAGTCTTTCTGACAGAGGGTCAGAATGAGGCTGGAAAATGATCATGTTTTACAAAACAAAAAAATAAATAAATAAAAAATAAAATATATATATATATATATATATATATATATATATAATAAACATTACTCTTATCATAAGTGAAAATTAAGAAACATATAAAAATTATATATATATATATAAAAAAGGCATATTATGACCCCTTTAAAGGTGGTTTTCAGTCTAGGACAAGGCTTAGCCTGTGCCGAATAAACAAACTCATAGATTAACAGTAAATCTGTCACACTGCATGGGGGACGCTGCTGAACCAGGGCTAATATTGTTATTGTTAGCCTGAATAATGTTGTTACCACATTCACTGGCTGAGCCTCCAACCAACTGGAAAAACTGCTGGGCAATTTTTAAATGGTCCCTCTGTAAGAATACAAAAGCATACAGTGAGATAAGGGAACATGGATTTGGAAACTCATACTAGTGGAACCATTCACCAAGATGATGCTGAGAAAAAAAGTTTGAGAGAAAATACTGTTATGAATAAATGTTACAAACCGATCCAATTTCTTGTCCCAAAGCAGCATTTACCACTCCCTTCAGAATATATTCCTGGGGAGGACATAAGAAGTTAAAAAACATGCTGACAACACTGAGACAACCCTAATCCAGTCAATAAATAGAGAGGAAAAGAGGTAAACAGTATTAGTGTGGGCTTAATACCTGGGGTGTGGTGGGCTCAAGGTCTTTGATAAGTTTGTAGGCCTCCTGAATATCATCTAGAAGTGAGATGACATTGTTAATAACAAACTGATAAGCCAGTCTCAATGTATCTGCTTAAGACAAGAGGCCATGTCTGATCAACACACCTTGTCTAAGATAGTAGATGACCAGGTTGAGTCTGGCCTCTGATATGACATCAATCAGAGGAGGTAAAACTTGCAGAGCCCCCTCACCCCCACGAAACACCACCAGATTGTGCTGGATAAGCTCTTTAGCAAACTGGAAAGAGCTGGAGGAGATATCAATCAGGTTCTTCAACTCTGTCTGCAAGAGGGATAACATTATTTTATTATTATTTAAAAGAATAGTTCCCCCAAACATGCAAATTCTCTCATCATTCATTCACTGCCATGCCATCAAAGATGTGCATGACTTTCATGCAAAAAAAATGCAAGTGAATGGTGAGCAAAATTTTGAAGCTCCAAAAAGCACATAAAGACAGAACAAAAGTAATCAATAAGTCTCCAGTGGTTTAATCAATGTCTTCTGAAGTGATCCAATTGATTTGGGGCAAGAACAGACCAAAATAAATTTTTCACTAGATGAGGCTATTCTCACCCCTGCTAAATATAGTTTTGTGTCACATATGTCACATTACTAAAGTTAAATGCCTTTAAAATGATAATAATCAAAATTTCATCTGAGTGACTCCAGCCAGGTCTCCTAAGCAACCAAATTTGTCCGGTTGCTAGGGAGGGTAGAGTCACATGGGGTAACCTCCTCGTGGTCACGATTAGAGGTTATCGTTCTCAATGGTGCACGTGGTACGTTGTGCATGCTCAGAGAATAGCATGAAGCCTCCACATGCTGTGAGTCTCTGCAGTGTCATGCATAACAAGCCACGTGATAAAATGCGTTGATTGACTGTCTCAGAAACAGAGGTCTTGTCCTCCGCTAACCGGATTGAGGTGAGTAACCGCACCACCATGAGGACCTACTAAGTTCTGCTTTGTGATACTCTTTTAGTATAGTCAACTGCAGGTGCAGACGATGCACACAGTCCACGTGGATTGTGCAGATGACGAAATTTGTGTCACACATACTGTGCACAGAGCGATCCTCAATGCAAACAAACCAAGTATATACCTAGACCTTTAGCATATATGGTAGCAGGGTGGGTATTGCAACAATCATTTGCCTTGTGCCCCCCCTCAGAAACTTCTGACATCTCCCTTGGTCTTGACATCCAAAAACAATCAAGAACAACCTGTTGTCCACACTAAAGATCAAGATTCATCAGAGCAGTTGACCTCAGCAGCTTTGCCGTTATACAGTCTGAAGTGGTTGCAGGCTTTAAGGTTGAGGGCGACGGTAGAGTCAGGAATACTCTGCAGATACACAGCCAAAACCTCCTGAGATACGTCATAATAATCCAGTTTATAGTAGCACAAAGCTACATACACATTCAGGGCAAGCAAGTCTCTGTAGAATTAAAGACAAATAATTATTCAGAATCGCTGTTTTCAATCATATTTTTAATCATACAATGGTTAGTTTCGGTCAACGTATTTGATTGGACAAGTGTGTTACAAGAATAGTGATATTTATACCATATACCAGCACTCAAACATTTCACTATTTGTATCTCTCAATAATCTGTGTGGGAATTCCAGTTGCAATCCTGCTTTGGCTTCTTTCAACTTTTTCATTGGTGGAGTGAAAACTAAAATAAATAGCTGGACATAATGCATCGATTGCTTGATACTGACGTTGATTTCAGAAAGGCTGTACACAAGGCGCGATCACATTTACCTTCGCACAGCAAAATTCCAAGAGCAAAATAAATTAATCTCAATGGGAATCTGCGCGTCAGTGAATTTTCTGCGATGGACTTCCAATGGCAAAGAGTTTTGCGTGGGTTCAAGTTTGGTAAACCACGTTGACCAACAGGAAGTTGCTTGGTTTGGCAGTGACCTCTGTGTGGGTGGTGCTTCACGCAAAACTACACTGATTAATCACAGTGGTCAATGATGTCATTTTAGCAGCAAGTTTTTTACAATTAAATCTCCCAGAGTATAAATCGCAGCAATAAAAATAGGTTGCTTGGCCATTCCTTTTACTGCTGGTTTTACACACGCTCAACGTCACCCCACACCTTCTGTCCAAAGGTAAATGCGCCTTCACATTTACCTTTGCATGGTGAAATTCTGCACAAAATTCACGATCGCGCTGTCCCATTAAGATGACTGTATTTCACCCGCAACATTTCGCTGTGCGAAAGTAAATGTGGCCGCATCTTAAACGTGTTTTGCACAGCTCTCTGGAATACTCGATTCTGATTGGTCAATCACTCTCTCCAGCAGTCTGATATTTCTGAATAATGTCGACACATCCAGGGATTGACTGATATTTCGCAGTCAACTAGGTATTGGGAGTTATGTTTCCTAATTCTAGTATTATTCTGCGATCTTTACATGTAAGCGAATAAAATAATTTCAAATCAAATTGATATTTCATGTCCATTTCTTTATTAATTTGCCGCGCATCGTCTAATAACCGGACTAAAAAGCAGTCAGACGGTCATCACAATATAAATACCTTACAGAAATCTAACGCAAACAGGAGGTGGCATTCAGTGGATTCTGGAGACTCTGTGGTCTCTTTCTCAGCGTAATTTAAATGCAAATAATTATTTATTATTACTGACATTTATTATATATACATTTAATTATTTATAATAAACCCCTTCAGCGAGAAAAAAGTCTGAACCCACCCTATCTGGGTTTATTTTCCGATAACTACCGACTGACTGCACATTATCCCTTACATACCACGCTCACAATCGTGCTTTTGTACTAAATATCAGCACGGCTGCTATTACTTGACGCATTGTACAATAGCTGAATCACTGATGTGTTTAATTGTAAGAAATGTAAATGTATTGTTATGGAAATGTGTCTCTGTCAGGGGTGCGGGTTCATCTGTTGATGTGCTGACGGTGTGGCTGGTTCAGTATGTTCTAATACACCTGTTTTGCAGTAAGATCCGTTTGTAGGTGTCAATGGCCTCCTGATAGTGAGAACGCATGTAGTGAATGGAGGCCAAACTCAGCTGATCTTCTGTCACATCTTCCAGGTTCTGATGGAAACCCATCAGCTTCTTTTCATCATTAAACTTTAGAGAGAAAAATAATGCAGATGATGATGCCATCATCATTATCGTTAGATAGTATGCACACCACGGTTAAGCAAAATAGTAGGAGAACTGACCTTATGTGCTAAATGAAAAAGCAGGCGATTTTGAAGTTGAGTCTTCACTCCTGAAAAAGATCGTAGCAGGCAATGTTTGCATAATTTGCTTGCTTGAAAAGCTGTTGTGCAAAAAATGAGAAAAGAGGCATTGGAAAGGAATGACACACCTTTTAATGCGGCCTCCTCAGCTTCTTTATAAAGCCCCAGGAAAAAGAGGGAACAGCCCAGATATACCCACACATCCACTGGACAATCTGGCCTCAGAGTGAGGGTTTTGTACTCCTGAACAAATATTAATACTTTTTAAAATTATAATATGCCTTACAGCTACACTATGTAACTTTTTTGGGGTTAAAAAATTACAAAATGTTATTAATGAGAGAGTGCAACAAAAATCCATCTCCCAAACCATTTACTTTACCCAAATACACTTGGATAAACCTATAATAATGATAGTATATTATAAATATTTTAGAGCTGTCGGGACGGATTTAGTCATTCGCCCTTTGCGAGTTGATGTAATTTCCTTACTCAGAGAAAAAAGATCCGTAGCGCACGTGTGGGAAAGTTTGTTGTCACAACGAACAACAAAAATTGACCGTGGATCATTCAAAACAGCAAACCTCAGGGGAATACCTTTGTAAAAAACAAAGAAACCCAGAACAGAGCAGCGTTTACAAGCAAAAAGGGAAAGTGACAGAGTCCGTAATAAAACCCGAATCAACATCGGCTTGGCTTTTCAGAGGTGGCGACAACTCCGAGATCTGAAAGGATTCAGAAGTGACCCAGAGATGGATTTTCTTACTCAACAGGTAAGATATTTTATTGATATGGTTTATGTATAGCTGTGTAATCACACACACACACACACGTCTGGGTCTGTACACGTATATACTGTAATCGGTGCAGAACTTTTCGCTTGCTAGCACACATGTGTATTTCGTTATAACAGCTATAATTTATATAAATAAATCCTTTAGTTCTAGGCTTGCCAAGGACATGTGAGTCTTGAAATGATGTTGACCACTGGTTGGTAACAATGACAATCTATAAATTAGTTACTACCGTGGTCTATTTGGCCAGAATATCCTGCCGTTATAAAAGCTTTACAACGTTTGACCTTATCAGACTAGCAATCATCATGTCTAATGTTAACAAACTTTTGTGATGTCATTTATTTCAAAACATCAATGTTTCCAGTAAGTCAAAACAACAGCATAAGATATGGCACTTATCTGCTCAGACGACATGTTTTCGGATATCCGTCTTTTCCTTTCTTTTGTTATATATTTGTCCATTCACTCTGATAAAATGTCCTGTATTCATGTGTACACCGGTGCCTTGAACCACATTCATCCGTGCAGAGGAGCAAAGCCGAACCACAACCGAAACAATGTTATTCCGCAAGACACATGCCGTTTTATTTTTTTAACCGCTAGAGGGCCAAAAGTTACATAGTGTAGCTTTAAATGCAACTGCTATTTCAACATGCAGTCATGCATAAATTCACACACTCTCTCTCTCTAAGATTCATCTTACTTGGCCAGTCATTAATTCTTATTCTCTCTTCTACTAACCTCCATTGCTCTCTTGTGGTCCCCCAAATGAAAGGCACAGTAGCCGATCCAAAGGTCTGAATGCTCCACTGACACGCCGCCATTACGCTGGAACTGGACGATACAATGAGTTCAAGGTCATATAAATACTATGAAGCAGCACCACAACCTTGAACTCCATTTGAACGCCGCTTAAAGGGGTCATGTCATGCCTTTTTTTATTATTATTTTATTATGTTCCTTGAGAACCACTTTTAATAATGGTAAAGGTTTTTGCACAAAAAACATTATCATTTTCCAGTCTCATTCTGACCCTCTGTCAGAAACGGTTTTGGTGCTGCTTCTCCTTTAAGACTTGACAGTAAACGCCCACTGTTGTGATTGGCTATTTGTTCTTGACCGACCTGCTCTTTCCTCTTGACACCTCACTGCTCACCGCTAATGGGCGGGGCTACAAAATTGATAAGGTAAAGTCGGCATTGATGTGTTGTTGTGGAGGCGGTCAGATGCAAATGTTTACCACAGTGTGACATCACAATGTAGAGGAAGAATAGAATGAGTCAAATTGGCAGCTTGGTTTCAACAAATGCTCTTTTTGCAGCGAGGAGCAAGTTTTGAGGTTTGAAACATACAGTATGTTTTTAAAGTACAATGACCTCTTTTATGTCAAAAGATCAAGGAAAATGTATCATGTCATGACCCCTTTAAAAACATTCAAACACAATAATATATGCATCTCAAATTGTATTCAATAAATCAGGTCTCATTCGCTGACGTGATTGTTGTCTGTACCTCTAACAAAGTCAGGGATCCCAGGTAGTCTCTTTGACTTAGATAATCCTCAAGTCTTGGAAATTGTTTTGTTTTATCTTTTCTTTTCTTCTCGCTAGAATTGGTGGACGCCTCACCAGACACTGCGGGTTTCATCCGGGACAAAAGCTTCAGAACAGAAACAACAGTTCAGCAGTGAGCAGTACTTACAATTTATGTTATCTAACTAAACAGTTTAATGCAAAACTATGAAACAACACAAAGTAGCCACCATTTTCATAGATCACAGCTGTGCACATTTTGGGCATTCTCTCATATAAAAAATATAAAAATGTATCAAATGCAAAAAGGTCAAAGGAAACATGTTACAATTTACAAATGAGTTAAAAAATGCATGCGCATTTTAAAGTTCTTTCGTGCATATGTCTCTGCCTACATAAAACAAATCAAACTGTGTTTGCTTATCCATTTTATTGTATGACTTAAAAAAAACATAAAACACGTGAATGAACAAGAATTTGGCTATGAGGTAAAGTACTCACCATGGTGATGATGCTTCACTCTCTCTCCAGAAAAAACACAGCCCTGAAACTCCCAGACGGTTAGCCAGTAATTTTACTGGCACTCATAAAGCAGACAAAATATATCAGAACTAGAGCTACATGTATCACTAATTAATAATTTACCAATCAATCCCGAGTAAGACTTACATCGCTGGATGGGGTGAATTAGCAAACTAGCTAACCAGCTAGTTTAAATTAGCGAACAAGCTTGCGTTTCTGTGAGATATTCAACAGACCGCGTTTTCTTTACATTGACATACCCGCTCGTACCTTATGAACTAAATCAAACTGTAAATGAATGTGCAAAAAGGTCTAAATGTGCTCATTATGTGGTGTTAAATAATCTCTGGCTAATCTCGCCTGCCATGTTTGGCTGTGTGGCATCATCACGATGTTGCTATGCAACGCGTTCTTCGATATGAGGCGGGCATGTGATTTGATTCTTGCTTCTAATTGGAATGTGAATAAAAATGATTTCAGTAGAAATGCAACTCAATTATGACGAAAATGGGAAAAACGGATAATTTAGAACTATTAATATATTGTATAAATAACTTGTATTTTCCATCTTGAGAAGCATGTAAATCTTCATGCGGCTTGATGGGTCACTGACCTTCTGAACTAAGGATTAAGGGCTCGAGCCCAATCTGAGATGAAACGTTTACGTTACATTGCGTAACCAAAAGCACATAATAACAATGATCACATGCGCATAAAACGCAGTACAAAAGCTAGATATTTTACTGATATAATAAATAAATAACATTTATAACATGACACATTTCACTATCAGCTTCAGATACCTGTGATCCAAAACCAAACTATTGAGCAAATCTCGAATTTTCCTAATTTCTGCATTTTAGAAACAAATTCTTTCTACTGCTCAGATAAATCAGGGGTGCTAAAATAATATTACTCTAAACCAGTTCAAAGAATGTTTAAAAAAACAACTTTTATAAACAAGTTGTAATATTTAGGTTTTCAAAAAGCATACAAGAAAACCATGTTATAGAAATCTAAAGGAAGTGAAGATTGTGAATTGGTACACACACTTCATATAAATATAATTTTACTTCAATACTGGGATTTTGTTGAAAAGGATGTCACAATATGTATAGCATTTATAAGGAAATACTTGATAAGGTTTTATTTGTTAACATTAGTTCATGTATGGGGTATCGTGAGCAAACACTTTCTTACAGCATTTATTAATTCTGGTTAATATTCATTATCAAATATAGTATTGTTCATTCTTGGTTCAAAACACAATTTGTAATTTAAACATTACCTCACATTAAGGCTTTAAACATGTCTGTCTGCATTAAAGGAATAGTTCACCCAAAAATGAAAATTCTCTTCATTTACTCGCTCTCATACCATTCCAGATTTGTATGGCTCTTTCATCTGCTAAACTCAAATGAAGACTTTTAAAAGAATTTCTCAGCTCTTTTGGTCCATAAATCATAAAGCAATTAAATCTGATCACTTCTGAAGATATGAATTAAAACACTGGAGTTTTATGGATTACTTTTATGCTCCCTTTGTGCTTTAAGTGTCAAAATGTTGGCACCCATTCACTTGCATTATATAAACCTACAGAGCTGAAATATTATTTTAATAATCATAATTTTTGTTCTGCACAAAAAAGTCATACACATTTGGGAAGGCACGAGGGTGAATGAGGAGTTTTCATGTTTGGGTGACCTATCCCTTTAATTGATTTTAGCCAAAAAACCTTTATGTCAGACTTCTTGGAATAAAACTGTATATCGACTAACTAATCCAGAACAAGTTTATGACCCCTAACTGTTTCTCTAGCATTCAAATTATTCATAAATAAAAGAAAAAACACATGGAGAAATTAGATTTTAAACAATCAAATTTATTGATTCAATGGCATCACACTGGACTCTTAGTAAGCGCTTCACTTAAGACCAGTCTGCAGTGGAGCCACCCCAATCTCCGGCCTGAGCTGTAGGAGCAGCAGACCAGTCTTCAGTGGCAGGCTGAGCACTCCAGTCCTCTGTTTGAGAGAAAGGTTCAAAATTACACCTAATGTTGCATACCACATAGTAGTGTTGTCACATTTCAGTAGTCAATACCAGTGAAATTTCACAGTTCTCTATACCAATCTCGATACCACAGCAAAAATATGCTAATATGATGTGCTATTGAACGCACAAGTTGTTATTTTTAATAATTATTATTATTATTTGAGAATCTTTTAAGTTTAATTTAATCATCAAAATGGTGTATAATCAATTAATTCTTAACTTTTAATAAGTGACCTTAGAACTTTAACATGTTAAAGTCTAGCTTTTGATAAACTGATTAATAAACATTACATTTTTATTATAGTTTTAATATATTTTTTGTTTAATTTCTTAAATCAAGAATTTAGCTTTTACTTTAAATCGTGCTTTATTATGAAGTGTTTTTTTGATGGAAGCTTCACTTTTGCAGATAAACCGTTCGCAACAGTCCAGTGTGATCAGTGACCAGTGTGAAGTCACGTCTGAAATCTCATCGGTTTATACTGTCGTTTGAGTCTGACAAATGAAACATAGGACACAGTCTTGAGATATTTGTATTTTAGGTTACTGGTGTTTGTGTATGTGGTCATTTTGAAATGTTATGTTTTAAATTGTATTACTGTGAAGCACTTTGGTCAACTCGGTTGTTTTAAATTCTATGTAAAGCTGAGATTAAAGTGCAAATGCTGTGATTTAATTATATAAATATATAGTTTACATGTGCTGTGTGGTTCACAGTGGTTTAGTGCTCTACTGTCATCTCAAACAACATGAATGATTCTTAATGTCTGTGGAGTTTCCAAAGTATGAGGATTTATACATTAAAAGTGCGCAGCTCATCAACGCTAAGGTTGCAGCCTTCAGCGGATTAATAAATCACACTAGGACATGTCACTTGGATTAATTGTCTATTTCAGTGTAAAAGGAGTAACAGTATGCGTTCAAAATAAGTCTGAGCATTTTAAAGCTGTCGTGTGTCAGTCGTATTGCAAGCAGACACTGGAGAGAGTTGGTACTCTGCACTACCGGTACTGCAGAAACACTGGTATCGTTACATCTTTTTTTTTTTTTTTAGTACCAACTTGGTACCGAAGTACCGGTAATTTTGACAACACTACCACAGTGACCATTGGTTTGTCTCAAGTAAACGTATAGACAGCAATAAATGAGGGAAGAAAAAAGCTTACCTGCATATGCCTCAGCTGGAGCAGCCTTGGCAGGAGCTGCAGTTGGGAATGGTAATGTATTAGTTCAGTGATCTCCCTCACAGAATCAAAAGTTATGTCCGCAACATACTGGAGTCCATTTCATAGGTTAATGTTAAAACAACAGTCCGAGATGGTCAATATCCCCCCAAAATTATGAATTCCAAACATAATCAACTTACCCTCTATGCCAGCAGGGAACTGCTGGATGGGCACAGATGGAACCTGAACACCCTCAGACCAGTCAGCAACCTCAGGCTGGTTAAAATCGGGCACAGGAGCGGTCCATTCTCCCTGGAACTCCTCCTTACCCACAGCCTTCTCGGCAGCAGCCTGTTCTTCCTTCTCAATCTAAAAGTAGAAAAAAGAATTAGTGAAGATCCCACACACATGGAACGACTAGCTAAAACCAAAAAGCTCTTCATTGATAATCATATATCATGGGCAGTAAGATGGAATTAGACTATGACAAAGGGCAGATTCGTACCTCCTCAGGATCTCTATAGAAGTACAGATCAGGCATAACCTCCCATGGGTGCTCCCTAGAGATGGTTCCCCTCATTCTCAGCACCTCTCTGGCCAACATCCACCACATCAAACCAACAGCGTGGTGACCCTGAAACAGTCATTTGAAACAATGATGTCTCATAGAGAATCGCATAAAACAATATTAGAGAATCTCTTTTTGGGCCACTAGACAACATTAGAGAAAAATAAAACTACATTCCATGTAAACACTAACCTAATGAATTTCATTTGTCATTAGTACCTTGTTGTTGCATGGGATGGCAATGTCGACGTATCTCAGAGGGGAGTCTGTGTTGCAGAGGGCGATGGTTGGGATGTTGACGTAAGAGGCTTCAGTCAGCGGCTGGTGATCAGCACGAGGATCAGTCACAATCAGGAGGCGGGGCTCTCTGAACGCAGCCTGAATCTGATTGGTGAAGGTTCCAGGAGTGAAACGCCCAGCAAATGTGGTAGCACCAGTAGCAGAGGCGAACTTGAGCACAGCTCTCTGACAGGAAACAATTGCGACAGTGAACATGACAAACAATTCTCAATGAAAACATTTTTCAAGTGAAACACTCAATTCAGTTTGTGGCTCAGGTCACTATCAAACCCCAGTCATGGGGAAAAGTGCCCTCATGGTGTTAGCGAAAACCCAGCCGATTCACTATAGCACATTTCCGACACCCAAACACTGACATCAGTGCTGAGTTTTAATAATGTGCAGCATCAAATTGTTGAGATAAATATTTTCCAGTTATGCTTGAATGGTTAGAGTTGGCTTGCGTGTCAAGTACCTGGCCAGTGTTTCTGGAGGAGATAACGCACACGTCAGCTGGGTTCTCGATGGCAACAATGGCACGAGCAGCCAGCAGCAGTTTCTCCCAAGTCTTTTTAAGATTGATGATGTACACGCCTGCAGAAACGTATATTTCTAAGTATTCTACAAAGCTTAACATTATAGGAATTGTTTACCCAAAGAACTAGACAGAGGCATTCTTCTAAAAATCTTAATTTGTCTTCTGCAGAAAAGTCATACACATCAGGGTTGGCATGAGGGTGAGGAAATGATTAAAGAATATTCATTTTTGGATTAAGTATTACTTTAAGAACTGCACTTCGAACACTTTCTGCATAATCTAGGTTTGTGAACCAGATGTAGGAATGTGATAAACTATGAAATTAGCATCTAACAACCTAAAACCTGAAATAATACTAAATGCCCTGCACATCACTTGTAAACACATTCCTATGCTTTTTCTAATCTGGCTGATCATCTTGAACCACTTACCGTCACTCTTTCTCTTATAGACGTAATGCTCCATTTGGAAATCCAGGTTGGTCCCTCCCAGGTGGGTTCCTGCTGCCAGGAACTTCAGTACATCCTCCTCCTTCATTTGAAGGACATCCAGACCTCCGGACATCGTGACCACTTTCCCTGCGTAACGAGTTTAATGGGAGAGCTGGAAAGGGAAATGCATAACCACACTGAGTTCTCAATAAAAATGAAACCATATAAGATGACCCGTATTGTGAGCGTTTCAACTTAAAATGAATTCTGTAGCTCAGGTCACCATCAAACCCCAGTCATAGGACGCGTCTGCCCTCATGGTGTTAGCGAAAACCCGTCTGGATTGCTTTGGCACACTTCCGACACCCAAACACCGACCTCAATGCCAGGCTTTAACAGTGTGCAAACCCTGATTTTGCGTCATCTACTTTTGAGCGAGGGAAACACCAGTCTAGCGCCGACTCGAAGTTTATAACAACATAATGTGGGCCAATTTTTAAACGGAAAACTTAAAAACTACATTTTATTGCTATTTGCAGTACAATGACCCTTAAACTTTTAGTTTTTAGTTTTTATTTATACTTTGCTACTCACGCGCTATACTGTAGCCGTGCTCGAGCTTCTTCGCGCCTTCACACGTTGCAGTTTAGGTCATTATTATTATTATATTTTAACATAATAGGGGAGGGGGGCTTCATGTTTAATATGACTTCTGATATGTTTAGACGTACACTGAGAAACGTCTGACTCGATAATGTTTTTTAAAAGTGAACAAATTGATTAAAAATCAGCTCACCACGAGACAACGCCGTATGGAGTTCTGTACTTCACGGCAAAAAGAGGGCGGGATGAGGAAATGACGTATTTTTTATAATCGGTTGTCCACCAATCAAACAGCGCAGTTTCTTGCACTCTACACTCCACCGGTAAAATCGTGATAAATTCATACTGCCTCCTTCGGGTGGAGGGTAGAACAATCCAACATAACTAACATTAAGAAGTTTGTGGATGGGGAAATATGTAGGGGAAAGAGACACTTGCCCACATAGTGCCCACAATGGTAAAACATTATTCACAGTTTATAGTTATACTGTGGGACTTGTTTTGAAATTCTAATAGAAGTAGGATTTATATTATTGAGTGTTTTTCTTTGGTTAAGTTAATAAAATATAGGTGATTTAACTTTGTCAGGCTTTGTCACAGGACCACTAAATAAATGAATAAAAAAACTCTAAGTACATATTTATTAAAAATTTAGGAAACAGACATTGGTCCTTTTAAAGGAATAGTTCCCTCAGAAATGAAAATTCTCTCATCGTTTTCATCATGCTATCCCAGATGATTATGACTTTCTTCTGCAGAACACAAATGAAGATTTCTAGAAGAATATCTCAGCTCTGTAGGTCCAGTCAAGTGACTGGTGGCCAGAACTTTGAAGCTCCAAAAAGCACAAAGGCAGCATAAACTTAATCCATACAACTTGTTTAAATAATGTCTTCTGAAGCTATCCAATCAATTTTGAGTGAAAACAGACAAAAATATAACTTTGTATCTAACTTATTTCTTGCCATTGCAGTCTCTTTGCACAATCACATTTTCAAGCTCGATTACACTTTGTAGCACTTGATGCATTCACAGAGTGCTAGATCAAGTCACTTCAGAAAACATGGATTATACAACAAGAGTTTTATGTATTATATGTAGGATGCCTTTGTGCTTATTGAAGCTTTAAAGTTTTGGTCATCATTCACTTGCATTGTGAGGACAAAGCGCAGAGATTTTAAAAAAATATAGACCGGAGATATTCTTCTAAAAAAATATAAGTTTGTGTTTGGCAGATGAAAGGAAGTCATACTCTTGGATGACATGAGGGTGAGAAAATGTTGAGTATTTTCATTTTTGGGTAAATTATTTGTAAAGGGATTTAGACGGGCAAGGAGGAGGCGAGAACCGGCTTGACATAAATAATGGTTTAATCAGAAACTTAAACAAAAACACAAACACATGATGGACATGTCCGTAAACGATCTCTCTCGCACCATCTTCCGCAGTCAGCCTTTAACCCTCTGGAGGCTTGACTAGCCTGATAAGGGACCAGGTGTGTAGAATCACCACCCGGCCCCGCCCTGCCACATTCCTCCCTCGCTCTCTCAGGCTGGGGAGCCCCGCAGCGGCGCTCCCCCGGGTGGACGGAAGTGTCGAGGACTCTGCAACAGGCATCCCTCCTCCTTCCCGGATTTCGGCACCAGTGTAAAGGGATTTCAATGTAAAGGAGGCGGCGAGAACCGGCTTGACAATGTAAATCATATTTTAATGATAAACTAAAACAAACGACACAAACACACAAATGACGGACATGTCCGTAAACAATCTCTCTCCCACACCACCGTCTGCAATCGGCCTTTATCCCTCTCTGAGGCTCAATTAGCCAAGGGACCGGATGTGTAGAATCACGACACGGCCCCGCCCTGTCACACTATTCCTTAAAGTAATGGTCATATTGCCAATACTTAAGTTAACCAAATTGTGCAAATCGGCAAACCCAATGTCTCCATTTAAGAATTTTATGGCTTTCCAAGTACATTGTTGTGACATGTTTTCATTGTATGAATGAGCATGTCAAAAGGGACTAAATGGTTTATGAGCACTATGCTTCGCCACTGTACATTTGGGTAAATAAAAGATGACAGGAGATCTTCACAACCCCGACAGCTAATATAAATGATGAGGACTGGTCATTTGAGTTATAAAGGTCTTCCTGAATTAATGCTCCCCTTTTGATTTGTGTCATTGTGGTGAATCAGTCCCTCTAGGAGTCCTCATGCCACCCTCCACTGTTTGGATGGATGTCTGGGGATGCAGAGCCATCATGCGGTTTTCTTTTTTTAATTTCTTTTTGAAGCAGCAGCACCAGGCAGAATAAAGAAAAACAGAGACTCAATTTTGGGGCCAAACTTGTACTAGACAACTTGTATTAAAAACTGAAACATTTCATATGCAATACAAAGCTTGTTAAATGTGTAGAATTGTGAATGGCATTGTTTATGTCCTTTCTACAATTTGTCTTATAAAAAAAAACAAAAAAAAAATAACATGAACATCACCAATCTTCACCTCACAATATTTTGAAGTTCATTGTCAAAAGCTTTAGGTTTTCATAAACAGCAAACACATTACAACCATTTATAAAATGGGCCTGATTTATTCACATAGGCACAACATTTGCATGTGCAAGTATTCCTATGCACAGGCAAAATATCAACAGCCAAGACAATAAGTAAAGAAATGCTGAAGAGACAATACTGATCGTGTTAAGGCAAAAGAACATCTTCACAGTACAGCACAAAGCACAATGGCTTACATATACACAGCAATGCAGATCCAGAACATGTTTGACCACCACACACACAAACCAGCTTCAGGAGATAACGTTACCCAATGAAGTGCTTTCACAAACTATGATTTGTGGGCCTATGTAGTGTGGAGTGATCACAACTTATAAAAACCACCTAAACACTGATCTAAAACTAGTATCATTTGGCTCCATTTTCTCCTCAACACTTATTTAGATTTCATATATGGGCATTAAACTGCATTTGGAGTATATAAGCTTGCATTGTTAATGTTAGACACCAACCAAATGTTAATAATTTACCAATTTCAAACAATGCATTAAATAAGCGGAGTGAATTCTGCTGAATGTAGGAAATTATGAATTAAGTTCAAGTGAGGATTTACAGGAAAGTTCAGAGTTCAAAACAAGTTAAGTTCAGTTAACAGCATTTGTAGCATAATGTTTATTTAATCATGTCCCACCTTTACTTTAAAAAAAGCTCAAATCAGTGAGGCACTAACAATGGAAGTGAATGGTGCCAAACACTCAAATGTATTGCCACAAGACATAATCGTTATGTCCGTTGGTATGATTTTAGTGTGATAAAACAAACCTTTTCAGTGTAAAGTTATATTTTAAATTCATTGTCATGACAACATACCCCATAAAACGACCATAAAAATTACTAATTAAACAATTAAAATAATTCAGGAGTTTTAACAGAAGCATTAATGTAAATGATTATAAAATAATAAGCTTCAAAATGTTTTGCCTTTAAACCCTCCAAAAATTGGCCCATTCACTTTTTTTAACCCTTCAGTTGCCAATCAAGGAACACTGTAGCACTTAAGGGAAAAAGTTTTGATGTTTTGACATTGCATTACAATTTTTAAAAACACAAGTTTTCTGGTATATCACAGCTGTCTCATAATTTTTATATGAAGTTTTTCTTAACTTCTTTGTTAGATTATACTCCTATGAGGATGTCATGAAGTTTGAGACCAAAAAGTTAAAAGTTAAGTTGATGTAAATTGGTGTTAAGTTTAAACGGGTCAAATTGACCCAGAACTGCATTTAAGAAAAGGAGGGGCATATCATATAACTTATTTTTGTGGTAATCAACATTATGCCACAAAAGCTGTCAGTTGATCTTAACTTAATTTACTTCCAGATAAATAACTGCCAGCCTCACGGACGTAAAATGCTATTGGTTCCTGCAACTCAGTCAAAATAACTCAAGTGCATATATGAACTCTCAAAGGTTAATTTTTGTGCACTTTTAGAGCAAAGTCACACCTCATACACTAAGTGTGAAAAATATTAGTGGGTAAAGTACCATCACAATACACAATGCAGAAGGGACTGAGAAAGGCTCATGGCGGAAGTAGTACTAGCATAACACTGATGTGTTCACAATGAGACCACTAATGCGACCACGGTGTCTTACAGCAGGAATTATAAAAACAACACCAATCAAAATGAGCATTTGCAAATATTATGAATGAACTAATGCAGTTTCTAAATGATATGTGTAAACATCATTCTCCTTTTCCATTAAAAAAAAAAAAATATTTTTCTCTGGAACTACAACCCCAATTGTTTGTATAATATTAAGCATTTTCTCTGGACTAACTCTTAAAAACAATTCCTTGCTTTACCTGTGCTTAGGACAATGCAGTTTCCTTTTGAGCATGAGTGAAATGAAACAAAAAATTGGAATGCTCTAAATAACTTGAACTTAAACAAGAGATCGGTAGCATAGCACAAATCATCGCATAAAGACGCATTAATATCCGTTAGTAGTCGAGTCATGTGGTGTCAGTTAAGTTTCTCAGCTCTGGAGTAATTCAGTCTGATTGTCTGAGCGCTGGAGAATTATGTCAACTTGATAAAGCCAGTATCCTTCACTCCCGTAAAGTCTCATCCATGACTAAAATTGATTTTTGACTGAGAGAACTAGACTTAAAAATTTTCTCAGACACAGGAGTCCATAGTGTCTTTGTTGGGTTAAACATTTTTATGAACCCAGCAAAGGTGATCACTTTCCAGTGTCTGCTCTAAGTTCAGTGGTTGGTTCACATGATGTTTGAGTTTGAAAGGAGTGTTTTGGGCGAGCTGAAGGTACACGGTTTGGCTGTCTGTCTCTCATTGGTATTCTTGAGTGCAGACCCCTGTCTGAATGTGCTAGCGTCAACATCCTTAGGCTGACAGATCCACACTGTGGCAATTCAGGAAAGTCACTGTCAGAGGTGTCACAGGGTAAAGACTCACTGCACTTGAAAACACAAACACGCATGCTCGCGCACACACACACACACACACACTTCTGTCACCTGTACTGTAGCCAGTTCTAGCTGCTCTCGTTTTTGTCAAACTCTTAAAGGCTGACAGAATGGCATCTTTCTGCCATTATCTGTAAAGACTACAAACACACACTCTCTGTAACTAATGCACACTGTATGGACGTACACAGATAAAGTGCATCAAGTGGCTTTAGGACTTCAGGCCCATGAGTGCCATCAGTTGCTCGTACACAGTCCAGGCCATAGCAGCCATGAGAGTTCTCCTCAGAGAACGAGGAACCGCTCCCCTAAAGAACCCGCTCAAACCATGCTCCTGAAATGAGAAGGAGAATCGTGAAACAATATACAAAATGTATTTCATTTCTGTAATGTGATATTTGCCTGTTTGAAGCAGAATATTCAGTAGGAAATAATGTAGGGAGGGACTTGACTTTTTCCAAGGGATTTGATTGAATCATGAAAAGTAGAAACATGTTAGGTTAAAATTTAATTGGTAGGGTTGGGAACAGAGTTGCAAACCATTATTTTAAAATACAGGAACCATATGATTTTCAGTTCCATTAATGGTTCGTGAATAAGCATTCTTCTGCCGATGCAGACTGGACACCATACGAAAATATTCTGACCGTATTTCTTGCTACCA